>JADWQK010002163.1:600000-1018933 GCA_017933935.1 Sesamia nonagrioides
CAGTCTTTCAAATTTCTTTATTAGATTTTCAACCTTATCTCCAAAGTATTAAGGCTCAAGGTTGATAGGGAATATCTGACAGTTAGGTGTAGCTTGACCTGCTGTCGTCCGTACATAATTATGTTGTACGTACCTACGTACTAAATACTATTACATAAGTTCATGGTTTGGTACCTCGGCTTTTCAGCGGTGTCCAGAATTCAACAAAAAATTAACCAATAATTAATTTCCAAGCAGCAGCAGTAGTCTTCAGCCATTGAATCGTTTAAGACTTTTAACTATGTTGCCGTTTTTACCAATTAAAGGTATAAAATAAAAAACATTCACATCAAAATATTTATTAGTATCCTTGAGCGTCGTACTTCAGCTTCAAGTTAAGACAGACATATAAAGAGACAATAAAATAATATTAAGGTCCGTATTACAGAACGTTACTCAAAACTCAAGCTCTACTTAAGTCTCGTTTGAAGCCATTTGATTGGTTGAAACTAGTTTTAAGTACTGTTTAAACAGAGATCAATGCTTGAGTTCCTTCTGGAATACGAACCTAAGAATTACATCGAAACATTAACAGTATAAGGTAAACATTTATTAATACACCAATGAAAACGCTATTTAAATACTGCCACTTCAAAAAACCCTGGGTATGACGTATTCAAACCATTATTAAACCACTGTGAAAAGGGGATAGCGATATTCATTGTGTATAGCTCTATCTCTGTCCGACATTGAATTGATGATTCATGTACGGACGACAGCAGGTCAAACTACCCGAAACTGTCAAATATTCCCAATGAACTTTGGGCCTTAACGCTTCAGAGATAAAGTTGAAAATCTAATAAAGAAATCTGTAGCTTGATGTGCTGTCATCTGTACCTACGGGAAGAGCAGAGCCTTCCACAACAGGCATTTCCTTTATATGCAATGTAAGCGAAAATGATATGAAATAAACATTTTTTTTATGGTAGTTTTCACACGTCATAGTAACCAGTCATGATTATTATACAGAGTGGTGCTGACAATACGACAATAAATTAAACATCGTGTACCTCAACACATTCTCAGTCTACCCATAAAAATTTATATAAATATATCCATTAGTTTAGTCACAGGAAATTATTTTTAATTTTTCACATTTTGTACATGATTCTATTTCGTTTGCAATTTTGTGCGGTTTAGTTCGTTTGAAATTTTCATTTTTTATTTTTGATGCTAGGTTTTTTTCTATGGTTTAGGATTATTCCTATGAACCAGCATAGTTCGTGTTTTCATTTATTGCCGTATTGTCAGCACCACTCTGTATAGTTTACATGATATTTTATCTTTCTCAGTTTTCACAACCTATATTTTGAATGAAAACTACTAGACAAAAAGATTACTTCCATAATATGAAGGAACCTATATGATTTGCTTGTAGTTATGTCAAGCGCGGCTTAGACCCGTATTTTTCATTAAAATATGAGACCTGCTTGTACCAGGTTTGATGCCACTGACTTGTGGCTTGCTGTACTTCGAAATAAATAAAGAAGAGCTTAATTGCGAAACACACTCAATGCCGATTCTATTGTACACAAACTAAAGTAATTTAAGTTAAGTGCATCTTTTTCTTTTCATTTCGTTATGAAAAGGATAGAAGATAATCCACAAGATACTCCATAGACAGTTTAGACCCGATTAAAAACATGGCGACTAAAAATACGCCAGATTACGTCACGAGCGGAATTTGACAGGTCTAAACTGACATTTTATCTTCTGTCCTTTTCATAATGACATAGAAAGAAAAGATGCACTGAACTTACATCTGAATCTTTATGAAGGATGTTGCTAATACATTGCTTTATAAGTTCGAAAAGTCTTCTCATCAATGTAAAGAGCGTAATGAATGTTGTCGAACTGTCAAAATGAAATCGTTACTGTCAGTGTGTTACGCAAAGACCTCGCTGGTAGAGTACGCCGTTTAAATCAATTTGAATTTGCGAAGCATTTCCACGGAAAAGTCTTCATGCATTTTTTGGCACCTGTCAACCATTTCAGGGTATCGCTTGTGTTTAAAAAAGAAAATCGCAAGCCTTATTTCGGATTGCAACCTTAGATCTTCGAATTCGCTGCAGGTTCTATGGTTGGTCGTCAGGATAAGTTCCCGGTCACGTTGGTCAACGAACATCTCCAGCGTAGCCGCCAAGTGTTTGTCGTCTAAGGCGTTTCCCTGTATTGATATGCTGTTTACGATTTTCTTCACAGCCTCCGCGTTTCCTGTAGCCATCGTGAGACCTGTAAAGAATATTTTTTCTGTTTTAATTCTTTGGTCAAGCGGTCACAAGAGCTACTTCTGAGCATTATCCCGTCTATTTATAAACCTTACGTTTGCGAATAAAGGGGAAAGTCTGCAGGGTAATAGGCTATTTGACAGATTTATAATTTCTATCTTGAATCACTTGGTTGCGGTTAAGAAGTTCACCGAAAGTATTTTTATTTTATTTTATATACGTATTTCGTAAGAAACATGCAAATAAAAATTCAAAACTCGAATAAGCCGCCGAAACGCTTTATTCAGCAATATGGCGTCGCGCCTTGTAAGTGACGTCACAAGCATATAAACGATTTTCAGTTCTGCAATGGTGTTTGTATTTATCTGTTATTTGTTGTTGTTTATCATATAAAATAGTTTACAAGTGGTGTGCTGTACCATGTTGTACAAATACATCGATAAAAGACCTGAGAACATATAGAACAACAACAAGTGCTGATGCGCATATTACCTCATTGTGACATTAGCCAATCCGGATCGTTCCACAATATGTGGCGCGAGATACAAAAAGTCAAACATATTTTTGTGTTTTTGGATATAACAAAGTTATTATTTTTATTTAAACTCATGTAAATGACATAAAGAACCTTCATTTTATGCATTTAAAGCAAATAATCACAAAACAAATCATACTGTCAAATAGTCTATTATTGTAATAATCTGGAATCTGTGCTATTACCTCATTTGTTGTTTGTTCAATTTGCCAGTGCATTACACTGAGCAGGCAAAGGTATCTTAGACCATGATAGCCTCATCTTGAATTATATATTGTCTTCTTTTGTAACTTATCCTAAACTTATCGTAACTAATGTAACTCCAATCCTATCTCCTTTCGTTTCCCGAGTCAGACAGTTTGGGTAAGGTCATGATGTGGCCACTATGCTACAATATTTCACTGTTCTTTGTAGTAAAAGGTGCATTCAGTGAATAATTTATATTCACTGAATGCACCTTTTACTACATAAATCACGCGCTTTTATTTAGTAAACAACACTATAAATAATTTTAAAAGCCGAATGTAAAATAAAGCGTGACACTCATCTTAACATTCCAGCCAAACCCGCTATTACCTCAATACTAAAACCTACGTAACACAGTCACAGTAGGAATGTCTTTCATTTTAACATTTGTTTAATATTCATTGCGTTATTTAGTTAAGTTGAACGTTTGAAGCAATTGAATAGCAACATCCGTCAAAAATATTCAGATTATGTTTGATAATGTGTTACGCTGTATTACTCTATTTCCAGGTCGGGCAATATTATTGGTTTTCAAAGAAGTTATATTAAATACCATATAGGTATATTATAATTTCTTTGCTGGTTTTACTTAATGCTAATAAGGATAATCACAGTACCAGTACGGCAATTGATTAACACACTGTCGGTAGCAATGGGTTTGACTTTGACAGATCAAGAACATTCATTGCGTTATTTAAGTTGTTGAGCAGAAACATTTTTTTAACATAAGGAGCATTGAATTAGCAATAGGGTTCAAAATGAATCCAATTGACAGTAATAGTGTGTAACGCAATTAGGGTGCTGGACATCTACCCAACTATAAATGTCACTTGAGTGGATGTCACACTTATTACTCTTTGAATATTAGCTTGCAGCGTGTGGCTTAATAACCGCACATGTCAATCAGTCAGATTAAGCTGTCCGCCCCATATAGCTAAACATTAGACTGTTAATCAAAGCAGTCACCCATTATATCAATAACGCGATAATCCGCCGCTGAAAAATCCCCACATCACCCGCGTTGTGAACCAAAACACAAAAGTATGCGGTGTTTAAGCTACGCATTGCATATCCTAAACATAATCATCATTCCGCTGGGGCCCAAGTCCCCTATCAATGAGGGACAGGGTTGTAAATTTCCACGCAGGCTCAATGTGACTTGCGCATAGCATGCTCAAATCTAAAATTCGTCGGAAAGACGCACAACGATTACGCAGGCACCAGTGACGTATATAAAGCAGGGTATTACGCCGCGCTTCCCTGTTGTGTTCTAAACCGCAGTATGAGGGCACTCGCTTTCCGTGGCTATTGTTCGAGTTTAATCACGAAAATTAATCCAAAATATATTTACCAGTTGTCTTTGTCGCGGTGGCTCGTCACTACGATGTCTTTTTTTAAATATTTGACAGTTCTTTTTTTTTTGTTTCTAGTACAGTTATGCTGTAATATCAGTGCAGTGAATTGAGACTCTCGTGATTCTCGAAAGTGTTGGTTGGAGTTTGTGGAGGGCGCATGCGTAAAAAGTGGATCAATAACGACGACCTCTGGTAAATAAAAATAGATTTTTATAATTAAAAAAGCCTATGGCCCCTGTTTTGGGCTACGGTTTAGTGCCCACATGTTTTTAAAAAGTATAGAAAGATATTTCGCTTGCGATTATATAAAAAGATCAGCTTATTTATGAACTCATGGGAGATATGTACTAAACTACTTAATTAATTAAAAAGACATAAAATCTAGTCAAATAAAAACTAACGCCAAATATACATGTATGACTTACAAGTTTTTAAGCGTCCAGAGATTAGATTTTAATTAAAGACTGAATTTGGTTTGAAATAATCACGACTTCAGTGCAACGGTGCACTCCGTCTGGCAGCCGCGGCTAATGACGTTTCCGTCCTTTCGGACTCGGGGAGTTTCGATACGATGCACTTATTAAACTATCGAATACGCACTCGATTATACATATTATCGAATATTTTTCCTTAATCATGTTGCCACTTATCAATTTTACGTGTTCACGATTCATTTCGATTAAACTTTTCAATGATGGATTTTCTAAATCACCTTTCATCATTTTGGAAGTCCGTTGTCGTTGTTTCCTATTTTTTTATTATAATATAATTAAAAATATAATTCGACAGCCAAATAAGTGGTAGGTAAATACAGTCGCAATAATATACAATTAAACTAATACGATATTAACTTTTGATACAGGTATTCCGATGGTCTTATATGTGTCAATGTATTGATTTGATACTTAAAAGACAGGCTATCAAATCTACACTTAATTTATAAAATAAATCTGTCAAATTTGTCACATCAAAATCTGTGATAAAAAATATAAAAAAAAAAAATCCCTGTGTTGCTCGAAGGATAATTTCTATTTTCTTGTACTCTATGGTTATTTTTATGGCGAAAGAGTAATCACCATTATATTGGAACATTCTTTGGTATAACAATATACCGGCTCCCCGGGGTGGCCCGATCAATTCAAATTTTCAATACCTTTTTCTTTTTTTAATTTACAGCATTTTAATGGTTTTCATTTTGACAGTTTAACAACATTCATTGCGTTATTTACGTTGTTGAGCAGATAGCTTTTTCGAACATACGGAGCAATGGATTAGCATTAAGCCTCAATATTATTCAAGTTGATATTAGGGCGCCGCTGGTCCGTAAAGGTACACAGTATGTATCACAGGTAACTAGTACCTATGTATTTACAGATGGAAATGTATATTAAAGAGAGATTGGAAAGATTATATTATTTATTTTTATTTTATTAATACTAGTAGCTGCGCCGCGCGGTGTCGCCCGCGTAGGTTTCGATATATTTTTTTTTATATGCTCCGCTCCTATTGATCGCAGCGTGAAATTATATAGCCTAAAGTCTTCCTGGATTTATGGGCTACCCAACGAAAATATAATTTTTCAAATCTGATCAGTAGGTAGTTCCTGAGATTAGCGCGTTCAAACAAACAAACTCTTCAGCTTTATAGGTACTTACCACAATTATGCACGTGTAACAAATTTTAGAAATCCATTGAAAATTTTATTTCACAGCGGCAATAGCAATCGAAAAATGGCTTTAAATTCACCTAAGGATAGGATAGTCCGGTTAAGTAGTCACGACCTCTCAAGGTCAACTACGAGATGCCATATTATAAAAAAAAAGACATTCGAAAAAGACGGCCGCGTGAACCATCTACGAGGAGTTTGAGGTGAAGGTAAAGTCATGATGTGGCCACTATGCTACGATATTTCCATGTTCTTTATGAATTATTTACTGAACGCACTTTTTACTACATAAATCACGGGCTTTTATTTAGTAAACGACACTATAAATAATTCAAAAGTCCAATGAAAAATGAGACGTGACACTCATCTTAGCTTTCCCGCCAAAACTCCTCCATGCCTACGTCAGTGGTTAACGCAAGGAAATTCTTTCTAAGCTGGAATGTGAACTTGCATAAGTCTCTTATTTAAAAGAAGACTCTATCGCAAGAGCAATAAGGTCGATCGGAAATAAAACTTTATTTGAAGAGAACACAGTCCGAAGGAGAAAGCGTCCCAGTAGCCCTCTGTCTCTTTCTAATTTTTACCCGTATTTATTTTTTGTAATTTTGTTTGAAACCAACCATTTCGATTAGAAAAAAGATGGTGAAAAAGGGTGCCATTAATGTGTGCAATAGTGGGTCATACTCTGGATGCGGAATATCATTCTTTAAGTAAGGTTTTTGCGCTAATCATATAGAAGTTATTTTGTTTGTATGTAGTGTGACCATAAATTTCGGAATAATTAATAAATGTGCACTTAGTCATTGTGTCCATAATAAGTAAGTGACTTTTATTGGGTATTAACAATGACATTAAATTCTGCTTACTTGTAGATAATTTATTTATCTAAAGGTACAGTTTCGGATAGATGTGACAGCCTCCGTGGCGTAGCGGTAGCGGACGCGGCCGCTGCGCAAGGTGGCGCGGGTTCGATCCCCGCACAGTGCAAGTATTTGTATGCATGAATATAAATATTTGCACTGGTCTGGTCGTGCCTCGGAAAGCACGTTAAGCCGTTGGTCCCGGTTGCCATACGAACATCTAGTGGCAGTCGTTACGGGTTGTTGGAGCCCTCAAAAGTCCATCAATTAGTCTAACTGCAATGCTTCGATGTCGCCTTCGGGTTGTGGAGGTCAGACGGCAGTCGCTTCACGGAAAATGTCGAAGTTAAGCCATATCAGTAGTTGGACTGGTAAAGCGGACCCCAGACTCCAAAGCTGAAAAGGCTTCGGATGCTACTGGGACTAACGCTGGGATGATGATGATGACAGTTTCGGATAGATTGACCTGCGCGGTCCGTACATCACCAATTTTTTCATCCATTTTTAAAATAATGAATTTAATAAGTTCGCATCCATGCCTAAATGATCATTAAAACTCAGGTAATATATGTGAAAAAATAATATTTTACGTACATTCCTTATAAATTCTATTATAATAGGCACCCTGCACAACAAGGACAGAGGGCTACTGTAAAACTATCTCCCTCGGACCGCGTTTTGATCGATAGTTCACATTCCAGTTTAGATAGAAGTTCCTTCGGTTAACGAAATTTTTTAATGTCACATTGACAGTAAGCAGTCACTAAACTGTGACAAATGACAATATGTCAAAAATTCGAAAAACCCGCATCCCGAGATTGTGTTTTAGACGTGCTAATTTCGCAAATTGAAGATATTTTCACAAATTATCCAGTTCATAAAGCCCTGCAAAGATGGATGGGGAAGAGACTGTGCATTTATCTAAAGGGATAAACATCAGGTAGCACTATACTCTCATTCATAATGTAGAATTTGTTTTAAAACTTTTCTGCCGAAAATAAGTTGTACATAGTTTCTAAACTTAACACAATAATCTGTCTGTCTGTTTATCTACAGCGTACCGATATTACTAACCCGACCAATCTCGACCTGAAATGCTATTTCATTGTTTTAAAATAGAACCTTATGTTTTGACTAGGTTTTGCCAGCGATTTCGTTCGCATCAAAGTTCATGATCCCCTGATCTATCGCGTCGTATGGCATCGCCTTTGCTCTTGCCTAGCGTTCTTTTAGCCCGGCTGCAGAGTACTAACTAGATTAATGTTAAAAAGCCCTTCCTCTAAAATTAAGCGGGCAAATGCGAAAATAATTTTTCGAACATTTACCAAAAAGAAATGCTTTCTCTCCCTACTCCACACACATGCTAAGGCGACATGGTAAAACTAGGTATATTTAAAATTTTGTGCTAATACTTAGTTTCTCAAAATCTGCTATAACTAACTTTCTAGGATCATGCTATCACTAAGGTTCTATAACTTGGGCCAAATTCTATAAAGAATAGAGGTAAACAAACCATTGCTAGGCAACAAGTAGTTTACGCCTAAAAGACAGATGTTAACAACTTTTTCTACTGTGGCGTCTCTCCCACAAAGGTCATTAATCACGAATTGAATTGAACCTTTTCTACATATGTAAATGATTTTCATTAAAGTAATAATCCTACTTCCTACTAATGTGAACAGTTTATTTATGTTTAGATATTTATGATTTGCATTGAACACTTAACGAATTTGGATGAAATATGACACACATGTAAGCTAATTTCCTAATAGATTAGATTTTTTGATATGTATATTATACTTAGTCCATACTTGAAAGTATTACAATGCATATGTTATGTAGTTGATTTGAAAGTAATTAAAATACGCATAATTATATTGACAAATGCGTCAACTTTATTAATTGGTTGAATTCCACAAAATGTGTCCATCCACCTTCTTTTTTTTTTGTAGGGCTATCTCGTAAAATTAATGTAGACTTTGTAATGGGTTTTTGAAATATGAAGTTATTATGCATGTTATTTTAGTGATTCTATTGAAATATACTGCAAAAGGAATTGTTAATAAATAGTTAGCATGTAAAAGTCGATAATCATGTAAAGAACACGAGATTTGTAAAACATAAGTTGTGATAACCCTAAATTGATTTGTTTACCTCTATTCTTTATGGAGCTAGGCGTTGGTATAGTATCCTGTTATCACTAATTTTGTAATATCCTGCTGTTCTATATGATATATCTATACAATATGTAAAGAAAACCCTATCTGACCCATAAGGATAATAAAGGTTGGGTAAACACTTGACCAAATATAATATAAAATTTTACATAATCATCATGGTAATAATAATAATACTAATGAATTTTGAAGTAATCCTTTTTTCCCGGGAATTAATTCCAATTTCCCCGAAATTTGGTAATTTTAAAAAAAGTGACAACACCAGTATTATTATAAGCGAATAGCGACGCGAACACGTCACAGGTGCCGCGTGCCGTGCCCCCGGCCGCCCGCGGAAGGGGTTGCTTACCGCACATGTATTAAGTTACCTCTTTTTGCGAAGTAATATTTATTTTTTAGGGGGATTTTTTTTAAGTTTAGCCTGTCTTTGTGGGCATTAGTAGAATCAGTTATCGGTACCTAACAATACCTTCACGGATTGGACAGGGTTTTCTTTACATATTGTATGTCTTTAATATCATTCTACAAATATGAAAGTTGGACGTAAATATCCATACAGCATTAGTATGAACTTATACTAAATAAAATGGGGATAATGATTAACGGAACACCAGCCTGAAAAAAATAATAAAATTGTAGATTCCATCTGATTATGACTGGAAAACCTGATCACAGACTTGAAATTAATGTAATATAGTTGACATGTGGGATGTGGACTTAGCAATCATTATGCCAATAGTTATTGATAGCCAATGGATTAATAATCAGAACCACAACCAATACCTAAGGAGACTTGTTGGGCAGCTGGAACAAGGGCTTGATTCAGACAGCAGTACTTCCGAACACTGCTTGCATTGTTAAAAGGTTCCTCTCTCTAGAGCCCTGATTGCCAGTAGCTTGGACTCTGTCGCTGATACAGGTGGATCTTTATATTTTAAAATGTTTATATAATTTTCATATTCTGATATTTAAAAATGTAACTAAAATAAAGGTTATATACAACATTATTTTTTGTGTATGCAAAATCCGAAACACGTCCAGTATTTTAAAGTAAAATTCTTATGTACAAAATTTCAAAAAGATACAATGAAAAAGCACAAATTTATGAGCTTGCTATTGTACTTGGTTGTCCCAACAAAATATGGTCAACGATCCGTTCGGCCATGCGAGCGGTTCGTTGACCTGTGGCGTCAGCTGTTGCGCGGGCGTGCACAGTATTATGATCTACCGTAAGCTACTTGGCGCGATCGGTAACAACACTGCAATAATTTCTAAAAGTCGGTATTTGGGAACAAATACAACATTGTGTAAAAATAAAGTTGTATATTATTAGCACTGACAGCATAAAACTGCAGCAGCAGCCGGAAACAGCCGGAAATTTATGTAGGTGAATATTCAGCAACATAAGTTTCTGTTCCATGGGAATACTGCTATAAAAAGTCTTTAAATATGCACCATGACCAGCCCTTTCGATCCAGCCGTCCCTTGCTGTCCTCTCTAGCGACGCTCTAAGCCAAGGTTCGTACCCCACAGGGGGTGCCCATAGTGCGTAGTCGCCCTTAGCTTTAGTTTAGTTTTTTAAGTGCCCCTGGCTGGAGGCTTTAATTTTACTTAAGGCATCCACAGGAAAGTCCGGTTATGTAGTCACAGACTCTAATGGTCAACTACGGGATGCCATAACATAAAAACAAAAAACCAGGACAAGTATCTTAAGTGTTAATCCTTGTTATACTATCCATGTACCAAATTTCATTCAAATAATTTCAGTAAGTTTGCCATGAAAGTAACATACATTCATCCATCTTTAGGGGTATGAGCAACAATTGGGACACATTTTATTAAATTGGCGCCAACTGGTGGCGTGAATGGTCGAAATGGCTAAAACTTTTTTTTCTAGTGTGGCACTAGTTATGACTTTGTGCCAATGTCAAGTAAAAAGGCTAAAACCTTCATTAGGTTAATGATATAACGTTTTTTTTTTTTTGCCTAAATCTTGGCCCAATGAGTGGCAAAGGCCACCACAGGATTCTTCTTCTCTTCTTGACAGAAAAGTGACATATCATCACATTTTTTTTACAGACAGCTAATGGAGGGAAAACATACGGAGTTCTCAATAGACCTGGATTTCAAACAGAAGAAAGGAAATACATTCAATTTTGATGATGAGAATGTTAATGACAGGTGATTATATTTTAGTTTCATCTTTCCTTTATAAGCCTTAATTTTTCAATTGACTTACCTATACAGAAAAGCTCATGCTTGTGTTTGAGCATTTTTTTTTAAATTTAATTGGACAATTTAAATGATGTGCATCTCTGCTTCTAACCTCTCATGTCTATGTAAATCCAAGTACTTGACCAGACTGAAAAGGCGACGCGGTGACGCGCGCAGTTTGTCTGTCCGCAGTCATGCGCGGTGTCGATGCGCTCAGTCAGTACGGAATGGTTTGAGATCCCCGCCCACCGCGCGGTTTCTCGCTTGCCGCCCGCGCACTCACTGCGGACACTTTCATAAACGAACTATTGGTTTGAGTTGCACCGGTTGCACGTGTGCTCCTCGCGTTAAGTCGCCCGCGGCGCTCACCACGCCCGCGTTTGCAGTCTGGCCCAGGGGGGGTTCACTTAGAACATCAGCAACTAAAGCAAAGTGACTAATGACATCTTTGAACGTGAACAGCATACCTAAACATTTGTACCCATGGCATGCCGATAGGTGCCACTATAATAAAATTTAACTTTTCTAACTAGACTGTCGATATAGCAGTGCACTGTGGTTTGTGGTCACGGCTTGCACGTGTTTGTTTGTTTCGTATTCATTTTGCGCATGTTTCTTGGTTTTCGAGAGGATTTCTGTGTTATTGACGTCGAGTTGAGATCTCTTGGGACCTCCTTCGTCCTGATAATCAGTTTTACCCGGAAACCAGTTCAGTCTTCGTAGTATTGTACCTGTGCGCTGTGAATTGTGATTCTATAAGAAATTGTGAAATACAATCTTATAATTGCGAAAAGACGCTTGTGTTCTCTGTTTGTGTGTGTCTTTTAAAATAGAGAAAATGCCGCATCACTGTGCTCTTGGATGTAAGAACATAAGACAAGTTTAAAAGTAATAAATAAATATTTTGTTAATATATTTTATTGAATGGTTTTATTTCTATTATATTCATTACATTAATGTTACTTCCGCTAAAAGTTATTTTGTTTCAATGATTTATAATCTTTGTAACTTGCTGAAACAAAATAGCTTTTATGGAAGTAACATTAATAACCTCTAATCAATAGGGCTATAGAATATCCCTGTCTATAGCTATGGTATGCGTAGGTATATATCTAAATTGACGTTAATGTACGTTCAGAAAACCAGGGGGCGCTTTCAAACGATATGCACAAAATTCCCTCGAGAGAGCTCTCTTTTACCCTATTATTATTATACTCTTTGGTCTGGCCAAACACTAACGCAAAAAGAATATAGCTAGTGCCAAGCTTGTAGCCAAATTCTGGACAGAATATATGTACATAAGTACGGACGACAGCAGGTCAAACTACCCGAAACTGTCAAATATTCCCAATTAACCTTGAGCCTTAATGCTTTAGAAATAAAGTTGAAAATCTAATAAAGAAATCTGACATAAAGATATAGGTACATAAAGATTTCCAGGTACAGTGAAAAGAAAAATACAGTCAAAACCGTTTATGGCGACAACGTTTACAACAACATACCGGGTAAAATGACCAAAATCAGAGGTCCTGGCTGAATGCTATACGACCGCCTTATCAAAAACATTGGTTTTTACAACATACCGCATTAAGCGACCACATTTGGTAAATTTTTTGGAGAATTATATCTGTAGAACGACCGCCTCAGCTGTATTTTAAGGAATTTGAGTATGTAACAGTAGCCACATCTGGCACATTATAATGGTTAATGACTATTATCGTAAAAGTAAACAAAGTTTAGGGTCTTTCGCAATTCTTAGAAACAAAGCACATGCATGCCGTAGCCTCAAGGCCCGGTTCGTCATATTTATACGAAGAAAAATCGCGTATTATTTCAAAGCTAGAGAAAGGAATTCCAAACAAAGATCTGGCAAAAGAATAAGATGTATCACATTCGACAATTTCAACCATTTAGAAATAAAGGGAGAAAATTCAAATCTTTTATCACAAAATTTTTTGATAGTGAAACAAGCCAGAGTAGAGAATAGCTGTCACTGGTTATTACAACTATCGGTTTTTACGACTAAACATAAGCGGTCCCTTCACTGTCGTTATAACAGATTTTGACTGTAATTTGATTTGTTACCATTTTCAGTGAAGGTGAAGATGCCTTGAAGGTGTTAGAAAAGTCTGCAGACCAGATGATGTTGTCATCGCCAGAGTACCACTCCTTTGAGCAGTTGGCTGCTAAGATGGACAACTGTGATCCCAACGGCGATGTGAAGATATTGATTCTTGAAGAAGGTAATTTATTTACTATATACATATATGTACTAATATTATGAATGCGGAAGATTGTAAGGATCTCATCATCATCATCCCAGCGTTAATCCCAGTCGCATCCGAAGCCTTTTCAGCTTTGGAGTCTGGGGTCCGCTTTAGCAGTCCAACTGCTTATATGGCTAAACTTCGACATTTTCCGTGAAGCGACTGCCGTCTGACCTCCACAACCCGAAGGCGACATCGAAGCATTGCAGTTAGACCAATTGTTGGACTTTTGAGGGCTCCAACAACCCGTAACGACTGCCACTAGATGTTCGTGTGGCAACCGGGACCAACGGCTTAACGTGCTTTCCGAGGCACGACCAGACCAGTGCAAATATTCATATTCATGCATACAAATACTTGCACTGTGCGGGGATCGAACCCGCGCCATCTTGCGCAGCGGCCGCGTCCGCTACCACTACGCCACGGAGGCTGTCAATGGAATGGAAGATTGTAAGGATCTATACAACATTATTATGTACAAAAATTCAAAAAGATAGAATGAAAAACCACCAATTTATGAGCTTAAAAATATGGTCAAAGGTCCGTACGGGCGTGTGAGCGCGGGCGTTGACCTCGAGCGTCGGCTGTGATCTATCGTAACCGCTCGGTAACCACTCTGCGGTCTCACTTTAAATGTATTTGGGAAAAAATATAACATGTTGTAAAAGTTATTGGTATCGATTCAGTTGCTTATTCTGAACAAACTGTATTCAGGTTTCACAAAAACAAAAAATAACATTGTATAAGTCGCCCCTTCCACCTTAAACACTACTGTCGCCTGCGCTAAACCAGCCACGCACACTAATGCATTATTTTATATCCGTGTGTTATATTTCAACCATCAACCGCATGCTGTGTAGTGTCTCTACGAAGAATTAAAGATGTAGTTTATGCTAGCCAAGGAAAACAATATTAGCAAACCATTTTTTTTTATCCCAGTGTTCGTCTTTTTTTAAAGTAATGCAAAATTCGAAAAGTTAAGTTGCGGTTCGGTATTTTTACATATTTTTGTTGTCAGCATTCAGAACTCACCAAAAAACATTAAAAAAAATTGGTAAGTTATTAGATTTGAACTCGAACCACCTTGAATGCACGGCGAGGACCGCTAGGCCATCGAAACACTGTGAATGTTGAAATTAGTAAGTAGAATCTTAACAATCATAAGCGGGCAGCAAGTTGTCAAAGTGTATGAGTGTGTATCAAACTTTAAGAAGGTTGTAACTACAACTATACCATCGCCTAGCTCCATAAAGAATAGAGGTAAACAAACCAATTTAGGGTTATCACAACTCACGTTTTACAAATCTCCTGTTATTTACATGATTATCGACTTTTACATGCTAACTATTTATTAACAATTCCTATTGCAGCATATTTCAATAGAATCACTAAAATAACATGCATAAGAACTTGATATTTCTAAAAATTATAACCAGTCGACACTAATTTTACGTGATAGCCCTACAAAAAAAGAGAGATGGATGAAATCCAGGTATTAAACACATTTTGTGGAATTCAACCAATGAATAAAGTTAAGGCATTTGTCAGTACAATTTTGCGTATTTTAATTACTTTTAAATCAACTGCATAACACATGCATTGTAATACTTTGAAGTATGGACTAATTATCCATACTAATATTATAAATGCGAAAGTAACTCTGTCTGTCTGTCTGTCTGTTACACTTTCCCGCTTAAACCTCTCAACCGATTCTGATGAAATTTGGCACAGACAATCTTTAGACCCTGAGAAAGAACATAGGCTACCTTTTATCCCGGAAAAATATGATATTCCCGAGGGAAATCTAAAAAGCGCGATATCCGATATCGTCGTCGTCGTGTCGTCGTGTTCCGGCATGATGTCTGGTGAAGCCGTACGGTGGACGGGTCTGAGCAGTTGTGTTGCGATGTGTGCCGGGTACGATGTGCCTAATGTTGTTGTGTCGGGAGTTTGGTCGTGGAGGGTCTCCAGATCATCCTCTGGCGCAGCATCGTTGGTCGTGTTGTTGGGTTAAACATTGCATCACCTCGCTCAACTGCCGTCTTCCTTCCTATTCACTGAAATTTTTTGAGTGAATAGGCTTAATAAGCTAGTGCGCTTTACCATCAACGATTGCATCACTGCTTACCATCAGGCGGGATTGCAGTCAAGCACTAGTTTATAAGTATTAAAAAAAATATATATATATATATAACCGAACTCCACGCGGGCGAAGCCGCGTGCGGAAAGCTAGTAATATACAATATGTAAAGAAAACCCTGTCCGATCCGTGAAGGCATTGTTAGGTATCGATAACTGATTCTACTAATGCCCACAAAGACAGGCAAAACTTAAAAAAAAAATCCCCCTAAAAGAATAAATATTATTTCGCAAAAAAAGGTAACTTAATACATGTGCGGTAAACAACCCTATTCCGCGGGCGGCGGGGGTCAGGGCACGCGGCACCTGTGACGTGTCGCGTCGCTATTCGCTTATAATAAAACCAGTGTTGTCACTTTTTTAAAAATTACCAAATTTCGGGGAAATTGGTATTAATTCCCGGGAAAAAAGGATTATTTCAAAATTCATTAGTATTGTTACTATGAGGATTATGTAAAATTTTATATTATATTTGGTCAAGTGTTTACCTAACCTTTATTATCCTTATGGGTCGGACAGGGTTTTCTTTACATATTGTATATGTATAAAAAAAAAATAATTTTGTAATTCAAATAACCATTTAGGTGTTCTAAATCTAGTCTAAACACAATCCTTGTTGTGTAATAAGGCGGAGTATTTTTTTCTTTTTACAGGAGATGGTCCCTTGGTGCCTCCGACTGCAGAAGTGTTGATCCATCATGCAGCATATTATGAGAGATCTGACATTCCTTTCGACACCACACTGACTTCCAACGCGGGAGAGCCTCTTGTGAGTAGTGACTTTTACTCTCATCTATACTAATATTATAAATGCGAAAGTATCTCAGTCTGTCTGTCTGTCTGTCTGTCACGCCAAAACTACTGAACGATTGTAATGCAAGTTGGCACACAGATAGCCTAGAGCCTGAGAAAGGACATAGGCTATATAACATCCCGCTATGACCAATAGGCGCAGAGCAGTAACAAAAAATGTTGCGAAAACGGGGGCAAACACGGACGTACATATTGCTCTCATCATTTTAACAGGCGCTTAGTTTATATCAACTGAGTTTTTTTTAATTTTTTTCGGTTGAACATTCCCACGGAAACGGGAACCACCGCACGCTGTAAACTGAAGTCCACGCGGACGGAGTCGAGGGCAACAGCTAGTTATAAATAAAAATATACAGTTGATATAATAAATAAATAAATTAAATAATGTATGTTTGTGTAGAGAAGCTCCTTCCACAAAAAAAAAGGAATTTTCACTTGCCGCGGTCTGTTCGCGGATGGGTGACCAATCATTGCATATCGAGATCCTTCCATACCTCAGAAAGCACATTAAGCCGTAAGTTCGATCCAGCCGTCCCTTGCTGTTCTTCTCAGCGGCGCCTTAAGCTGAGGTTCGTACCCCACAGGCAGTGCCCTTAGCGTGTTGTCGCTTAGTTTTTAGATGCTGGCTGAAGGCTTTAAAAGTCACTTGTCTTCAAAGTTTTGGCTCTAGGACATGTCGGTTTCATCTCATCACGACGTTTCCCTTTGCCGTTTTTGAGAGCAGTGGCGATGAAAGCATTTACAGAAACTAAAGCGCCTGATGGGATTCGAACCTACGACCTACAAATTGGAAGTCGCGATCGATACCATGACTAGGCCACCACTGCTCTTTATTCAACTGACCACTGCCTCTACACATAATCAACATACATCATGACCAAACTTAAAAATTAAAAAATAAATTCTTCAGCTACCCGCCTTTGAAAAATTTTCCACCTACCCGCCTTTGAAAAATTCTTCATCATTATTGTCTCGAATTTGCAGCGTATCCGCATGGGTGTCGGCAAGATGATCCCAGGCATAGAAATCGGATTAGCACACGTCAAGGGCCCCAAAGCTCGGTTCCACCTGATGCTGCAGCCAGCAGCGGCCTGGGGAGCACAGGGCGTACTGCATCTAATAGAGCGAAAACCTGTGCTGTTGACTATCGCACTGTACGATGTCCGATGTGTCGGTGCTGGATCTAGGTAAACAAATTTTAGAAATTTTTGAGTTTATCGGTGGTAGGCCATAATATTGGCTGCCGGCAGAAGTTACTACCCACCAGACAAAGTTTTGCCGCCAAGCGATTCGTCGTGTTCCGGCATGATGTCTGGTGAAGCCGTACGGAGGACGGATCTGAGCAGTTGTGCTGCGATGTGTGCCGGGTACGGTGCGCCTAGTGTTATTGTGTCGGGAGTTTCATCGTGGAAGGTCTCCAGATCAATCTCCCTCTGGCGCAGCATCGTTGGTCGTGTTATTGGGTTTAACATTTCATCACCTTACTCAACTGCCGTCTTCCTTCCTATTCACTACGTTTTTTAAGTAAATAGGCTTAATAAACTTGCGCGCTTTACCATCAACGATTGCATTACTGCTTACCATCAGGCGGGATATTTAACATTGCATCACATCGTTCAACTGCCGTCTTCCTTCCCATTCACTCAGCTTTTTTGAATGAATAGGTTCTTAATAAATCAGCGCGCTTTACCATCAATGATTGTATCACTGCTTACCATCAGTCTGGATTGCGATCAAGCACTGTTTTATATAATTATTAAAAAATGTTTAAATGTAAGAAATAAATTTAACGTCATAAAATTCTCTCCACAGATTTAACGACCTTCCAAAGACGGAGCAAGAAAAATTCGACACAACAATTAAAACCGTTAAAGACATACGGGCAGAAGCTAAAGACCTCTTCCACAGACACAAGTATCACAAGGCCATAAGCAATTACGAACAAGCATTGTCTGTGATCTCACTCTCTCGACCAGAAAATGAGAAGGAAGAAGCAGAACTCAAAGAGCTCAAAGTCGCTGTATATGTTAATTTAGCCATTTGTTACTATAAAATAAAAAAACCTAAATACGTCATAGGTGCCTGCAAACATATTGACAGAATTATTGACATAAATAAACACTGTAAAGGCATCTTTTATTACGGTAGAGCTTACGAAATGTTAGGTAGAACTGATGAAGCGATATCTTGCTACAAAAAAGCCTTAAAACTTGAGCCAAGAAACAAAGAAATCGGACAATGTTTGGCAGAGTTAGACGATAAAGCAAAAATTTCGGCAGTCAATGAGAAAGTCATGTGGCGTAAGGCTCTAAACAATGCACCTGAGGTTGAAAAAAATGTAGTCTATAATGTCGATGATGATTTTAAAAATGGCGTCGCTGACATGTGTCAAGATTTGGCGGGAAGAAGTGAATTTGCGAAATTCGATTTGCCAACGGGGTTGAGTACGGACGAGATCATTTGTATCAAAGATCTAACGAGCCAATTTAAATGTTTAGAAGTTATTGAATACGAGGACAATAACGGAAGAAAGGTGTCCATTGTTAAAAAGGTGTAATTGCCTTTGTAATTATTAATTGTAAGTTTTTTTTTAATACATTTAGGTCTAAGTATTAATTTTGTTGCATACTCTATTTTGAACCAAAGAGGTTATATTTTTTGAATATTTTTAAATGTTAAAAAAAAAAAGTGTTATTTCTAGCACCATATTGGTAAAACCAATTATATTTAACACCGAACATGCCCCGAAAGTATATCTTGGACACCAATGACTGATTACAAGGTGAAGGAAAATATCTTGAGAAAATCTGGACTTTTAAGTCTGAAATCGCCAACCCGCATTGAGCAAGCGTGGTGATTACGCTCAATCCTTCTCTATGTGAGAGGAGACCTGTGCCCAGCAGTGGGACGATAAAAAAAAAGGCTGATGATGATGATGCCCCGAAAAGCATGTTACGCCATTTGTGGATCGCGGGCGGCGAGCTGCCCACTACTCGCCAGTCGGTAAGGACCAGGCCCGGGTAGACGGCGCGTTGTGTTTCACGCGCTCGTCAAAGAGTTATCAGCACATCATGATGGGGTCCACGATGCCTCCTGGGCCGGGGTTGTGGGGTGGAAAAAAGAACCCGTGGCCCTGGCGCACAGGCAAGTAAAGGAAACTCAAGCATTGATCTCTGCTTAAACATTACTTAAAACTAGTTTCGCCAGTTTTTCTCGGTGGTAGGCCATAACATCGGCTGCCGGCAGAAGTTACCACCCAACAGACAAAGTCTTGCCGCCAAGCGATTCGTCGTGTTCCGGCATGATGTCTGGTGAAGCCTATACGGGTCTGAGCAGTTGTGTTGCGATGTGTGCCGTGTACGATCCGCCAAATGTTGTTGTGTCGGGAGTTTGGTCGTGGAGAGTCTCCAGATCAATCTCCCTCTAGCGCAGCATCGTTTGGTCGTGTTGGTCTTGGGTTTTACATTGCATCACCTCGCTCAACTGCCGTCATCCTTCCTATTCCTAAGTTTTTTAAGTGAATAGGCTTAATAAACTAGTGCGCTTTACCATCAACGATTGCATCACTGCTTACCATCAGGCGGGATTGCAGTCAAGCACTAGTTTATAATTATATATATAAAAAAAAAGAAACCAATCAAATGGCTTGAATCGAGACTTAAGTAAAGCTTGAGTTTTGAGTGAGCTTCTGGAATACGGGCCTTTGTCAGTAAATGTCTGACACGCCCTTCCGCTCCGCTCAGAGCGGGAGAGGTTATTTGATGTTTGCCCATCCAAAAACAAAAAAAAAAACATTGGTCTGGGCGATCATTCATAGAACATTGACAGTCGTTACAGGTTGTCAGTAATCTGAAAGTCTGACAACCAGTCTTATCTCCTTTTTTCAAGGTGAGATTCAACCTCAACTCTTGATCAATGGCCTCACAATTTTGCCAATAACACGTGTAACAAATTATAGAAATTCTTTGAAAATTTTGTTTCACAATAATGGCGGATATCGCCAATGAAAGTTGAAAAAGACGGCCGCGTGAACCGTCTATGAGAGAAGTTTCAGGCAAAGTCATGATGTGGCCACTATGCTGCGATATTTTAATCACATCACATCATCTCAGCGTTAATCCCAGTCGCATCCGTAGCTTTTCAGCTTTGGAGTCTGGGGTCCGCTTTACCAGTCTAATTGCTGATTTGGGCTAAACTTCGATATTTTCCGTGCATGCTGCGATATTTTAATGTTCTTTATGAATTATTTACTGAATGTACTTTTTACTACATAAATCACGCGCTTTTATTTTGTAAACGACACTATAAATACTTTTAAAAGTCCAATGGAAAATGCGCGTGACACTAGTCTTATCTTTCCCGTCAAGACTCTAGAACACAGTTGACAACATAGTTGGGGAAAAAGCAGATGGATGATGAATGAACAGTAAAATGGTATTGATGTACAGACGACAGCATCAAGCTACTACATTTTGTCAGATTTCTTTATCGATTTTCAACTTTATCTCTAAAGCATTAAGGCTGATTGGTAATATCTGACAGTTTCATGTAGCTTGACCTGCTGTCATCCGTACCACAACCACCTTGATATACTCGAAGGTATTTTACAGAGTGGTGCTGACAATACGACAATAAATGAAATCACAGACCATGCTGGTTCATAGGAATAGTCCTAAACCATAGAAAAAAACCTAGCATCAAAAATAAAAAAATTAAAATTTTAAACAAACTAAATCGCATAAAATTGCTAACGGAATAGAACATCCCATAAAATATTGGTTCAATGACCTCCGATCAGCGGGCGACAGCGTGTTCCTGTATCGACTTACCTTTTCGCGCCATTATTATTAAAGATTAGTACCGCTGGATGCGGCGGTCATCAACCTGTAAGCGCTTCCTTAGCAACATGTACATCATGTAGAAAAAGTGAAAAATGAAAAATTATTTCCTGTGACTAAACTAATGAATATATTTATATATTTTCTTTATTGGTAGACTGATAATATGTTGAGGTACACGATGTTTAATTTATTGTCGTATTGTCAGCACCACTCTGTATATGAAACTCATGCAAGCCACTTTCGGCTCCAGAAAATGTTATTTCCGAGACTAAAATTAGTTTTACTATGATTATATTATTATTTTTTAAGATTTTATATTTTTATAATAAATAATTTGACTTGAAATGTATTGTTTTCTTTTAAAACTAGTCATCATCATGAATCTTTTTATCGTCCCACTGCTGGGCACAGGTCTCCTCTCATACAGAGAAGGATTAAAACTAGTAATTCTCCTTTAAATCGATTTCTCTTTGAGAAAATATCATAATTTTTACTTCTGTTATTTATAGCAGAAAAGGAATGCAAAACTTCCTTTTTTGGAAGCCACTGTGCTGCTAGGGAATTTTAAGTCATTTATTCCTGCTGCAGCAGCACCGGTAGAATAAGCGGAAACATGCACTTTTTGATAACCGCTTTATTATTAGTAAGTATAGATCGATTGTAATCTATACTAATATATAAAGCTGAAGAGTTTGTATGTTTGTTTGTGCGCGCTAATCTCAGAAACTACTGGTCCGATTTGAAAAATTCTTTATGCATTGGATAGCGCATTAATCCGGACGCGTCCCCAGGTGGCGGATAGGGGAACGGCCCCCAGATATGGGGGTTACCGGTTTATTGGCGCGGACCAAAACCAGAAGTGGGGACCGCTTCGGCGGTCACATGTGCGGCGGGTCGGCCACCACTCCAGGTGGCTGACGTGACCCGAACTCCGGGTCACCGTCGGGTAGCCCGGTCTCCTCATTGAGAGGAGCTGGGGGTCCCGTTTGCCTCCGGGCAAACGAGTGGGGCTAAGAGGAAGGACACCTCGCTAAAAAACCCTTGGCTACTGCGTCTTCTCGCACTAGAAGGCATACCCAGTCGGGCCCCTCCTTATGGGGGGACCATTGTGGTCCCGCCTTTTGGCGGGGGATTGGTAGACAGGCTCTGCCATTTCCCATGACCCCGCCACTCAGGCGATGTGGTTGTGCCACTGTGGGTTTAGTGGGTATTCCCGGCTTCGGCTGGGCGAGTCCCACACACGCCCTTCGGGGTACGGTGCGTAAATGTATTACCACAGCGTCAAAAAAAAAAGTATAAGTTAGGATAAATTTACTCAAGAAAAAACATACTGAAGTCTAGGCTGTATGGCGTACTATGCATTTGCCTTTTCCGTTCAGAAGAACGGAAAGAAGCAAACCAAAAAAAAAAAATAAAGAAAAAATTTTCAAAATGTTATAAGCTGTCAGGAGGTTTTGGCGGGAAAGCGAAGATGAGTGCCACGCTCATTTTTCATTGGACTTTTAAATTATTTATAGTGTCGTTTACTAAATAAAAACGCGTGATTTATGTAGTAAAAAGTGCATTCAGTGAATAATTCCTAAAGGACAGTGAAATATTGTAGCATAGTGGCCGCGTCATGTCTTTACACTAAACCCTCCTAATCGGCCACACGCGGGAAACGAAAGGAGTTAGGTTAGGTTTCACCACTGCGTCGACTGGCGGGAGGATACGGTGCAACACACGCTGGCATAGTGTGCCGCTTGGGAGGAGCTGCGCCGTGTCCTCATCTCTGAAGTAGGCAGTGACTTGTCGCTGCCGGCCGTAATCAAGTCGATGGTCGGCTGCGAAGAGTCCTGGGATGCGGTGGTTTCCTTCTGCGAAACAGTTGTCTCGCAGAAGGAGGCTGCGGAAAGGGAGAGGGAGATCTCGTCCTCTCACCCGACCCGCAGCAGGCGTACCGAGCGTCGTCGGAGGGCGGATAACGCCCTCTTCCAGCCCCCCTAAATAGGTCCAGGGGCGATAGACTCGGGGACATCTGTCGCCCCACTCGCCCCCCAAACATCAGGACCCGAGGTGGCGGCGCGAAGTGTTCCACGCGCGCTACTCTTAGAAGTCACGGGGGGAGTCCTACACCTCACTCCCCCGGCCTGACCCAAGGAGGCCCACGGTGATGGGCCAGCACCAATCGGGGGTTGCGGAAGCAGTATTAGTTCTCGCAGCCCCCGGTGTAGGTGTGAGACGGAACAACCGGGTGGTTTTTAGTCAGTAAGGTCCGTATTACAGAACGTCACTCAAAACTCAAGCTGTGCTTAAGTCTCGTTTCAAGCCATTTGATTGGTTGAAACTAGTTTTATGTAATGCTTAAGCAGAGATCAATGCTTGAGTTTCCTTCTGGAATATGGACCTTAGGTTCGTATTACAGAACGTTACCCACCTCCTTCAATATAAAGGTCATTTTATTTTTACCCGACTACGGCAAAGCAAAAGGAGGGTTATGATTTTGACAGGCTATGTATGTATGTACATCTGTTCCCTCGTAACTTCTAAACTCCTTATCAGAATTTGACAAATGACATATCATTAGAAGCGTCTTAATTGTCCGCTGGTTATAGGCTATATAGGGTTTCACAAAATCTAATGAGGCGCCCTCTAGCGGACAAAACATACAGAGTAAAAAAATAAAGTTAAGATAAATATGCCGTGTTTGGTATCATTTGAAAGCGCTTTACTTGTACATTTTGAATATATACAGTATGTTAAATAACAGAGGGCGTTCCCTTAAGCTTAACGAGTTTATATATATCATTAATAGATTAAAATAAAAATATTAGCATAGAAAAATAAGCATAAAAAAATCCGAAAAAAAAATCTAGTTGGAAATAAATTTGAAACCTCCTGTTTTAAATCAAAATAGTAGTCGTCATGTATAAATAAATTGCGACGTTGCCGTCTTTCATGTTCGCGTGTACAGTGTGTTTCTTTTACATGTCAATTTAAAATTTTTATTGAATATTTTCTTATTGGAAAAAATTTTAAAACATTTTGTTTTCGAATGGAAATATTTTTTTTAGCATGTATGTATGCTATACTACTTCGGGTTAACGGGAACGCCCTCTGTTAGTTAACCAAAATTTTAATGTCTTTGTAGTTAACATACTGTATATATTGCTAATATTTTCTTGTGACTTTGCCTGTATTCATGGGCTGGTTGCATATAATTCACATCTTTTCGTTCATAGCTTCTTTACTACTTATCAGATTAAGACGACTGCAGTACCATTAGAAGGGCTTTGATATTCTGTTAGTTATGAGCTATCACCTGATGAAAGCTTATCACCAAATTTAGTATTGCGCCCTCTAACGGACAAAAAGTTCTATGTTAATATAAAATTAAAATAAATATACCGTGTTTGGTATCTCGTGAAAGAGCTTCACGACTATTTTATGCTTGTACATAATTACAAGAATGCTTTAATGATGTTAAATATGAGCGATAAGAGTAAAGCGCGGATCAAGGGAGCTGTGAATCGCTCTAAGCAATGTAGAGCAGTGTGAACATTAATAGAATATGTAATGCACTAATGAAAACGACATAAGCTGGGAGTAACTCCACGCGGTGAAGGCGGAAACAGTTTGATAACTGGCTAAAACTCCCATAGTTGGACACATAACATTAACATCCCATGTTTGGAAAGGCGTAGTCACACGTTGTCAAGGTGCTACGGTAGGTAGGTATATGTAACGTGTGACTACGCCTTTCCAAACATGAAAATTTATCTCTACATAGTGAATATTGCATACTTCAGAATGGTATTGTATGACATTATTGTCAATTTACAACGAAGGCATCATAACTATGTCCATTTACTTGCAACTACATTAGCAACTTTGTTCAGTTCAGTATTCTGAAAATCTTGTTTTATACTTTTTCAGCGTCGTTTTTTGTCGTAGTTGGGTTTTAGTATTTTTACTTTTTATTATCTCCATAAAAATTTGGCAAAGACACGGCCGACAGTCGATGTTTTTCCTTAAGAACACGGCTTTTTCACCATAGATACACGGCCGCCTCAAAATTTGCGTTGGCAACACTGATAAGCTGTCATATTCTTAGATAAGGTGTCATGTCATATAAAATAAAATTGAAACTGAAGCAGCAACGTGCACAATATTTCGAGTAATCTAATATTTGTTTTAATTCTTTCGCCTAGACACTGCATCAAATATGTAAGTTTAAAACAATCCATTTAAATTATTGACTTCTTACTTTAATAGAAATTCAATGGAAAAATAGATTTCTTATCTAACCACTTTGGCGGGTAGATTTTTTTTTGAACTAAGCAAAAAGTATTGTATTATTAACTGCATTGACATACTTTAAAACTGTACTAAAACTTTTCAAACTTCCGTAATTCAGCATATACTTCGCCTTCACATCAGCATCTGTACTTAAAGAACAGTAATTAGATTCATTGAGAATTTGTAACGAAAATCGGGGAATAAAAGTGAAGGCTGTAACTCTCCCAGTACTGACGTGCGATGATTTTCCACCCCCCTCTATATCCTCATACTTGCGCCGTTCACACTGCGACATTTACTGCAAATTTTCATGATTTTAATCCCAATGCACATGTATTAGGTACTTTAATAATGTATTAGGTATTGTAAGGTATTTCGAAAAAACACCAGAAATTTTCGGATGGGAAACTGATTTTATTTAAACTTTTACCAGTGTCATCATAAATTAGCTAAGTCCAATGCCTTATGAACTGAAAATCTTCATCTGTCTCCCTTAGGTCCGTCGAACGTCACTCAAAACTCAAGCTGTACTTAAGTCTCGCTTCAAGCCATTTGATTGGTTGAAAACTTGAAACTAGTTTTATGTAATGCTTAAGTAGAGATCAATGCTTGAGTTTCCTTCTGGAATACGGACCTTAGGTCCGTATTACAGAACGTTACCCACCTCCTTCAATATAAAGGTCATTTTATTTTCTACACAAAAATTTGGCAAAGCAAAGACATTTTTTTTTTTGGTTCAATTTTTTCCGTTCTTCCAGAACGGAAAAGGCAAAGGCATAGTACGCCATACAGCCTAGTCTTGAGTACATATATTCTTGAGTAAACTTCTATCCTAACTTATCCTAATTAATCCTAGCTTATCCTAAACTTATCCTAACTAATCTAACTCCTTTCGTTTCCCGCGTTTGGACGATAAGGAGCGGTTTAGCGTAAAGACATGATGCGGCCACTATGCTACAATATTTCACTGTTCTTTTTGAATTATTCACTGAATGCACTTTTTACTACATAAATCACGAGTTTTTTATTTAGTAAACGACACTATAAATAATTTTAAAAGTCCAATGAAAAATGAGCGTGACACTCATCTTGACATTCCCGCCAAACCCAAAGCAAAGACACTTCCGACAGTCGATGTTTTTCCTTATGAACCTTCGAGCAACACAGGGAAGGGAGTGGGCATACGCAGCGTTTCCCCTCTGTCGAAGTACAAGCCCAAGTAAGCTACCACAAGTAACAAAACTAGTTGCGCTTTGACTTCAAACTAGACCGAGTCGAGTCGCGCGAGTGAACGCTGCTGTCATCAAAATACCGAATTGCTCTGTTTTCTGCTGTAAAAAGAGGTCCGCTACTTCAAATTTACAAAAAGATGGTGTTACGTTTCATATGTAAGTAAATCTTTACATATTATTGTGACTCATTATCATTTAACACCAAAATCTGATATTTTGTGCAATCGTAATCGTCGGATTTGTTTATCAACATCAAGTCCGGACGCTCTAGCTCTCTCGGTACAAATTTCGGATCAGTTGAGCAACAAATCCGATTTCTCGCCGCCAATAGACAACGTAGTGATGTTACCTCATACACATAATAATGTGTCGATAATTTTAATGCGATACATGCGGTTTAACAAAATGTTATCAGGTTTTTATATGAGATATTTTATTATTATTGTGTATCATGTTACAAGATCAAAGTGGCGTTGTAAAGTATAACCTAGGATTATAATTGGATTAATAAAATAAAATATATGTATTTGACAGAAGCCCTGTATTGGAAATTATAAGAATTAAAAGTGTAGGCTAAACTGCTTCAAAATCTGTGCCTCCGATCAAACGGTTACCGATATCTTTGATGGATATTGCGATAATATTTTAATTTTCATGATGTAATTTCTAGTCAAAACTATTTATGTTACAGCTTTCCTAAAGATCCTGAATCCTGAATGTGTGGAAACTTTTTTGCAATAATAAGCAAACCTGGGATCCCAAGAGGACAAATGTAATTTGCGCCACTCATTTCCGGTTATCTGATTAATATTATTTTTAAACTTTTTAAAATATGTAAATGTTAACCATGTAATTGGTGTTGTACCGTAATTGACTGTAAATAAATCCTGTTTTAATCTGTTATTAGCCACTAACTCTATCGTTCGTCTCCCTAATAAAGAAATTTAATACTAGTCTAATGTTTCAGTTCCTTACCTTTTATTCCTTGCGCCTCATTTAGTAATGTATCGATATTGCTGTATCGACATTTGGCACTACACTAAAAAAGCAATAAAATCGGCCATTAAAAAAGTGTCAATGTGTAGGTAGTGTCTCATCTGTACAAAGAAACAGATGGTGGTGTGCAGATTTTGTTGATGTGTTGTTTTATTTTCCATGTTTGTGTGTCGTCATGACAAGCGTCTTTATGTGTGCAGATGTAGTAGTAATTGCACTTGTGTGCTTGACTCCCCCCGCAAAATATGCCAGAAAAATTTGTACGGAGAACAGACGGTAAGGCTACTCCCTTCCCTGTGTTGCTCGAAGTTATGAACACGGCTTTTTCACCATAGATACACGGCCGCCTCAAAATTTGCGTTGGCAACACTGATGAGCTGTCATTTATAAGGTGTCATGTCTGATGTCATTTAAAATAAAATTGAAACCGAAGCAGCAACGTGCACAATATTTAGAGTAATCTAATATTTGTTTTAATTCCTCATCCTAGACACTGCATCAAATACGTAAGTTTAAAACAATCCATTTAAATTATTGACTTCTTACTTTACTAGAAATTCAATGGAAAAATAGGTTTCTTGACATAACCACTTTGGCGGGTAGATTTTTTTTGAAATATGCAAAAAGTATTGTATTATTAACTGCATTGACCTACTTTAAAACTGTACTAAAACTTTTCAAACTTCCGTAATTCAGCATATATTTCGTCTTCACATCAGAATCTGTACTTAAAGAACAGTAACTATATTCATTGAGAATTTGTAACGAAAATCGGGGAATAAAAGTGAAGGCTGTAACTCTCCCAGTACTGACGTGCGATGATTTTCCACCCCCCTCTATATCCTCATACTTGCGCCGTTCACACTGCGACGTTTACTGCAAATTTTCACCATTTTAATCCCTATTCACGTGTATTAGGTACTTCAATAATGTATTAGGTATTGTAAAGTATTTCGAAAAAACACCAGAAATTTTCGGATGGGAAACTGATTTTATTTAAACTTTTACCAGTGTCATCATAAATTAGCTAAGTACGGTTTGAATTCATTTATTTCTAAAGATTACAAATCACTTTACAGAAATAAATACTTAATATGACTAAATTAGTAGTCCAGGGAGTAGCACAAACTACTAAGTCCAATGCCTTATGAACTGAAAATCTACATCTGTCTCCCTTAGGTCCGTCGAACGTCACTCAAAACTCAAGCTGTACTTAAGTCTCGCTTCAAGCCATTTGATTGGTTGAAACTGGTTTTATGTAATGCTTAAGCAGAGATCAATGCTTGAGTTTCCTTCTGGAATACGGACCTTAGGTCCTATTACAGAACGTTACCCACCCCCTTCAATATAAAGGTAATTTTATTTTCTACACAAAAATTTGGCAAAGCAAAGACACTTCCGACAGTCGATGTTTTTCCTTATGAACACGGCTTTTTCACCATAGATACACGGCCGCCTCAAAATTTGCGTTGGCAACACTGTTAAGCTGTCATTTATAAGGTGTCACTGTCATGTCTGATGTCATTTAAAATAAAATTGAAACCGAAGCAGCAACGTGCACGATATTTAGAGTAATCTAATATTTGTTTTAATTCCTTATCCTAGACACTGCATCAAATATGTAAGTTTAAAACAATCCATTTAAGTTATTGACTTCTTACTTTACTAGAAATTCAATGGAAAAATAGGTTTCTTGTCATAACCACTTTGGCGGGTAGATTTTTTTTGAACTAGGCAAAAAGTATTTTATTATTAACTGCATTGACATACTTTAAAACTGTACTAAAACTTTTCAAACTTCCGTAATTCAGCATATATTTCGCCTTCACATCAGCATCTGTACTTAAAGAACAGTAACTATATTCATTGAGAGTTTGTAACGAAAATCGGGGAATAAAAGTGAAGTCTGTTACTCTCCCAGTACTGACGTGCGATGATTTTCCACCCCCCCTCTATATCCTCATACTTGCGCCGTTCACACTGCGACATTTACTGCAAATTTTCACGATTTTAATCCCAATGCACATGTATTTAGGTACTTCAATAATGTATTATTGTAAGGTATTTCGAAATAACACCAGTAATTTTCGGATGGGAAACTGATTTTATTTAAACTTTTGCCAGTGTCATCATAAATTAGTTGGAGTCTAATGCTTTGGGAACTGAAAATTTTCATCTTACCTACATAGTTTTGGTTAACCTTATTTTTGCATACCTTTTTGGAAATGGTGACTAAAAATACTGTAATTACTAACCAGCCTGTGTCCAGTGATTATGAGCATTGTCTTCAATAAACCCATTCTAGTTGTTTTAAAACACAACCACTTACTGCGAAGTTTAAGTTCACATAGCTACAGTGACAGATTCTAATTGAAATGAAATGAAAAAACATCTTAGTCTTATATTAATAATTGAAACTGCATAATTTTGCCTTATCGTGTTAAATATAAAGTATGAAATATAATATGAAGGTTGTCTGTAAAAAATCGCTTTTAGTGATAAGACCGCTCATTGTGTCATCCTTTGTAAAAAATCTTGGTTTCTGTAATCTATATGGTGTACATAACAGAGTATTCTATTCTATTCTATATGAATAATGATTTGTAAGGTTATAAAATTTTGACAAGATCATTTGTGTGCAACGGTGCAGATACCTGACAAACAAAAAAAAAAATTGCTATGCATACTGAGCGTTACACACAACAGACACCACATCAACATGAATATAATTGTCATCAAACTGAATATAATTGTCCTCTGTCTAGTGTTTTCCCATGAAGGCTCAAGGTCACACAAAAGGTGAAGAAAGAGCTATGCTCGGAGTTTCTCTGCGCGATCGAATCAGAAGTAAGGATATCAGCAGAAGAACCAAAGTCACAGACATAGCTCTTTGAGTCGCTAAAATTAAGTGGCAGTAGGCGGGGCACATTGCTCATAGAACTGATAGCCGATGGTGCTGTAAGGTTCTGGAGTGGGCCGTAATCTACCAGATTACGGCCCACTCCCTCTCATCGAGATTAGGCCTGTGTCCCAGGAGTGTTAACATTATAAGCTAATTATGACATTAGTGTACATTTTTTTTTATTATATTGTTTTTGTGCCGCAGTGACAATGGATCCCAAACCACATGATATGATCACCTGCCCCTACAACATGGCGCACCAGGTGGAACACTATAGGATGCACATCCATCTGCAGAAGTGTCGCAAGCAGCATCCCAACAGTGGGAAAGTTAACTGCCCATTTGACGCCACACATGTCATCAATGAAGTCGAACTAGATGTGAGTGTATTTTTTTTTATATTGACTTCAAGAGGTGATATCGTTTTTTTTTTGGGATGAGAAATCATAATATGGCCTCTCCCGCTCTGGGCGTAGCGGAAGGGCGTGTCAGACTTACTGACTAAAACACATCCGTGTTTCTACACTTGCCTGTAGGCCAGGGAAACGGTTTCTTTTTTAACCAACCCGCAACCCTGACTGACCCAAGAGGCATCCTTCTTCGTGGACCCCGTCACGATGTGCTGACATCTCTTTGAGGCGTGCGTTACGCGTGAAACACAATTCGGTTGCTCCCGCCCTGCGGTTTTACGCGCATATGGGAATTTTTGCATAAAAATGTGTTATATGGGTTATTCCTGCTTATGAACTTTCTGTGTGTCAAATTTCATCCAAATTCGTCCAGTAGTTTTTTGGATTGGCGATTTTAGACTTCAAGTCCAGGTTTCCTCAAGATGTTTTCCTTCACCTTCAGCCATTGGTGTCCAAGATATACTTGAAAGTACAGTACAGTAATTGAACCCGCACACTCATAATTGAGAGGCTGGTGTTTTACTTAATAGCCCACCACGACTTCAAAAATGTACCTTAACTAAACGAAATTAATAAAAAAAAAAATAACTAACTCAGCAAGCAGATGGTAAAATAATTTTTTGAAGAATTTTGTTTATTTTTTGACGGTATTGGATAAAAGGTGTGAAACATACCATACATACGCACAACACCAGGTCAAGCTCCCCCAAACTGTCAGATGTTCCCAATCAACCTTGAGCCTTAATGCTTTAGAGATAAAGTTGAAAATCTAACAAGGAAATCTGACAGATTGTAGTAGCTTGCTAGCTCCTCCCAACATTCGCAGTTATGATATTAGTAGGGTAGTAGGAAATAATGGTTTGATTTAATTTAAGTCTAAAGATTACAAATCACTTGTACAGAAATAAATACTAAAAAAATATTTAATTTAAACATTTTCGTTGCCCAGGAGTACCTATACCTATATGAGCTTAGTGTTAAAATTACCAAATTATGAAGGTGGTTGTAAAAAGTTTTGTATTGGTCTACCGTCTTGCGGCGCGTTTTGTTTTGAAATCTAAAGACATTTACACTAGAGGCAATTGAATTAACTATAGGTAGTAGTTATTTAATTCTGACCCTCTATCTAAGATATTTATATGGGATTTTAGTAATATTTTGAATAGCCAATGTGTAGGTTTTTTTTTTTTACATATTGTAAACCAGCGCTTGACCGCAATCCTGCCTGATGGTAAGCAGTGACGCAATCGTTGATGGTAAAGCGCACTAGTTTATTAAGAGCCTATTCACTCTAGCCTTGAAGTTTGTTCCAGTCCTTCGATGTACGCGGTATAAAGGAGGAGGTTTTATATCTTGTAGTGACTTCAAAGTTTTGCTACCTCATGTTTTATTGTTTTCTTCAAGAACTTACTACTGGATATATGTATGTACGTCTTGTGTGTAAGTCAAAATATGTTTATGTACCTCTATATAACCTTATTTGTATGTACTATGTATTGGTATTTTTATTTATGTACAGACGACACCACATCAAGAAACTACAATCTGCCAGATTTCCTTATTAGATTTTCAACTTAATCTCTAAAGCGTTAAGGCTCAAGGTGTATTGGGAATATTTGACAATTTCGGGGAGCTTTTTTTATAAATTACTAGCTTTCCGCCCGCGTGGAGGTCGGTTATATCGCGCCTTTTCATTTCCCTCGGGAATACCAAATTTTTCCGGGATAAAAGGTAGCCTATGTTCTTTCTCAAGGTCTAAAGATTGTCTGTGCCAAATTTCATCAAAATCGGTTGAGAGGTTTAGGCGGGAAAGCGTAACAGACAGACAGACAGAGTTACTTTCGCATTTATAATATTAGTATGGATAAACTAGCGCTTGACCGCAATCCCGCCTGACGGAGTTTTAAGTGCCCCTGGCTGGAGGCTTTAATTTTAATTAAGGCATCCACAGGAAAGTCCGGTTAAGTAGTTACGGCCTCTAATGGCCACCTACGAGATGCCATATAAAAAAAAAACCCGTCTGATGGTAAGCAGTGATGCAATCGTTGATGGTAAAGCGCACTAGTTTATTGAGAGCCTATTCACTCTAGCCTTGAAGACACGCTGCCCTGCTGTTACACACACAATAGAATACAAAAGAATATGACAAAATTAGATACAAAGGATTGTCTGGTCTGAGTAGAAAGGAAGGATAATTTGATTGAAAATCAGCACTTATCTCTAACTTTTAAATAAATCACGCAGTAGGCACAGACAAAATGTAAAAAAACCATCGGCCCCATCGGGCAATGTGCCCGGCCCACTGCCACTTGAGTGTTGCAATTCTTCGGGCTATGTCTATATACAGTATGTTAAATAACAGAGGGCGTTCCCTTAAACTCGTTAATATATATCATTAATAGATTAAAATAAAAATATCAGCATAGAAAAATAAGCATAAAAAAATCCGATTCTAATTGGAAATAAATTTGAAACCTCCTGTTTTAAATCAAAATAGTAGTCGTCATGTATAAATAAATTGCGACGTTGCCGTCTTTCATGTTCGCGTGTACAGTGTGTTTGTTTTACATGTCAATTTAAAATTTTTATTGAATATTTTCTTATTGGAAAAAAATTTTAAAACATTTTGTTTTCGAATGGAAATATTTTTTTTAGCATGTATGTATGCTATACTATTTCGGGTTAACGGGAACGCCCTCTGTTAGTTAACATACTGTATATATACTTTCGCACAGATAAATGTACAGAGGCGAACTTAATGCCTTAGGCATTCTCTACCAGTCAACCACGGGTGGTGAAGATATTAGATTGCAGGACTAGTTCAGTTCTTCTGCGGATCTCCTCATTCTGATTTGATCACGCAGTGGAACCCCAAGCATAGCTCTCTCCATTGCCCTTTGAGTGACCTTGAGCTTTCTTATAAGGCCCATGGTTAGCGACCACGTCTCAATGCCATAAGTCATCACTGACAACACACACTGGTCGAAGAATTTTGTCTTGAGACACTGCGGTATTTCGGACGAGAAGATATTACGTAGCTTCCCGAAAGAAGCCCAGCCGAGTTGAATTCGACGATTGCATTCCAATGTATGTATTTCTCTTATTTAAATTTGACTCCATAAATACTTAGGTCCGTATTCCAGAAGGAAACTCAACCATTGATCTCTGTTTAAGCATTACTTAAAACTAGTTTCAACCAATCAAATGGCTTGAAACGAGACTTAAGTATAGCTTGAGTTTTGAGTGACGTTCTGTAATACGGACCTAAGAGGTTTGTGTTCTGAAATGTTTTTGTTTTTACCTGCAAATATTTATATAGGTACATCGTTGGTTTTGGATATATTGATAGTTCACAGCAGGGTATTAGCATAACACACTAGCAGTAGCAATTGGTGTCATTTTGACAGTTTAAGAGGGTACTCTAGTACCGAGGAATTTGGAAAATAGGTATTTGAAGAAACTATTGCCGTCGCGCTGCTTCCAACCTCTCCCGGTAAAGTGCGAAAAGGACAGTTGCAGCTCAGGCCGATTTTACCTACAAAAACGTTGACCAAAAGACGTTTCGTATTCCGCTGTTTTCTTTTTAAAAACACGACAGATTTCAATTATTTTTATATCAAAATTTAGAGGAAAAGTATACCTATGCTTCTATTATTTTCTTTTTTGTCAAAAATTCATCACGTTTGACTAATAGTCATCTGATCATCACGGTAAAAATGGGTTTATTTTTAGCGATTTTGAAGTATCGTTTTTTAAGGGTTCCGTAGCCAAATGGCAAAAAACGGAACCCATATAGATTCGTCATGTCTGTCTGTGCGTTGAATTTCACAGCCATTTTTTTCCGAAACTATAAGAGCTATACTGTTGAAACTTGGTAGGTAGACGTATTCTGTGAACCGCATTAAGATTTTGATACAAAAATAAAATAATAATAATAAATATTGGAGGCTCCCCATACTTAGAACTGAAACTCGAATTTTTTTTTTTCATTGAACACAATATACGTGTGGGGTATTTATAGAAATTTCTAAAATATTTTTTTTCTAAACCGAATAGTTTGAGTGACAGACTATTCCAAAGTGGAAAAAAGTTGGTCCCCCCCTTTAACTTATAAAATAAGCAAATGAAAAATAAAAAAAAAAAACATGTTGTAGATTACTATAAAAACTACCAACGAAAATTGTTTTTTTATTAATTAAGTTTCGGAAAAAAATCAAATGGTAGAGGCACATATAATCACGGGGTAAAATTGTAGAAAAAAAATTGCTCTAAAAGCATTAGCCACGAATAAAACAGCGGAGAAAGCACCACTAGAGTTCCCTCTTAAGTAACTCTTAACTGTAAGTACACGTGTTTATATTTATCTTGTCCACAGTACCACGTGTCCACTTGTCCCAAGCGACACATGCTGGATACGCAGCTGTACTCGCTGGATGATGACCAGCGCCCCGTCGTGCCCGTGGTACAGTCCGTGGCACCCACCAGCTCCAATCCCAGCGATGTACCAGAAGAAGACTGGGACAATGTAAGTTGTTTTAATGTCTCCCTGTCTGGTTGAATTTCTCTTGGAAAGAATACAGCTTGGCAAAAAAGAGTCTGACGCGGTGACAGTTGGAACTAAAAATAGATAATTGATAAAACACTGCTCACTTATCAATTTTTAGTACATTATGTGTCAACAGTGCGTTTATTTTAACAATCTTTTTATAATTTTCAAAAACTATAAATTATCATTGCATAATTATCCATTTAAAATGCCACAGGTGCGATACTAGTGACCTCATTTATTCCACACTCTTTTTTGCCAAGCTGTACTAAAATATATTTTATCTTCTGTCCTTTTCTTAAACAAATAGAAAGAAAAAGATACAGTGGTGTGTGAAAGAGGCAATCCGGCCATTGTTACATACATGCTTTCAGGGTTGACAACTGTACGAGGTTCCTCGTACAAATACGAGATTTATGGTCTTCCGTACGAGGTACGAGGACGCTATCAACCTCGTACAATAATGTACGAGATTTTGATAACATTACGGCCATGCGATTTTTTTAGTTCCAAATGAGCTTTCGCTACTTAAATCGCGCTGCTGAAGATGTAGCTCCTGATCGAGCTCCTACTTTTAGTTCGACTTTGACGAATGAGCTTTTTTTTAGACGTTCTTTCTGGTGTCCCCTGTACTACGAGGTTTGAAAGTCAATATACGAGATTTTCAGCTAGACATGTACGAGGAATCTTTGTTTTTAGTTGACAACCCTGCATGCTTTTTATTAGCTTCACTTGTATGTTTGCATGCTTGTTAGTTTGTCCGTCCGTCTCTAACTTAGGACTACGAGTGAGCGGCTCATTACTGTAAAATGTCCCACCATTTTCAATACGTTCGTTCATTTCTTTTTTTTAAATATCGAACTAAAAAGTTGAAAATAAATATAGATTAAAAAACATGCTTTAAAAAAAATCAAACTAAAAAGTTAAAAATAATATTTTAAAAAAGCGTGAGGCGCTTAATAATACTTACAAAAATTAGGGCACAAAGCGCCTCACGCTTTTTCTAAAATTATTTTTAACTTTTTAGTTTGATATTTTTTAAAAGCGTGTTTTTTAAACTATATTTTTGAACGAGACAATCGGGCCATTATTTTTAAATCAAATCAAAAGTCAATTAATCAAATTAGGCTGAGAATCAGCAGTTTTTAAACGTCAATATTACATAGATAGTCCCCTAAAACGCCCGCCCTTCGCCACAAAAAGAAGCTGCTGCAAAAATTCCCCAGTAGTAGGTACAGCTGTCTGTTCATTTATACAATACTATGCATGCAAAGTAACTATTATAACAAAACACAGTTACCATACGCCAGCTAGCCACTCCAATATACCGGCAAAGCCAAAACAAAAAAACATTTCAAATGGAAATATAAGTAAGTAAATCTTATTAACTACCTACCTAAATAAAAGTCTCCAGACATAAAGAGCATGACAGCTGACATATATCTTTAAGCATTGTAAAAAATAGACAATTATATGAACTTATACAATATGTAAACAAAACCCTGTCCGACCCATAAGGAAAATAAAGGTTAGGTAAACACTTGACCAAATAGAATATAAAATTTTACATAATCATCACAGTAACAATAATAATGAATTTTGAAATAATCTTTTTTTCCCGGGTATTAATTCCAATTTCCCCGAAATTTGGTAATTTTTAAAAAACTGACAACACCATTTGTGACGGAGCGAATAGCGATGCGACCACGTGCCGCATGCCCCGCCTCCCTTCACCCGCGCATGTATGCCTATCGGGTTGCCTACCGCACATGCATTAAGTTACCTCGCTTTTTCGAAATAATATTTCTTTTTTTGGGGTATTTTTTTTTAAGTTTGGCTCGGCTTTGTAGGCATTATTAGAATCAGTTAACGATACCTAACAATACCTTCACGGATCGGACAGGGTTTTCTTTACATATTGTATAACGAGGCAGTAAGCTAATTCTGGAGAAAGACCATAAACATTGCCTTGAGTTAATCAGGTCGACCAACTCATGGGCGTACCCAGAGAGAGCAGCAGTACATCGAGAGACCGGAACAATTTGCCAGCTACGGTGTTTCCTTCGGATTACAGATTAAATATCTTCAAAGCTAGAGTGATTATAAGCCCTTAAAAAACTAGTGCGCTTTACCACCAACGATTGCGTCACTGCTTACCATCAGAAGGGATTGCGGTCAAGCGCTAGTTTATAATTTTATATAAAAAAATCTTTCTTCATTGTATCGTTTGATGGTACGATAAACGAATCTTTTGGTTATATTCAACTTTTTCAGTAAGTGTCCAAATTTGGATTGTCACGTAACTGTATTCTTTTTCGAGCTTGGCACAAGTATAACTGGATTCTTAGGTGCGTATTACAGAACGAAACTCAATCATTAATCTCTGTTTAAGTATTACATAAAACTAGTTTCAACCAATCAAATGGCTTGAAACGAAACTTAAGTAAAGCTTGAGTATACGGACCTTAATTCAACTATTATCGCTCATAGTCCCTAGAAAATCAGCCTCCGTGGCGTAGCGGTAGCGGACGCGGCCGCTGCGCAAGGAGGCGCGGGTTCGATCCCCGCACAGTATAAATATTTGTAAGCATGAATATAAATATTTGCACTGGTCTGGTCGTGCCTTGGAAAGCACGTTAAGCCGTTGGTCCCGGTTGCCATACGAACATGTAGTAGCATTCGTTACGGGTTGTTGGAGCCCTCAAAAGTCCAACAATTGGTCTAACTGCAATGCTTCGATATCGCCTTCGGGTTGTGGACGTCAGACTGCAGTCGCTTTACAGAAAATGTCGAAGTTTAGCCATATCAACAGTTAGACTGGTAAAGCGGACCCCAGACTCCAAGGCTGAAAAAGCTTCGGAGGCGACTGGGATTAACGCTGAGATGATGACGACTTCCTAGAACCGAAAATTTGAGGACATTTGACATCTGATAAGTCGTAATGGGCTTGTGAACAGCCCTCTCACACATAAAGGGCTGTATCAGTATTAAGGACGTTATTATTCGGTTTCAGACTAATCAACGGTATCCCATTACGTCCGCCACACGATACGTCTCGTCTATAGCGCTATTGTATATTTGATTGCGAATTCTCTTGCATCGGTAGAGGTACAGCCGTATACCTAAAAGTTCACTCAACATAAAAATCCGGTCAAATCCGAGAAGGCCTCGGCGGCCAAAGAGAGAAAAAGAGAAAGAGGCGGCAAAGGGTTTTTATGCGACAAATAGAAACATTTTTTTTAAATATATAAACTAGCTATAACTAATAACTAGCCCGCGACTCCGTCCGCGTGTTGATATAAAATAAGCGCGTGTTAAAATGGGAGCAATATGTACGTCTTGTAGCATTCAATGCCGCCAAAACACAGGCGTGTCTTTTCACCGCCAAAAGGAGCCCGTTCACCTTGGCTCCTACTTTTCGGAATGTGTCCTTGGAGTGTTCCGACCGCCTTCAGCTTTTGGGAGTTGAGATTTCCTCGGACCTTAACTTTGAGCGGTTCATTGAGTCCAAGGCTAAGGTGGCTGCCAGGAAACTTGGCGTTATCGCAAAGGTCCGGCAGTACTTCACACCTGGGCAGCTTCTAATGTTATACAAAGCACAAGTACGTTCGTGTGTGGAGTACTGCAGCCACATTTGGGCTGGTGCTGCCAAGTGTCACCTGGCCACTTTGGATTCAGTGGAGAGACGTGCAAAGAGGCTGATTGGTGACCCTGATCTAACTCGAGTTGGTCTCCAAAGCCTAGAGCACAGGCGTAGAGTAGCCAGCCTTTCGGTGTTCTATAGGATGCATTTCGGGGAGTGTGCGATGGAATTGCATGATTTAATTCCCCCATCTCCGTTCCACCAGCGGACGACCCATCGTACGGCTGGTTTCCACCCTTACGTTGTTAACACCACTACGATCCGGACGAAGCGTTTCGCCTCCTCCTTTATACCGCGTACATCGAGGGACTGGAATAATTTGCCAGCGGCCGTGTTTCCGTCGGACTACAATTTGAGTGTCTTCAAGGCTAGAGTGAATAGGCTCTTACTAAACTAGTGCGCTTTACCATCAACGATTGCGTCACTGCTTACCATCAGGCAGGATTGTGGTCAAGCGCTAGTTTATAATATATATATAAAAAAAAAGTCCGCATTTGCCCCCGTTTTCGCATCATTTTTTGTTACTGCTCTGCTCCTATTGCTCATAGCGGGATGTTGTATAGCCTATGTCCTTTCTCAGGCTCTAGACTATCTGTGGACCAAATTTCATTACAAACGGTTCAGTAGTTTTGGCGTGAAAGCCGGACAGACAGACAGAGATATTTTCGCATTTATAATATTAGTATGGATTATAAACTAGTGCTTGGCCGCAATCTCGCCTGATGGTAAGCAGTGATTCAATCGTTAATGGTAAAGCGCGCTAGTTTATTAAGAGCCTAATCACTTTAGCCTTGAAGATATTTAATTTGTAATCCGACGGAAACACCGTAGCTGGCAAATTGTTCCAGTCTTTCGATGTACGCGTAGTGCGGTTTACCATCATCGATTGCAATACTGCTTACCATCAGGCGGGATTGCGGTCAAGTTGCGTGAGAAAACGGGGGGGCAAATGCGGACTTTTTTTTTTATATATTATAAACCTGCGCTTGACCGCAATCCTGCCTGATGGTAAGCAGTGAAGCAATCGTTGATGGTAAAGCGCACTAGTTTAGTAAGAGCCTATTCACTCTAGCCTTGAAGACACTCAAATTGTAGTCCGACGGAAACACCGCCGCTGGCAAATTATTCCAGTCCCTCGATGTACGCGGTATAAAGGAGGAGGCGAAACGCTTCGTCCGGATCGTAGTGGTGTTAACAACGTAAGGGTGGAAACCAGCCGTACGACGGATCGTCCGATGGTGGAACGGAGATGGGGGAATTAAATCATGCAATTCCATCGCACACTCCCCGAAATGCATCCTATAAGAACGCCGAAAGGCTGGCCACTCTACGCCTGTGCTCCAGAATGGAGCGTGAAATCTTTGACACGGAACTTTTTATTGACGAAATTGAGAAAAGGGTAGCTATATGGGATATGGAATCGTCAGATTCTTCTAATAGAACTATTATGCGTAGGAACTAGGAAGAAATAGTAGAAATTTTTTGTGAAGCTGGTGGTTCCGAGGAGAAAAAAAAACTTGTAGGTCATTCTGTCACGTAGAATGGGATGCACTTTCTCTTCGTTTACGACGTTTCCATCGACGGTATGCAAGCTACAACACAACCGCAATATCCGAGTCCATTTTTATAACTGACCAAATCCGTCTCATCACATACGCGCGTGATTTCGCCGCATCTGGACGCAATACGAATCAAAACGCGCGAGTGGACTCGCGCGTAAATCGCGCTTTCTGGACAGGCTCTAAACGATTGGATTTACTTATAATTTATTTAGTTTTTATTATTATATCTGTCGAAATGTATCGCTTATACGTTGATTTTACTTTAGCCAAAGTTAAAACTTTAGCGCGATACGAACACAAACCGTTCGTAACCAAAGAAGAAAGAAATAAATTGGAACGTACCCGCTGTCAAATGAAAAAGTTGAAACAAAGCTAACTTTTTCTGAGCCATTTGTCAAACTTACGTCTAAACGATTGGATTTACTTATAATTTATTTAGTTTTTATTATTATATCTGTCGAAATGTATCGCTTATAAGTTGATTTTACTTTAGCCAAAGTTAAAACTTTAGCGCGATACGAAATGTGATCGAAACTAAACCACAGCTTTAACTAGATTAGATACGAACCGGAGTTTAACTTCTACTGTTATATTTAGCGCGATTTCCCCCAGCTACTTTCAGTGATGACTTATGGAATTGAGACGTGGCTAACAATGGGCCTTATAAGAAGGCTCAAAGTCACTCAAAGGGCAATAGAGAGGGCTATGCTTGGGGTTTCACTGCGCGATCGAATCAGGAATGAGGCGATCCGTAGAAGAACGAGAGTAACCGACATAGTCCGAAGAATTGCAACACTAAAGTGGCAGTGGGCTGGACACATTGCCCGTAGGACCGATGCCCGATGGGGCCGACGGGTTCTCGAGTGGCGACCACGCACCGGAAGACGTAGCGTGGGTAGGCCCCCGACAAGGTGGACTGACGACCTGGTGGAGGTCGCGGGAAACCGCTGGATGCGGGAGGCGCAGGTCCGGTCGTCGTGGAGAACCTTGGGGGAGGCCTATGTCCAGCAGTGGACGTCTTTCGGCTGAAATGATGATAATGATGACTTTTTAGAAACACACTTATGTACTTCCAATATAATTATTTTTTTAAAATTAATCTTTTCCTCCATATGTTACAAAAATAATTATGTCTACTCGACAACTTTAGTAGCGCAATGAATGTTGTTGAACTGTTAAAATGACACCGATTACTACTGATTCAACCAGTGCGTCTTACCCGTCATGACTTACGGAGCCGAGACGTGGACACTAACGGTCAGACTAGTCCATAAGTTTAAAGCCGCTCAGCGAGCTATGGAGCGGGCTATGTTGGGCGTCTCTCTGAAAGACCGTATCAAAAATGAGGTGATCCGACAGAGGACCAGAGTCACCGACATAGCTGAGAGGATTAGCAAGCTGAAGTGGCAATGGGCTGGTCACATATGCCGCAGGACCGGCAACCGTCGGGGTAAACGAGTCCTCGAGTGGAGACCGCGTCTCGGCAAACGTAGCGTGGGACCCTTGGGCGAGATGGAGCGACGACATCAAAAAGGTGGCTGGTAGTGGCTGGCGGAGAACTGCTCAGGATCGAGCTTGTTGGCGTGCCATGAAGGAGGCCTATGTCCAGCAGTAGATGAGTAGGGGCTGATGATGATGACTACTGATAGTGTGTTACGCTACATTTCGATATACAGTATGTTAACTAACAGAGGGCGTTCCCGTTAACCCGAAGTAGTATAGCATACATACATGCTAAAAAAAATATTTCCATTCGAAAACAAAATGTTTAAAAATTTTTTCCAATAAGAAAATATTCAATAAAAATTTTAAATTGACATGTAAAAGAAACACACTGTACACGCGAACATGAAAGACGGCAACGTCGCAATTTATTTATACATGACGACTATTATTTTGATTTAAAACAGGAGGTTTCAAATTTATTTCCAATTAGATTTTTTTTTTATTCGGATTTTTTTATGCTTATTTTTCTATGCTGATATTTTTATTTTAATCTATTAATGATATATATTAACGAGTTTAAGGGAACGCCCTCTGTTATTTAACATCCTTTATATGTTTATATTCTAAATCAGCCTTTTCTATTTCCAGGAACCTCACACCAGTGGCTACAAGCCCGATTTTTCAAAAAAAGGAGCTCATGTGATCCAGAAAATCAAGGGGGCTACTCCTTCGGAGCGTCGCAAGGCTCGAATGGAGGGCATTAAGAACTATAAACCCCCAGAGCAGTCGTAACTTTGAACATTTTCTAGGTTGAAAGAGGTACCCTGCAAAAATAAATATAAACCCATTCATAAACCTTGCTTAAAGTTAACTAGTGATTAGCGATTCTTTAATTTATTATTTATTTATATCCTAGCTGCTGCCCGCGACTTCGTCCGCGTGGACTTCAGTCTACAGGAGCTCAGTTGATATAAAATAAGCGCCTGTTAAAATAATGGGAGCAACATTGATAAAATATTAAACTAAGGTAGATATGTCACTAGCGCACTAAAAATGAAGCGTACAAAAGGAAGTAAGTCCTGTATCTCGCTTTAGTCACTCTCGATACACTCGTAAAAACAAACGACAAACACTAACAGCGCAAATGACAAACACTAGCCATCTTTTTCTTCTATATGCTTTAGATTGCGCCCCATCTCACTCACACTGTACCAATGTATGCCGAATAAAAATATGCATGTGTGCTGCTGCTGTGTTCGGCACATTTTTTTTTGGTCGGTTTGTTAGAATATATCGTATCTGTTTAATATTTTATCAATGGGGAGCAATATGAATGCCCGCTTGCACTCCCGTTTTCGCTACATTTTTTGTTACTGCTCTGCTCCTATTAGTCATAGCGGGATGTTATATAGCCTATGTCCTTTCTCAGGCTCTAAACTATCTTTGTACCAAATTTTATTACATTCGTTTCAGTAGTTTTGGCGTGAAAGCCGGACAGACAGACAAACAGAGATACTTTCGCATATATAATATTAGTATGGATTCATTATTGTAGACCACACAAAAAACATACAATGGGCGTTTTACATTTGGAATTATACATTTTTGACCTTTTAACGTCACTTTACTGATCGTTTATGAATAAACACCATAGTGTTTAAGGGGATTATTCATAAACGAAAACGTCTAAAACGTATGGTTAAACAATCGCTAATCACCAGTCAACTTTAAGCAACGTTTATGAATAAGTGTGTTAATATTTGCGCTCATAAAATGTTTATTGATGTTGTATTATAATTATCGTACTACTATTTTTTGTAAAAATTGCCTTTCGTAATATTATGTTTAGCTCTGGTTACTCTGAAGGAAAACTCGCGCGTCGATTGTTTGTGGTCAATTCACACGTACCACAACGAGGCCATGTGGTCGGGCGTATATTTTGTATTCATAGTGAATATTACAATTTACACGTACCACGTTTTGCCCTTGTTATCGACCACCTGTGTAATACGACCACATCGCGACGGCAACGCCACCACCGCGGCGGCAGCACCGCGGCCACATCGCCACGACATGACGTCATCAACAGCGCGCGCCACTATAGTCGTATTTTTAATTAGACGAAGTCAACTGACGTTTACTGTGTTGTCGGTACCACAACGCAATTGCAAAAAGCCGCTGCGACACTATTCACACGTAAGCTTGACCACATTTTGTCGCTGCGACGTGGCGTGGTTGTGGTATGTGTGAATTGACCCTAATACTTTAAGTATATGTTATTACCAGATGTCCGAATATACAACGTGTAACATAAAGGGTATATACATGCCAAGGGCATGGCATCTTTAGCTGATATCAAACGATATCGGAAGGGTTTCAACTCAAAATAAAATACTCAAAAAATTGATACCAAATATTCGGTTTCGTGTGTTTCTTAGAATCAAATCATAACGAACGTGGCACCACACTACATACGTTAATAACTACTCGTTACACGTCACGTTACTTGCCAAAATCCGATAAATGTCTTCAATAATTCTGTGCGCCTAGTATGTTAGTAGCCTATCACAGGCGATGTTTTTCCTCATAACTTCCTAACATATAAGCCCCGCACGATGATATTGCGATTGGCGGCCATCTTGGTGACGTAGTCGAACTCGCACCGTCGGTACCGTTCGCAAGTTCAGTCCGCGTTTACCCACTTACGCACATCGAATATTTTTGTTAGCTTTTTGTTTTTGTTATCCTGTTTTATTGTTGTTCTTGAGTTTTGTTGTTTAGTTTTGTTAGCTGTTACTCGTCAAAATGAGTAAGAAATTAATTAACAGTCGTGCTCGTGAAATTATAATTAAGTGGACAATTATTTTGTTAAAGTGAAAGACAGTCCTCTTTCACTTTAACAAAATAATTGTCAGTTTTTGAAAGTATAAACCGTGCTTTAAAAAGTGCTTCGGACACTACTGAGGACATTTTAATACCGAAGCAACTGCTAATAGTTATTAAAAATATTTTTCAAAATTCTACCAAAGTCACGGAGCATATGGCATGTGCCACAGGCGTTGCAAAAAATACTGTGGCGAAATTGCGACGAGAGCATCAGTCAGAAACAGCCAGTAGCAGCAAAATGAGAACTCCTACTAAAGGGAAAAGACAAACGAAGGAATATTTCGACGGGTTTTCCTTAACAGCTTTAACAAATATTATACATTCAATGTATACGGTGAGGAGAGAAATACCCACAATGCACAAAATATTGGCGGCTTCAAAAGTAAACCTTAATTATACTGGTAGTGAAACTACATTAAGAAAAATAATTAAATGTGATTTAGGCTACCAATTTAAACGATGCTACCAAAAAAGACTGGCTCTAATTGAAAGACCCCAAATTCAAGCGTGGAGAGCTAAATATTTACGACGTATGAAAGAAAATGACTCGCTTGTTAATAACAAAAGACCTGTTATTTATCTTGACGAAACGTGGATACACGCACACTTCACGGAGAAAAAATGTTGGCAAACAGCAACCGATGTCGGAGTGAGACGGAACGACAGCCCCGGCCACCGATGGATAATAGTTTACGCGGGAAGTTAAAGCGGTTTTGTTGACAATGTCCTTTTAATGTTTAAAGCAGACACCAAAACGGGGGATTACCATGATCAAATGAATGCTGAGAATTTCACCAAGTGGCTTACAGAAAAATTAGTACCCAACATACCACGCAACTCCATAATTGTGATGGACAACGCCCCTTATCACAGTAGGGAAGAGAATAGGTCACCAAGTATGAACAATAAAAAACAGTTGATGGTTGAGTGGCTACAAGCTCACAACATCGACTTTCCCAACGACAGTACAAAACCTGAACTGTATTTATTAATTAAACGGCACAGACCGCCGAAAAATTTTAAAATTGACAATTTATTAGCTGGCAATGACCATGAGGTCGTTAGATTACCACCCTACAACTGCGACCTCAACCCCATTGAGTACATCTGGAACCTGGTAAAGATGAGGGTGTCAGAAAAGAATGTGGAGCAGTTGGAAAGTCGCATTGAAGCTCTGACGTTGGAGGCGTCGGAGTCAATAACTCCAGATGACTGGCGAAAGGAAGTCAATCATGTTAAACGGCTTGAAGAGGAATATAAGATCGAATAACTGACTAGTTATTTGTGATAAATACGGCAGACGACAGTGAATCGAAAACGACAGACACAGAAAGCAGCTCTGATTCGGAAGACTATATGAGTGGAATTTAATAAATAGGGTAAAATTATACTGAATTATATATAAACATTTTTTTACATACTATCCTGGTTTTATTTATAAGCTGATAGATTTAGGTAGTAATTAAAACATGACTGCTACACAGTGGACTACATGTAAGAATAAACTAACAAAATTAGTATACATGTAAGAAATACAAATAAACCCTTAACCCCAGTTTATTAATTTTGCATTAAACATTCTTTTGCTAGCTGTCCTTTTGTGTGACAGATGACGTCACAAAGCTGTTATTGTGACAAGGTTCCATCGCAATATCATCGTGCGGGGCTTATAAATACTAGGATTAAAAATCCCTTCCAATATCGTTTAATACTATGTAAAGATGCCATGCCCTTGTTATGTATACAATATGTAAAGAAAACCCTGTCCGACCCATAAGGGTAATAAAGGTTAGGTAAACACATGACCAAATATAATATAAAATTTTACATAATCCTCATAGTAACAATCACAGAACAGATAAAGTTATTAGAAGGGAAATAGTTCGGAATTAGTATTAGAACGCGTGTCGCCGCTTGATTCCCCTCTATAACTCGCCTGTAAGCAAGAGATCAATACGGAAGCGCATTACGCACACAAATAAATACTCGCACTTCGATTATAAGTTTGTAATTGGTGATCACACTAACGTAAACAGTGCATTTGACGTACACTCCTCCATTCAGAAATTTCTCATACACGCTATGGCGACCAAAAGGTCGATATTCATATCGATAAAATTGACAGAAAAGGATTAATTGTGTTCTCATTATGTAGTTTCGTAAGAATTAGGATCTTTACATATAAGTATACATGAGATTCCAGTTATATGATTTTTAAGTAATTTGTAGGGGGTTTAAAAAAAAAGAAATGTACTTATAAAATTACGTAACTTGATAATGTGAATTTTTGTTTATGGTGCTATCAACATAAAATTAGAGTTGAATGAAAGGTTTAGGTGTAAAACAGTTTTACAAGAAGTTTTGAGGTGATAGGACTTTTAGTTTTCGAGATTTTAGCAAAAATGTGTAATAAAATGTCGTACCTACCTAACTTTACTTATTTTAAATATTTTTTCCTATAAATAAATATATTTCCTATAAATATTTCCTATAATATATACAGTATGTTAAATAACAGAGAGTGTTCCCTTAAACTCGTTAATATATATCATTAATAGATCAAAATAAAAATATCAGCATAGAAAAATAAGCATAAAATAATCCGAATAAAAAGAAATTATAATTGAAAATAAATTTGAAACCTCCTGTTTTAAATCAAAATAGTAGCGCGGAATAGTATCTACCTAACGTTGCATTGCCCAACACACATCAACCAACACACATCAATCAATTAGACCTTAGATCGCCGCCGCATACGTGGCTCGTCATTCATAAATAAATTGCTACGTTGCCGTCTTTCATGTTCGCGTGTACAGTGTGTTTCTTTTACATGTCAATTTAAAATTTTTATTGAATATTTTCATATTGAAAAAAATTTAAAACAGTTTGATTTCGAATGGAAATATTTTTTTTAGCATGTATGTATGCTATACTATTTCGGGTTAACGGGAACGCCCTCTGTTAGTTAACATACTGTACATTTCCTATAAAAAATAATTTATTAAAAGTTGTGTTGTGTCTGTTTACCTTAAGGATCAAATTTGTTCATAATTAACGATAGTAGAAAATAGGAATAAAATACGGAACCTAAGTCCAACAAATATAACCGTTGTGCTTATATTTGTTGGACTTACCAACAAATATAAGCACAACGGTTATGACAAAACTTACCAAAGAACAAATCCGAACTATTTGCTCTCTTGGGACCATACCTGGTTTTACGTACCTTTTACCCGATTTTTTAATGATATAATCATTTTCGATAAAATGTTTAGAGCAAATAGTACTAGTCTTTGTCGGAATCCAGTTTACTCTACCAGTCACGTCAATCCATCGCTCTCTTATAACGCTAGGTTGTTTAGGAAACCTAAAATTTATAATTTATTTATTTTTATTTGCAATTTATTAAAATAAATATTAACAGCTGACATGGCTCTTTATATCATTCCATTACATTTATTCGATAAGATATTTTATTTTGCACATAAGGGTGCAAACATGGCGGTACATAATATTAATCCGAACAGCCATATTTCGGCAATTAAGAGGCATGCACAATTAAAATGTTCACAATTTAAAAATACACAAATTAAATAATATAAGTAGTTCATCAATTAATACAATAATTCTATTTCAAATTCATCAGTCAATAATATAATTAATGTCAGTTTCTAATAAATAAATTATATGAAATAGTCAACCAAGATGTTTCTAAAACAAAAAGTCTGCAAAACTATAATAATAAGCCTTGACCACATAAAAATTACGAAGGCTTTTCTTAAACAATTAGTAATATATTATTTAAATACATATGTCTAACTAAAAATAAAATATTATTAAATATAAAATGATTCAAACAATATATTTATCATACTCGTATATTTCTGAATTCTATCGATAATTTTAATTAACCACATGGTCACCTCACTATAAATAAACATGGCGCCCTGCATTTCGGCCAATCAGGCCAAAGGACAAAATGACAATGAGTAAAGTGTAGAGGACGCATTGGATTCACTACATCGTACGCGGACTTTCTTATTGTTTTTCCAAAGCGAAGACAAACCGAGCAATGTAATTTTTTTCTTCCTTGATGCAATAATATCATGAAAGTTTGGAATATCATTGTTTTCAGTATGTTTTTGTGTTTTTTACTAATTTTACTACAACATAATATTATTTTCGACTTACCGATGGAAAGATATACCACCTCGTTGTGTAGTTGAGGTCTGGCTTTTTGCATATTATAATTGCACAATACGGCATTTTAAAGCGGAGCTCCGACTCGTGAAGTACTTTTAAGAATACTAAATGAATGTTTCGGATTTTCGGTCGACATAAGATTTACGTCTCACATGTGTGGCACGGCTGCCACGCCCACTCGGCCTTTCCATTTTATTTCACTATTCCGTGGTAACAATACTATTGAATTTTGAAATAATCTTTTTTCCAGGGAATTAATTCAAATTTCCCCGAAATTTGGTAATTTTTAAAAAAGTGACAGCACCGGTATTATTATGAGCGAATCGCGACGCGACCACGTGACGCGTGCCATGCCCCCCGCCCCCCGCGGTAGGGTTGCTTACCGCACATATATTAAGTTAGCTCTTTTTGCGAAATAATATTTATTTTTTTAGGGGGATTTTTTTTTAAGTTTAGCCCGGATTTGTAGGCATTAGTAGAATCAGTTATCGATACCTAACAATACCTTCACGGATCGGACAGGGTTTTCTTTACATATTGTATACCCTTTATGTTACACGTTGTATAGTAAATAGTAAGCGGCGTCATGACACTTCTAAAATTGTTCCTTGATGACGATCTTACCTGGCGATTGCGGGGTGGTGTTCATCCAAGCATCCACGAACACAGCATTCAGCCATAGTCGGTGTTAAAGTCGTGGTTAAAGTGAAACCTCGCAACTAATCGTGCGAGCACATGAAATGCTTAATAACGATCGGACGATATGTTTGATCGTGTAATCAAAGCAAAAGATCTCTTTTGAGTGTCCTAATTGGTTACGACGATGGCACGATGGACGTTTTCTCGGTGGTAGGCCATAACATCGGCTGGCGGCAGAAGTTACCACCCAACAGACAAAGTCTTGCCGCCAAGCGATTCGTCGTGTTCCGGCATGATGTCTGGTGAAGCCTGTACGGGTCTGAGCAGTTGTGTTGCGATGTGTGCCGGGTACGATGCGCTAAATGTTGTTGTGTCGAGTTTGGTCGTGGAGAGTCTCCAGATCAATCTCCCTCTAGCGCAGCCTCGTTTGGTCGTGTTGGTCTTGGGTTTAACATTGCATCACCTCGCTCAACTGCCGTCATCCTTCCTATTCCGAAGTTTTTTAAGTGAATAGGCTTAATAAACTAGTGCGCTTTACCATCAACGATTGCATCACTGCTTACCATCAGGCGGGATTGCAGTCAAGCACTAGTTTATAATTATATAAAAACAAAAAAAAAAAACATCGGCCGATCTATTAGGACACCTATTGGGTCATCGCACGACCATTTTGATCGTGAGATTAAGAACGCTTCGCGCCATCGTACGATCACTCCCAATTAGGACGCCGCCAAACAAGACGCTCTGCTTCCAAGAAGTCCGTATCCCTGCAATGAAGAAAATTATAGCAAAGTTATGCTTTTTTAAGAGGTCAAAAAGTGGTTAATACTTTCTTACCCTCTGAATAGCCCATTCAATAAAATGCCTTTACTTTCTTGGGCAACGGTGTTCCCTACCATTAAAAAAGAAATTATAGACTTATTTCATGACGAAATAGCTTCGAACTTTTGTAGGATAATATTATTTTTTTTAAATTCAATTTGACGATAATGGTCTAATGATTAGTAGGTACAATAATAACTTATCAACTAGGGGTAAGTTATAATAATAACCGCCATCCGTCATCCGCCATTTTGTATTCTTTTTTCAAAGCTATTTTAAATTTTTGTCGCAGCGATGTTTACCTTCAATTATGTTAGTAACTTGAGAGTTTAGTTTACAGATGACTGCACATCAAGCTACTACAATCTGTCAAATTTCTTTACTAGATTTTCAACTTTATTTCTGAAGCATTAAGGTTCGAAATTGATTGGGAATATTTGACAGTTTCGGGTAGCTTGACTTGCTGTCGCCCGTACACACCGTGATCTTCATTACCAGTAATCACCAGCAAATGTTTTTTTTATCTTTTTCAAATCAAATCTGAAAAGGGTTGTGGTACTTAAAAGGCTTTGTTCCAAATTATATTTAATGTAAATTAATTGAGCTAATCAGCAAAAAAGTGCCTTCATTTAGAATATGCTACCTCTTATGCGATTAAAATAATAAATCTATTATAATGATAGACTTTATGTATATATTTTATTGTATAATCTAAATAGTAGACCATAGACTACAGTATTTGTTTCTCTTTCTCCTTGGTATTAAATCCAACGGTAAAAGATCACTCTTAGCGATAAGACAACCCATCGTGGCACCTTTTGTAACATGTTCATATTTATTTTCTGTAATTTATATGGTATAGGTTAAGATTTATCTATTGTATCTAATGCCTCAAAGAAATAGATAATATGGCATGCATATAGTTAATTAAGTTTGAAAGAATACAATTAGCATTCGTCATTCATCAAAGCATTAAATTGAAGTTGTATATTATTAAAAAAATGGTCACTGATAAATCAGTGGCCTAGTGGTGGTCAGTCTTGGTGGCCTAGTGGTTAAAACACCAGCCTCTCAAGTACGAGAGTGCGGGTTCGATTCCAGGTCAGGCAAGTACCAATGTAACTTTTCCAAGTTATATGTGCTTTCTAAGTATATCTTGGGCACCAAAGACTGATTAAAAGGTGAAGGAAAACATCTTGAGGAAACCTGGACTTTAAGTCTGAAATCGCCAACCCGCATCGAGCAAGTGTGGTGAATACGCCCAATCCTTCTCTGTATGAGAGGAGACCTGTGCCCAGCAGTGGGACGATAAAAGGTTGATGATGATGGTATAAGTAGATGATTTAAAAAAATGGCCACTGATGGATCAGTTGCTATAGAAAAAGCTCGAATCTCCTTTCAAAATGTTACCATTGTTTTCCTTTAGAATGTTTTTTTTTTTAATTTTGTGTTGTCTGTCTATAATGTAATAGGGATGTTTCCTGGGTAAAACAAAAACTGATTCTATTTAGTCCGTCATTCAGATTATAGAAAAATATTGGATACGTATATTTTGTTTTATCAAATCAATAAAATTTTACAAATATAAAACGCATCAAAGATCAGGAGTGATGGCTGGTGACGTCACTCGCCGCTAAAAAGTGTAGCGTGCAGTACGTTACACGAGTTTTCAACGCGCTGTGTCGTCTTCATTTTTTGTTTATATGAAAAAAGAAAAAATACGTGTTCAGTATTTTTTGGAAATCTGACTGACGGACTAATTAGTTTTTTTTAGTCAAATACCCTATTATTGAAATTTAGATTTTTTTAAATAAGTGCTCACAGGTTATTAATTGTAAGTTAAGGTAAAATTAAGTAATTACCTAGTCGTATGTGACTCGCGTTCGACGCATTAAAATATGTAGATATCAATAATATTGAAATATTAAATGTGTTTGTATAATTATTTCTTTTGATTACTTTAATGTATCCTTTGCACCTACCTCCCCATCCCCACCATCCTATCCTTTCACATGAGCAACCTCCTTGGTTGCTTATGTATGCTGACGATATCGCGCTGGCGGACGCGGACAGGGATCGGTTGGTGCGGCGTGTGAATATGTGGAAGGACTCGCTCGAGAACGGAGGTCTGAAACTCACCGTGTATATGGCTAGCAACACGACAGACCCCATGTTTGTGCGCATAGGCGGTGACATGGTCGAGTGCACAGACCAGTTTAAATACTTGGGGTCTGTGCTCCACGCGTCCGGCGCAATGGATTGCCACGTCAGGGCACGTATTTCCGCAGCTTGGGCTATTGCCCAAGGAGGAGGTGACAGGTGTCATTTGTGACCCCAAAATGCTTAAGGGGCAGGTCTATAAGACTATCATTAGACCTGTTCTCCTGTATGGCAGTGAGGCGTGGCCTGTGCTTGAGCGACACAAGCAGGAGCTGCGTGTCACGGAGATGAATATGCTGCGGTGGATGTGTGGAGTTACGCGGAATGACTGCATCAGGAACTCCCGCATCCGTCGCAGTCTTCATGTCCGTGACATAGCGGACAAACTGCAGGAGGGTCGCCTACGTTGGTACGGTGTGCATTCGCGCAGCGGAATGTTGTTGAATTTAAAGATTTTAAATATGCAGATATTTAGTGTATGACGTCGTGTAATTGTGTATGGTAAAAAAAAAATTGTGAGTGCAGCCATTGTGGAGAAATTCACCAAAAACTGATTCCGCTGGGCGAACGTTGTCTTGGCGGAACTTTTTTTAATCCATTGACTTTAGAAAAAAGAGATGTCCAAAAATTAGTGTGTATTTGTGTGTAATTGTGTATGTATGAATAAAATTTGTGCATGCATAGACTTCGGAGAAATTCAAGTTTCCGCTGCGCGAACGTTTGGCCATTAGCTAGTTTTCATATAAAGCTTTGTAAACAGTGATTTTGTCATGGTAAATTGTCCTATATCTCTTTGATTACTAAAGGAACATCATTGATATTTGGCAATATGTTGCAGACACTTACAAGGTTTGTATAAACGTGAAAATCTAGACCCCAAAGTGCATACTTTAAGAACTATGACCTAAAAAGCGTGTTTTACGTTTTTTAGGTCATATTTTATCTTTTTAGCCCTACGATTTTTTCTAAATCTGTTTTGTACACAAATATGCACAAATTCAAAACAACGTATGTAAAAATCTACAGCTCTCTATGTAAGCGCTTTATATGAAAACTAGCTAATGGCCAAACGTTCGCGCAGCGGAAACTTGAATTTCTCCGAAGTCTATGCATGCACAAATTTTATTCATACATACACATCTCTTTTTTCTAAAGTCAATGGATTAAAAAAAGTTCCGCCAGGACAACGTTCGCCCAGCGGAATCAGTTTTTGGTGAATTTCTCCACAATGGCTGCACGCACAAATTTTTTTTTACCATACACAATTACACGACGTCATACACTAAATATCTGCATAATTAAAATCGTTAAATTCAACAACATTCCGCTGCGCGAACGCACACGTTGGTACGGTCACGTCTTACGCAAACTGGCATGTTACGTGGGTCACAAATATCTTGCCATGGCGCCTCCGCCGAGCCGGAACAAGCGAGGTAGACCAAAGAAGTGTTGGCTTGACGTTGTAAGAGATGACATGCGTGCCAACAATCTCACACCACAGGATGCTAAAGATCGCACGAAATGGAGGAAATTAAGTAAGAAAGCGGCCCCGGGCTCCAACGCGAAAGCCGCGGATTCAACCAGGATAAACGCTGAGATGATGATGATGAATGTATCCTTTGCACTGTAATTTTTTCCCAGTTAAATTGTCTCCTTATTATAGTAGAACTAGAAGAATCAAGTACCCCCCTTTTTATAAATATAAACTACTAGCTTTCCGCCGTCGGTCTGTCTGTCTGTCGGTCTGTCTGTCTGTCTGTCTGTCTGTCTGTCCGTTACGCTTTCCCGCTTAAACCTCTCAACCGATTTTGATGAAATTTGGCACAGGCAATCTTTAGACCCTGAGAAAGAACATAGGCTACCTTTTATCCCGGTAAAATTTGATATTCCCGAGGGAAATCTAAAAAGCGCGATATAACCGAACTCCACGCGGGCGAAGCCGCGGGCGGAAAGCTAGTAAATTATAAACTAGCGCATGACCGCAATCCCGCCTGATGGTAAGCAGTGACGCAATCGTTGATGGTAAAGCGCTCTAGTTTATTAAGACCCTGTTCTATAGGATGCATTTTGGGGAGTGTGTGCGAGGGAATTGCATGACTTAATGATGGAACGGAGATCGGGGAACCATCTCCGTTCCACCATCGGATGACCCGTCGTACGGCGAGTTTCCACCCTTACGCTGTTGACACCACTACGATCCGGACGAAGCGTTTCGCCTTCTCCTTTATACTGCGTACATCGAAAGACTGGAACAATTGGCCAGCGTCGGTGTTTCCGTGGGACTACAATTTGAGTGTCTTCAAGGCTAGAGTGAATAGGCTCTTAATAAACTAGTGCGCTTTACCATCAACGATTGCATCACTGCTTATCATCAGGCAGGATTGAGGTCAAGCGCTGGTTTATAATTTATAAAAAAAAACAGCTGACAATGCCAAATAGTTTACTCGAGAAATAACACTAGGCATAACTTCAAACATAACCCCCGACCGTGTTAAAATAGGAAATTGACGCTAGCGCTCCTTGTATTCTTTAATTAATTATTTGAACGAAGCTACAGCTTCTGATTTCGCTCCGACGAATAGCCCTAGTAGTTCTCCCAATTTTCGATAGATGGCGGTGTGTTCAAGTACAATTCTATATCAATGCTCGATTTTTCTTTCGTTTTTGCTCCTACGAATAGCTCTAGTAGTTCTCTAAATTTTCGATAGATGGTGTTGTGTTCAAGTATAATTATTTCTATCTAATTTTTTCCCTACCTTAAATCTTATGAATTTGTCTGTTTCATTACATCGACTTTGAAATCACAACGACGCTAAAAAACTTTTCACTACGAAAATTTTCTATTCTATTGTGCTCCTGTCCAACATGAGGTTTTGGGTTCGATTCCCAGGATGGACAATGTTATAGGCTTGCCACCTATTAACATAGTATTTAAACATAGCTAGCCAGCCTAGCTCAACAGTACCCTAATTACGTATCACATTATTATAATCAACTAGCTGTTGCCCGCGTGGACTTCAGTTTACAGGAGCTCAGTTGGTATAAAATAAGCGCCTGTTAAAATAATGGGAGCAATATGTATGGCCGCCTTCACTCCCGTTTTCGCAACATTTTTTGTTACTGCTCTGCTCCTATTGGTCATATCGGGATGTTATATAACCTATGTCCTTTCTCAGGCTCTAGACTATGACTATCTGTGTACGTTACAATCGGTTCAGTAGTTTTGGCGTAAAAGCCGGACAGACAGAAGAGATACTTTCGCATTTATAATATTAGTATGGATTTCAATAAATTTGAAGCATATTGCAAAACCATTTATCTAATCTGTATATGTTCAAAAGATGCATTTGCTCAACAAGTTTTATAACGCAATGAATCTTGTTGAACTGGTAAAAGGGTACCATTTTCATTGCTACTGATAGCTGATGTGTTACACAATTAATAATAATAGCCTTTATTTCCGGGTTTACATTTACATATACAATTACATACATAGTTTTTCATAAATAAATGATATCCCTTAGCTCGGTGTGCCTCTTGGCATAGGCCTCCTCCAACTCCTTCCATTGCGCCCTGTCTTGTGGAACTTCTACTCTAATATGGCCCCAAAGTAAGACAGATGTCATCTCTCCATCCCAATTACCCTTTAGGTATTACATTCAGTATGCCACCTGCTACAGTTTTTACACCCAGAATCTCTTGTTGCAAGTAATCATCATCATCTCAGCGTTAATCCCAGTTGCATCCGAAGCTTTTGAGTCTGTCTATCTTTTACAGTGAAACTGCTGATTTTGGCTAAACTTCGATATTTTCCGTGAAGCGACTGCCGTCTGACTTCCACAACCCGACGGCGATATCGAAGTATTGCAGTTAGACCAATTGTTGGATTTTTGAGGGCTCCAACAACCCGTAACGACTGCCATTAGATGTTCGTATGGCAACCGGGACCAACGGCTTAACGTGGTTTCCGAGGCAGGACCAGACCTGTGCAAATATTCATATTCATGCATATAAATATTTGCACTGCGCGGTGTTCGAACCCGCGCCACCTTACGCAGAGGCCGCGTTCGCTACCGCTACGCCACGGAGGCTGTCCATTCTGTTATATGTACATATATTCCATCTGTTGCAAGTAGTATGCATGGTTATTTTTAATATACAGGCTGTATCTGACATCGTAACGCAAACTTCGCGAAAAGGCCAGTCCGCATGCTACTAATAAAGTTATGATAGTCGTTTGTCATTAATGAATGGTTACAGAATTCACAGTGTTTAAAAAAAAGTGTCGGCTCGGCCTTTGGACGTTGCAAGCGTGCCGCCGTGCGGGTTTGTAGGTATGACGTTGATCCCTGATGTGAACTCTATTAAATCAGCTGATAAGATAGTTTTTCGGGTTTTATTTTCATTGCTCTTTTTTATGTAATAAGCGAATTAATTAATTTTTACTTTTAAATCTTATTGGGTTATAAAAGTATAGCAGTTATGAACAGTCTAAAGTGAAAAAAAAATTACATATTATTTTTTTTTAAATCATGAAAAAGCCGACGAAATAGTCCACCACTGGGGGGTTCAGAATCATGTACTGGATCCATGGCACTCGTTTGTGCGTCGATGTCAGATACACACTTTATGGAGCAATGAAATAGCAATATGCTTTAAAATTATTCAAATTAATGGTTATAATGTGCTTCGCAATTAAGGTGCTGAAAATATTTGAATAATTAGGTAGTTAAATCAGAAACCAAAAATATAATTAAATATTTTTATTATTTATCTCCTCCTATATAATCTTCGTCCATCTTTTCAAACTTTTCCTTCATGTCATCGGGCACTTCGACAGCTGAAAGATCCTCTGCACCGACCTCTTCCTCTTTTTGTATCAAAATGTCTACAACATTTTCACAAGACAGTTTTGTTTTCGGATCTTTTTCCCATTTATGGTATTCTCTTAAAATATAATACACTCCGTTATCCCTTAAAATCTCTCTGCCCTTACGTCTCATACAGAACTTATTTAAAGTCTCCAAAATCATTTTACGGATATCAATATCGTTATCCCTCTGTTTTTCTTTTGGCAGATATTGTAGTGAAATTGGTAGCCTGTCCATTTCCTCATCGTCATATTCTTCACCACCCATTATAGGGTTCAATAAGTAAGTTAATAATTCCATGTCATTGCTTAGTAAGAAGTCGTGAAATTCTGGATCAAACGACAAGTTCCTTATTGTCCCAATTGCACCTCCTCTTCGTATATTTGAAAGCTCATAGTTACAAAACGGTAGCAGTTTTATTAACGGAATGTGAGGGTTTTCTGTTGTCAACCATTTGCGTACGCGATGACAGCATGACAGATTTGAAAACATTGGTCCGATGAAATTTAAGTTAGAACCTTTTTTGTTGTACTCTATGTTTACATAGGCATTCAAAATGTCGTTTAAATGTGGCATAAATGTATCTAGTATTGCATCTAGTTCTGTTTCTACACGAGTAATGTTTGATAGAATCATAGCAGCCGCGTCAGCATCCTTTTTCTCTGGATTCAAAACATAACCTATAAATAATTTTACGATGTTTTTCGTTTCGTCCGATTTAAATTTGAGCAGCTCTATGACTCCTTTTGCACTCGCTGTGATGTTTACTAGTATTAGTAGCGCGTTTTTAGCGATTAATTCTGATCTATCGTCGGTTAAAGTAATAAGACTTTGTAAAAGTTTTTCACACGACATTATAGTATTGACACCATCTTCAGTACCTGATAATCCCAGTAAATGATTCATTGCCATGTCTTTTAGGTCTATCCGTGTTTCCGGCTTCAGAAATTGGAGTAATTCGTTCATTGGATCTGTTTCCATTATTATAGTTTCTATAGAAATTGGAGACTAAAATCTTTTCACAACAACACGTTTAATTTTTTTTTTGGTTCGTTTCTGTCCGTTCGGGCGAATGGAAAAGGCAAAGGCATAGTACGCCATACAGCCAAGTCTTCAGTAATTTTTTTTCATTAAATATCTATCCTAACTTATCCTAATTTATCCTAACATAACTTAACCTAAACTAACTCCTTTCGTTTTACGCGTTTGGACGATAAGGAGCGGTTTAGCGTAAAGACATGATGAGGCCACTATGCTACAGTATTTCACTGTTCTTTTTGAATTATTCACTGAATGCACTTTTTACTACATAAATCACGCGTTTTTATTTAGTAAACGACACTATAAATAATTTTAAAAGTCCAATGAAAAATGAGCGTGACACTCATCTTGACATTCCCGCCAAACTCCACAACACGTTTAAGTCAAGGTGACACTGACATTTCTTGATATTTGATAGCTTAGCATAATAATAACATTAAGATTCGTTACTCAAGATTTTGAGTGCGAAGAATTCTCTCAAATACCTATTTGTTTCAGATATAGAAATTTACTGCCTTTTTTAATTATAATTTAACGTAATAAAATTTATAAACAAATATCTGCGTTTTAAGCACCATCTAGTATCGAGCGGCTAAAGCGAACTTACAAAGACACTTAAACAATGACAAAAAGTCCCACTAGATGGCGGTAGAAGGTAAAACCGATGTGATTGTGACCAAACAAACAATGAATCAGTAATATTATTAGTCATAACGATGAAACAGATATTTTACTTATGTCCATCAATATTAATCCGATGTTATCTACCAATGTAGATAGCATAGGTATATATATTTCTAGCAGTATACCTACTAAAAGAAATATTTAAATTAGGTACCTACCTAATTACTTTCCAACTTGATTGCTTTAGGCCTCCTTAATTCTAGTTTCTTAGATATTTATCACCATTTTCCTACCCGTATACTAACTTATTTGTAAACGACGCAACTTATATGTTTTTTCTTCCATGCTTCTACTAAAGGACAACTCTGCAGTCAAATTTTCTAACCATAATAGGTACTTAATCATCATTCTCACATTTAATCCCTCAGTGTTTATGGTTTTTAGTAATGCCAATGGTTTCTGTATAATTAGTAATGCAATGTGTTTTGTTTTCGTAATAGCAATGCTTTTGTTGTAAGGTCAACCGGGGCAATTGCGTCATATAAATATTACACACGCCTTTAAAAAAACATATCACACTAATCATAAATTTATTTAAAAAACCCTTAATCTAAATGTTTAAAGAAATTATCTGTGTACAACCTTAGTAAATTATTTCTTTCATTAGTTACAGTAAATATGAGTACTTAGACTTTTTTAAAAAAAAACAGTAATTTTAGACGCATTTCCCCGTATTGGGGCAAACGCGTCTTCATTAAATAAGTTTTAAACCTATGATGTTTGAAGGTTGAAACAATTTTATATTACTTCAACTAAATTTTTGTATACAAATCTTTCAATAAATTTAAAAAAAATACCGAATAACTATTACATCGGAAGCGATGTCATAAAACTGGGAAATTGCGACTATTTTTTCTTAGACGCATTTACCCGCTGTCAAATGCAGACGTTCAGAACATTTTCTTTTTGAAAGCAAAATTAAAATAAACTGTCTAGCAAAATTACTTTTATTTTAGGGTGCTGAATAAAAGCAGTATGTGCATTTTCGAGTTTTAATCAAAATCATGTTACATTAGGCAGACGACGAGTTCCCTCGATTCTCTGTTGTCTCCATCATCAGATCAGTTCTAAACCTCCATTGTATTATAATATCGTCAGACATACACATTAATATCAAGTTTTTAATCGATGCTCGTCTACAATTATCGAGCATCGAGCTCTCAATTTCTCAGGGTTTCCATCATCATATCTTGGACCTGATGACGATAGGATCAAATGGCGAGTACTTATACCCTTTCAAACAAAAAAAAAAAATCTCAATTCGGTCTATTTGTCTTCGAGCAATCGGTGAACGTACATGAAAAAATAAAAATAAGTAAAAGATGCGTCTGCATCTTTTATTTATTTTTATTTTTTGAATTGAGAACCTCCTCCTTTTTTTAAGTCGGTTAATAAAATTTACTACAAAGAAAAACCCAATAAAGGTTTCAGATCTCTGGTTTTGGGGCAATTGCGTCATATAGACGCAATAGCCCCAAAAAAGCAGACGCATTTACCCCAAAAATCCAGAGCAAACCTAAAAAAAATTAAATCTTCATTTCTCTACAAATAAAACGATTTCAATAAAAATAACTATCGGTACAGACAGGCTATACCATATAGTGTATGAACATTTCACATTAAAAACGAAACATTTAGAAACAATATGGATTCTTAAGGACTTTAATCACTCATCCCGCGGAGCACGACTTGTCAAAATACACGCTATTGGCCGATATTTTTAATTTGTGCGGTAAAACGCCATCTATTTAAACTATACGTTATAGTTTTATTCAAAGTAAACAAAACAAGATGGCAGTAGAGGTTGGTTTTCAAATAGATTTTAAATTATTTCGATTAGACGCGATTGCCCCAAAGACGCAATTGCCCCGGTTGACCTTACCTCATCATCATCAGCCTCTACTCGTCCACTGCTGGACATACCTAGGCCTCCTTCATGGTACGCCAACAAGCTGGATCCTGAGCTGTTCTCGGCCAGCCACCTTTTTGATGTCGTCACTCCATCTCGCCCAAGGGCGTCCTACGCTACGTTTGCCGAGACGCGGTCTCCACTCGAAGACTCGTTTACCCCAACGGTTGTCGGTCCTGCGGCATATGTGACCAGCCCATTGCCACTTCAGCTTGCTAATCCTCTCAGCTATGACGGTGACTCTGGTCCTCTGTCGGATCACCTCATTTCTGATTACGTACCTACTAATAACGCTTGTTTTCTGTTATTTGTATACTTATTTAGGTATACAAATAACAGGTTACATTAGATAATAATTGTAATTCTTCTATCTGTGAATCTATGGTACTCAATAATAATACTTAATAATTTATTGCATTCCATTATGTGTATACGGACGACAGCAGCTCAAGTTACCCTAATCTGTCAAATATTCGGAATCAATCTTGAGCCTGAAATCGGAATTTTTGACGGGAAAGATGAGTGGCTCGCGCATTTTTCATTGGACTTTTAAAATTATAATAAAGAAAAAATCAAATGATAGGGGCACGTATAATCACGGTGTAAACAGCGGAATACGTTTGTATAGGTAGAGAAAGCACCACTAGAATTCCCTCTTAAGAGCCTATTCACTCTAGCCTTGAAGACACTCAAATTGTAGTCTGACGGAAACACCGCCGCTGGCAAATTGTTCCAGTCCCTCGATGTATGCGGTTAAAAGGCAAAGAGAAACGCTTCGTTCGGGTCGTAGTGGTATTAACAACGTAAGGGTGGAAAGTCGCCTTATGACGGGTCGTCCGATGGTTTTTTTTTTTTTTATATATTATAAACTAGCGCTTGACTACAATCCTGCCTGATGGTAAGCAGTGACGCAATCGTTGATGGTAAAGCGCACTAGTTTATTAAGAGCCTATTCACTCTAGCCTTGAAGACACTCAAATTGTAGTCCGACGGAAACACCGCCGCTGGCAAATTATTCCAGTCCCTCGGTGTACGCGGTATAAAGGAGGAGGCGAAACGCTTCGTCCGGATCGTAGAGGTGTTAACAACGTAAGGGTGGAAACCAGCCGTACGACGGGTTGTCCGCTGGTGGAACGGAGATGGGGGAATTAAATCATGCAATTCCATCGCACACTCCCCGAAATGCATCCTATAGAACACCGAAAGGCTGGCTACTCTACGCCTGTGCTCTAGGCTTTGGAGACCAACTCGAGTTAGATCAGGGTCACCAATCAGCCTCTTTGCACGTCTCTCCACTGAATCCAAAGTGGCCGGGTGACACTTGGCAGCACCAGCCCAAATGTGGCTGCAGTACTCCACACAAGAACGGACCTGTGCTTTGTATAACATTAGAAGCTGCCCAGGTGTGAAGTACTGCCGAACCTTTGCGATAACGCCAAGTTTCCTGGCAGCCACCTTAGCCTTGGACTCAATGAACCGCCCAAAGTTAAGGTCCGAGGAAATCTCAACTCCCAAAAGCTGAAGGCGGTCGGAACACTCCAAGGACACATTCCGAAAAGTAGGAGGAGGATAGAGTAGGAGATGGAGGAAATAAATCATGCAATTCCCTCGCACACTCACCAGAATGCATCCTATAGAAGACCGAAAGGCTGGCTACTCTACGCCTTTGTTCCAGGCTTTGGAGACCGTTTCGCATAATCATCACAGTGACAATGCTAATGAATTTTGAAGTAATCTTTTTTTACCTCGAGTTAATTCCAACTTCCCCAAAATTTGGTAATTTTTAAAAAAGTGACAATACCATTGTGTTGGAGCGAATAGCGATGCGACCAAGTGCCGCGTGCCCTGCCCCCTTCACCCGCGCATGTATGCCTACCGTGTTGCCTACCGCACATGCATTAAGTAACCTCGCTTTTTTGAAATAATATTTATTTTTTAGGGGGATCTTTTAAGTTTAGCCCGGCTTTGTAGGCATTGTTAAAATCAGTTATGGATACCTAACAATACCTTCACGGATTGGATAGGGTTTTCTTTACATATTGTATAATAGATAGTTTCACCTACTGTCGTCTGTATAATTATAAGAACAAAAAACATACCTATACAGGATAAAATTTTATCCAGTGCGCAAACTTTATCAACTTATAGCTAAATAAGTTTTATAGATAAAAATATTATTACTTTGGTATGTTTTAGTACAAAAAAAAAAAAAATTGTTATTGATAACGAAAGATGTTTATTATGAAATCGATGTTATGGTCACCGCACGCGGTCCCATTCATGTTCGGCGGAGTGGGGACGGCGGGAACATCACAGGACCCCCGCGCGCCCGCGCCGCCCGCATGTTCACTACGCGGCCATATGCTATACTACGATATTGATATGAATAATTGGTGTCTCTCATTTGCTGATTTTAGGGCGGACAAAAACATGATTTTTTATTTTAAACTAATAATGCAGATTTGTTCTGTTATTGATTCTGAGCCCCCCATTTTTTTTTGCGCACTAGTATAAAGATTTCCCTGTATGTTACGACGTCAGCGACGGCGGAGCGGTAGGGTCCTCACCATCTTGATGTGGTGGTAAGGGCTCCATTTCGTAGGTAAAGTTTTGAATTACAGCACGACTGCACGAAGTGTACAATCTTGACAATAACAATTTAAATACTTACGCAAACCGACAGTTTCGCCCCGGAGAGGCCCTGGTCCGCGGCTCTAAGCGAAGTCACCGTTCGACAATCCCCACTTTCCAAAACGACTCTGTCTGTGTGTCTGTCCGAGGGCTAAGCTAATATTCATCTTCTTTCCTTTTCTTAATGAAATAAAAATAATAAGACGCACTGAACTTAAAGGAGATGTTTCATTCTGGGCCACCACTATGTACGCTATACAATATGTAAAGAAAACCCTGTCCGATCCGTGAAGGTATTGTTAGGTATCGATAACTGATTCTACAAATGCCCACAAAGACAAGCTAAACTTAAAAAAAAAATCCCCCTAAAAATATAAATATTATTTCGTAAAAAGAGGTAATTTAATACATGTGCGGTTAGCACCCCCTTCTGCGGGCGGCGGGGGGCAGGGCACGCGGCGCCTGTGACGTGGTCGCGCCGCTATTCGCTTATAATAATACCGGTGTTGTCACTTTTTTTTAAATTACCAAATTTCGGGGAAATTGGAATTAATTCCCGGGAAAAAAGGATTATTTCAAAATTCATTAGTATTGTTACTATGATGATTATGTAAAATTTTATATTATATTTGGCCAAGTGTTTACCTAACCAGGTTTTCTTTAGATATTGTATAGATAAAAAGGAAAAAAAAATAGAAGATTTTCTAAAAAATACCACTAAATTAATTTGAATAGAAATACAAGTATATATAATAATTAATTATTTGAAACGTTTTTTAGTGAGATAACCCTTTATTAAGGTAGCCATGACAGTGGTTATGACGATTGATTGGCGACTTTGACAGTTCTATTTCCCCGTTGTGTTCGTGTCGAGTGTTGATTTGAGTTGATCGTGTTTATTTATTGGGCCGTATGTTCGGAATTTATGTTTGGTTTTTTTCGTAGCTATATGGTAGATAATATAGATACGGTAGTCTTAGATACATGACACGTCAGTCAAATGTCACTGTCAACATCTTATTTCGGTTATTGCTGACCACCATATTTATTAGTAGTTGTGTTGCACTCCTTGGCCGAGTTTAATTGTCTGTATAATAACTATATAAAAATCTAGTTATTATACTTAAATCTGTATAAAAACTAAGCCAAAATATAGGAAATTAACATTAAAAATAGTTAACTATGGAGTAACTATACCTAGCATTAAGTGTACAATGTGCTGGCCCAGGCTCCATACATTTCTGAAACATCTCCTTTTAATTTAGTTTGAGTGCAAGGGACGGCCATTATGTGTATGTAAAAATTAGAATTATAGCTGAAATTCCGGGATCGATATCCGATTAGTTCCGTGGCCCACCCTATAACGTATTCAAATTAATAAAAAAATAACAGTTTGCGTGTCCTGCGTTTTCTTACTTCACGATAAACTCGGCCGTTACTGGTAAACTATTATCTTGATCGGTATTACCTTTACTATGCGGGTTTTGTGATTTTATCAGGGTCAAACTGTACCTACTCGCTGGTTTAATGTCACCGTTAGCGATTGCAGGGTTCAGCAGACTCGTTCAGTGGATCCGTTCGTCCCTGAACTGTCTTCTAACACTATCTCATCACTCTAATTGGATAGCCTCCGTGGCGTAGCGGTAGCGAACGCGGCCGTTGCGCAAGGAGGCGCGGGTTCAAATATTTGTATGCATGAATATGAATATTTGCACTGGTCTGGTCGTGCCTCGGAAAGCACGTTAAACCGTTGGTCCCGGTTGCCATACGAATATTTAGTGGCAGTCGTTACGGGTTGTTGGAGCCCTCAAAACACAACAATTGGTCTAACAATTGGTCTAACTGCAATGCTTAGATATCGCTTTCGGGTCGTGGAGGTCAGACAACAGTCCCTTCACGGAAAATATCGAAGTTATCAGCCAAAATCAGCAGTTAGACTGGTAAAGCGGAACCCAGACTCCAAAGCTGAAAAAGCTGCGGATGCGACTGGGATTAACGCTGATATGACGATGATGATGTCTTCTAACACAGGTGGAAACAAAATCAAAACTCATTTATTCAAATTGGACTGAGAATCAGCAGTTTTTGAACGTTAATAATACATAAGACAGTCCCCCCAAAGCGCCTGCCCTTTGCCACTTCCTAGTACTTTTGTTGGCAAGAAGAAGTAGCGGAACAAACTCCCCAGCAGCATAGCTGTCTGTTCATTTAAAAAACACATCATCATGTCAGCCATAGGAAGTCCACTGCTGGACATCGGCCTCTCCCAAGGATTTCCAAAAAGACCGGTTGGACGCGGTCTGCATCCAGCGCTTCTGGTCAGGTCATCCGACCACCTAGTCGGTGGGTGTCTGATGCCACGCTTGCCGGTATGCGGTCGTCATTCAAGAGCCTTTCTACCCCATCGGCCATTGGCTCTACGTGCTATGTGCCCCGCCCACACGAGAATTTATAAATACTAGGTATGTATGAATAAAAAACACATGACTTTATAGAATACTATGTATAGTAATTAACATAATAAAACACATGTTTATTGTTAATAATTTGATTTCATGTTTACCTGGTAAAGTACGTTTTTACCTCAGTAAAACTACCGCGGTGATCACTGTCCGTACATGGGTGGTTCTGGTGACACGGTGGAGTACAAGGCGGAGGTCTGCCCGGCTTGGGTAGAGCACCGCCAGACCAGGCTCGGACGCGAGAGTGCATGGCAGGCCGTCACCTCCTTCTGCGAAGCAGTAATGCTGGAAAAGGAGGAGGCGGAGCGCGAGAGGCAGCGGGAATCCTAGTGCCCTCACGCCTCTAACCGCCGCAGGCGACGCCCTGGTCGGGAGACGAAATCGAACTCCCAGCCACCGTAGGCGTGAGCCTGCGGGCCGTGAGGAGTGGGCAGCTGGCCGCCCGGTAAGGACCAGGCCCGAGTCGACGGCGAATTGTGATTTACGCGCGCCTCTAAGAGATGTCAGAGATGTCAGAGATGTATCGTGACGGGATCCACGAAGACCGATGCCTCCTGGGTCAGGGTTGCGGGTTGGTTAAAAAAGAAACCGTGGCCCTGGCCGTCGCACAGGCAAGTGAAGAAACACGGGTGGGTTTTAGTCAGTAAAAGTCAGACACGCCCTTCCGCTCCACCCAGAGCGGGAGAAGTCATTTGATGATTTCCCATCCCATCAAAAAAAAAAAGAAGGGTGGTTCCGATTCCTCTTAAAACATCAATTCCGGAACCGACCTTGCATAATGTCTGTAACGCACATCCGAGGAGAGATTGTAAAGGGGCTTTCCTTAAGCCTCGCTGTGTTCGGTAGACCTGTAACTGCAGTAGGGTGTGATTGTGGTGCTATGGGACATCTACCAACCCCCTACTGGGCCCGCGATGTACGTCCCACGAGCCTACACCCTCTCGAAGAATGGTATAGGCAAATTCTGCATTTTTTTCAATGTGGGGTAATCCTCAGGATACCTTCTGTGTAGTTAATAAAGGAGGGTTATGTCGGACTCCTACGACTAAAACCCCACTGCTTTTTCCAGTGTCATAAGTCGGAGGTCAGGAGAAACTTGTACATTCACCGCATCCCCGACTTGTACCAGCCCACCATCCCTAGTGGGCACTATCACCAAGTGCGGCCGATCCCACGACCTCAGAAGCGCATACTTTATGGCACTTCCTTAAGCCTGAGTGCTCGAGCGACAGCACGGCTCCAATTTCGTCGCCCGCGGACTCCTTCTTATGGTGGTCAGAGATTGTACAGCGACGCCCGGCTGCTCTTATGGTGAGGTTGGAAGGCGAAGTGTTCTTGGTCTCCCTCTCCGCCGCCCATTTGCATGCTGGCTATGCTACCTTACTAACGAATGAACGTTTCATATAAGACGACAGACCAAATTTGTCGACATAGCTCACAGAATAAGCAAACTTAAGAGGTAATAGGCCAACCATATTAGACGTAGAACCTTTGGGGTAGACGTGTTCATGGGCGTACCCAAGAAGGGGGGAGCTGCCACCCCTGCCCCTTGCAGAACATGTATTAACTCCCCTAATTAGTAAACAAAGTATAAACGAGGACTTATCTCTAACTTTTAAATAAACCACGCAGTAGACACAGACAAAATGTTCGGTGTAATTACTAAACAATATATAAACGAGGACTTATCTCTAACTTTTAAATAAACCACGCAGTAGACACAGACAAAATGTTCAGTGTAATTACTAAACAATATATAAACGAGGACTTATCTCTAACTTTTAAATAAACCACGCAGTAGACACAGACAAAATGTTCGGAGTAATTACTAAACAATATATAAACGAGGACTTATCTCTAACTTTTAAATAAACCACGCAGTAGACACAGACAAAATGTTCGGTGTAATTACTAAACAATATATAAACGAGGACTTATCTCTAACTTTTAAATAAACCACGCAGTAGACACAGACAAAATGTTCGGTGTAATTACTAAACAATATATAAACGAGGACTTATCTCTAACTTTTAAATAAACCACGCAGTAGACACAGACAAAATGTTCGGTGTAATTACTAAACAATATATAAACGAGGACTTATCTCTAACTTTTAAATAAACCACGCAGTAGACACAGACAAAATGTTCGGTGTAATTACTAAACAATATATAAACGAGGACTTATCTCTAACTTTTAAATAAACCACGCAGTAGACACAGACAAAATGTTCGGTGTAATTACTAAACAATATATAAACGAGGACTTATCTCTAACTTTTAAATAAACCACGCAGTAGACACAGACAAAATGTTCGGTGTAATTACTAAACAATATATAAACGAGGACTTATCTCTAACTTTTAAATAAACCACGCAGTAGACACAGACAAAATGTTCGGTGTAATTACTAAACAATATATAAACGAGGACTTATCTCTAACTTTTAAATAAACCACGCAGTAGACACAGACAAAATGTTCGGTGTAATTACTAAACAATATATAAACGAGGACTTATCTCTAACTTTTAAATAAACCACGCAGTAGACACAGACAAAATGTTCGGTGTAATTACTAAACAATATATAAACGAGGACTTATCTCTAACTTTTAAATAAACCACGCAGTAGACACAGACAAAATGTTCGGTGTAATTACTAAACAATATATAAACGAGGACTTATCTCTAACTTTTAAATAAACCACGCAGTAGACACTAACAAAATGTTCGGTGTAATTACTAAACAATATATAAACGAGGACTTATCTCTAACTTTTAAATAAACCACGCAGTAGACACAGACAAAATGTTCGGTGTGGTGTCAAAACCGCGTGCGACTATAGCGCACAAAAGATTGCCTCACTCTTCCCTCCCCCTAGGCTTTACTTTGCCCCCCGGGCACTTGCCCCCAGGCTAACTTGCCCCAGACCAGACTTGCCCCCAGGGCAGAAGCTGGGTAGGACGCCCATGGACGTGTTCCTGAGTGGAGACCGCGACTCGGTAAACGTAGGGTGGGGGCGCCCTCAGGCTAGGTGGAGCGAGGATCTTCGCAGGATGGCTGGTACCTAGTAACTGAATGAGAGTTGACGAAAATGTAGTTGAATGGCGTGAAATAGGAGAGGTTTATGTCCAGCTGTGGACTGCTACATGCTGATGATGATGATGATGATCATGTACCAGACGCTTGCCCTATAGCTGGACGGTTACAATCTTATGTATGTACATGGCATATGTATGTACATCAAAATATATCGAATGTTAAGAAAATATGCGATATTCATACCTAATATAAATACCAGGAACAAACACAAACAACACAGACTGACAGCCTCCGTGGCGTAGCGGTAGCAACCGCGGCCACTGCGCAAGGAGGCGCGGGTTCGATCCCCGCGCAGTGCAAATATTTGTATGCATGAATATGAATACATAATTGCATTGGTCTGGTCGTGCCTCGGAAAACACGTTAAGCCGTTGGTCCTGGTTGCCATACGAACACTTAATGGCAATCCATACGGGTTGTTGGAGTCCTCAAAAGCTCAACCTGCTCAACAATTGGTCTACCTGCAAGGCTTCGATATTGCCTTCGGGTTGTGGAGGTCAGACGGCAGTCGCTTCACGGAAAATATCGAAGTTTAGCCAAATCACCAGTTAGACTGGTAAAGCGGACCCCAGACTCCAAAGCTGAATGAGCTTCGGATGCGACTGGGATTAACGCTGTGATGATGATGATGAGGAACAAACACAATCTTGCTGTACATCACACTCGTCTCCACAGAGTAGACAACTCGTTCATGCAAAAAATTATGCATAAGATCTCGGATTATTTAGAACTTAGAAGACAATAAAGCTTGGGATTGAGTTGCTCGCTCTGATAAGCAATGTCATTAAGCAATATGCGTAATTATGCTACAATTATGACATTTTAATCACTGTTTTGTCTTTTAAATCACGTAAATTGATTGTTATGTACAAAGTAAACATATGTTGTTATTGTAAACATTTTCATTTTTAATGTCTGGATTTGAAAAAGACGATGATCCTTGAGTTTGTTTCAGCTTTTCTTCTCAGAGGTAGTCAGTTAAGAAATGCTGGTTCCAGTTAGTTTAAAAATATGACGTGTAAAACTGGTCAGTGATCCTACTTGCATGCTAAACGATTTCATTTCATTTCATTTACAATCCGACCTTGGTCTACCGAAATCGCCATAGAATTACTTAACTAAAACTCTATTGAATGACTAAAAATTATAGCCCCTGACAGCTTAAATGATCCATCATTTCCACCAAACTTTATCTAAGATCTAAATAAAAATAGTTCAAGGTACCTCTGACCTTTGCCAGTAAAAGTAACACGTCATTTTGCCGCATACGTAAGGGCTATGACGTCACAATACGTCAGCATTTAAAGGTATTGTCAACCGATGCCTAGCACATGTGTGAGCACTATACAGACGACAGCATATCAGGCTACTACAATCTATCAGATTTCTTCATTAGATTTTAAACTTTATCGCTAAATCACTAAGGCTCAACTCTCAAGGTTGATTTGTGTTTTTGTACTGACCCGTTATTAGAGTTCATATAATTGTCTTTTTTTTTTACAATGCATATATGTGAGTTGTCGCGCCTTTTATACCTGGGGCTTTTATTTAGGTAATAAGTTTTTACTTACCTATTTACATTTCCGTTATAATGACTTTTTTTTTGCTTTGCTGTTATTTCGGCGTGGTTAGCTGGCATTTATGGTAAACTAGCTGTGCCCCGCGGTTCACCCGCGTAAGTTTCGAACCGAAAAAGCTCAGTTGATATAAAATAAGCGCATGTTAAAACAATGGGAGCAATATGTACGCCCGCGTTCGCTCCCGTTTTCGCAACATTTTTTGTTACTGCTCTGCTCCTATTGGTCATAACGGTACATATAGCCTATGTCCTTTCTCAGGCTCTAGACTATCTGTGTACCAAATTTCATTACAATCGGTTCAATAGTTTTGGCGTGAAAGCCGGACAGACAGACAGACTGAGATACTTTCGCATTTATAATATTAGTGTGGATAATTTCATTGTTGTTGTGTTATCTTGTGTTCATTACTATACATACTATTGTATAAAGTCATGTGTTTTTTAAATGAACAGACAGCTGTACTGAAACTCCCCAGCAGCACAGCTGTGCTGTTGGGGAATTTGTTCCGCCACTTCTTCTTCCCAGCGAAAGCACTAGGAAGTATCGAAGGGTGGGCGTTTCGGGGGACTGTCTTATGTAATATTGACGTTCAAAAAGTTCTGATTCTCAGCCTAATTTGAATAAATGACCTTTGATTGGAAATATTTGACAGTTTCGTATAGCTTGACCTACTGTCGTCCGTATAGGGTTGTAACGGAGCTTCGCCTCCGCTTCCGTTACTGCGGAAGTTCCGCAAGAAATCGTATCTTCGCTTCCGCTTCCGCCTCCGCACAATTTTTTGCGGAGTTATAACGGAGGTTTATTTACGTATTTATAAAATAAATAACGCATAAGCAGCGACGCTCGACAACCGTCCGGCCGCGTTTGAGAGCGAAATGGTCAAGAATCAACTAGTGCGAGACGGGAATGCGGCAAACACAATTTGTTTCTCCTTAATTTTCATTACAAGAAGGTAATATTTTTTTACCAAGTATACTACTATTAATGTACGTATTTAAAATAAAAATTTTGTTTTAATTAACCATAAATTTCATTTTTTTTTCTATATGTACTTTCACCTCCGCCTCCGCCTCCGTTAACCTCCGCGTCCGCGGAGGTGAGACTCGTCGCCTCCGCATCCGCATCCGCCTCCGCTAACAAGCCTCCGTTACAACCCTAGTCCGTACTTGATACTAAACTTTCATTTGCTATGCACGTCTTTAGTTAAGAGTACTTACTCACTCTAATGTATTGCTGATGGTGGCGTGTGTTGAATTATTAAGTTCCCTTCAAAATGATTGAGTGTTGAATAAATTTTATATTGATACTAGGCTGTATATTAAGCGAGTATTTGCCTGTTTAATTACCTGTTGTAACACTAGATGGCGACACTTTTTTTTTACTACTGTTGTCATGGAGGTCCGCTTATTTTTTACTACTATTGTTATGGAGGACCGCTTATTATCTGTGTGTTTGCATGATTTACTTCTTCTCAGCCTATAGAGGTCCACTGTTTGACAAAGGCCTTCTCCAAGGCTGTCCATAAAGATCACTTTGTGCTGCCCGGATCCACCAGTTTCCCACCTTGCTGGATGCGTAGGGAGGCCCCCAAGAAGGAGGACCGATGATTTACTGAATAAATAGTATTATCCAGTTCAAGAGAAGTTTTGTTTAATAGCCTAATTTCAATATGGAGGTGCTGATACATGTGTCATGTTGGTGAGCTGGCGCCGTAGGTGAGGATTGGTCATCTTTAAGCTGCCACGGCTTATTTCAATTTCTGTATAGCTTTTATGTTTTCTGTGGGTCAACTTTACGCAGCGCACATACAGCGATCTGTGCATTCAATATAATAATGCTTTCCGGGTGCTAATGGGACTGCCGCGCTACTGCAGCCCCTCGGCAATGTTTGCGGAGGCTGGTACGGACGGCTTTGCGGCCATCATGCGCAAACGATGCGTTTCCATCTTACGACGCACGCGCGACAGTCCCATCCTGCGCGTGTTGGTGGACCGCTGGGACTCTGCGATGCTGGCTCGCTGGATAAGACTGCACGCAGCCTTATAGTGATTTTCCACCATCACCGGGGACTCCACTCGATCCGCCATTTATTGATAAAAATGTATCTTTGTCATATTGTTACTAACACTAGTCTATAAGCTCAAAATTGTACTAACAAATATAGAGGAATCTGAAATAAATGAATTATTATTATTATTCTTTATTTCATAGTATATACATATAAAATACATTTTTAAATACTTCTACATAAAAAATACATAAAAAACATTTAAAAATATAAAAAATAGTAGCCCACCGGTATCGGGAACAGGGTCCAAGCTACCGGCGGTCAGGGCTCCAGAAAGAGGAACTTATATTATTACTAGCTTTCCGCCCGCGGTTTCGCCCGCGTGGAGTTCGGTTATATCGCGCTTTTTAGATTTCCCTCGGGAATATCAAACTTTTCCGGGATAAAAGGTAGCCTATGTTCTTTCTCAGGGTCTAAAGATTGTCTGTGCCAAATTTCATCAAAATCGGTTCAGAGGTTTAAGCGGGAAAGCGTAACAGACAGACAGACAGACAGACAGATAGACAGACAGACAGACAGAGTTACTTTCGCATTTATAATATTAGTATGGATTATTATTAAAATGCTCATCTTTCCGCATCATTCTCGTATGATTTATTTCAACATAAAAGAAGTACGTACGTACGAAGATTTCTATGCGGATCAATACTTTGGAAGACCCAAAGTATTGATCCGCATAGAAATCTTCGTCAATGTTGCGCAACGGTCGTATTCCCCGAGCGTCGGAAGACCAGTATATAGAGTGGTTAAGTGCATTTTCTTCACGCATAATTTAGTAGAATTATATTCAATGAAGTCGTGGTGGCCTAGTGGTTAAAACATCAGCCTCTCATGTATGAGTGTGCGGGTTCGATTCCTGGTCAGGCAAGTACCAATGTAACTTCCCTAAGTTATATACCTACATTGATAAAATATTAAACTAAGGTAGACAAGTCACTAGCGCACTGAAAATGAAGCGTACAAAAGGAGGTAAGTCCAGTATCTCGCTTTAGTCACTCTCGATACACTCGTAAAAACAAACGACAGACACTAACAGCGCAAACGACAAACCCTAGCCATCTTTTTCTTCTCTATGCTTTAGATTGTGCCTTATCTCATTCACAGTGTACCAACATGTGAAATGTACGCAGAATAAAAAATTTGCATGTGTGTGCTGTTGCTCCGATCGGCACATTTATTTTGGTTAATTTGTTAGAGCATATCATATCTGTTTAATATTTTATCAATGTATACTTACATACTTTCTAAGTATATCTTAGACGCCAATGTCTGATTACAAGGTAAAGGAAAAAATCTTGAGGAAACGACTTAAAGTCTGAAATCGTCAACCCGCATTGAGCAAGCGTGGTGATTACGCTCAATCCTTCTCAGAAGCCTGTGCCCAGCAGTGGGACGATAAAAAGGTTGATGGGATGATGATGGTGAACTTGGGGAAAAAAAAGACATTAGAACAACAAAGACTTTATAAAGTTTCAAGCTAATGACTACTACAGATTGTTTCCTTTATTTGTGAGACCTTGATTCTTGTCAAATTTAATGATGCTGTCAAGGTCAATGATAAGTACTCTTGATAAGATTTGATTTATTCATAAGTGCCAAAATTTGTCGCATAAAGGGGCCTATTTTTGAAAGACTAAGTAGTTTCTATTTTAGGGTTCCTCAGCTAAAAGGTAAAACGAAACCCTATTCATGAGACTTCACTGTCCGTCTGTCGCCAGGCTTTATCGCATGAACCGTAATAGCTAGACAGTTAAAATTTTCAGAGATTATGTATTTTTGTTGCGGCTATAACAAATACTAAAAATAAATATTTAATGGGGGCTCCCATACAACAAACGTGAATTTTTTGCCGTTTTTTGCTCCATATTAATAAAGATAAAGATAACTTTATTTGTCAAACATGTGTATGCATGCAAATTGAGCATGCAGGATGTGGTTTTTTCGTCCGACATATTTCACCCTTAAGGCGGCTCCAGAGGAAAAACACACCGCAGGCCATTTTTATGTAGTTTTTCGGAGCTATCTACTCTTTATGCAAAAGAAATATCAAGTTATTAAAAATACGTAAATTTTCTCCATAATCTTGGCTCCAAAATTGTAGATTTTTTTTTTTTTTACTAAGCATAATGTTTAAATAATTCCTTCACAACGAAACCTCTGACAAGAGAAATAATTATCAAAAACGTGCATCTCCTCGAAAAGTAAGCATTATTTAGATTTCGTTCTTACACTAATGGATAGGCAATTTCATGACGAACATTATTGTAGAAATATTTTTTTAAAACGACCAAAAACAAAAATTTTATTCAACAATCTGAGCGTATTCCCCATCATTTCTCTTGCCCGAGCTATTGAGATTCAGTATGCCACAAGCTCTCGAAGGGGGAACCCGTGTCGTTCGTCATCGCGCGGTCCGCTAGCATAGCGGTCGGCGCGTGAGCGAGAAAGCATCTGCTTGCTCGCTCACGCGCCGCATGTCGCATAGAGTATAATACTATCATAAAGTGTCTGCGTTATTGATGTTCATTTTGGTGTTCGTTTTTTTAACCGATTTCAAAAGGGAGGAGGTTATATGTTTTTTTATGTTTGTTTGCGGATAACTTTACTAAAATATAAATAATAGGGTATTTGACTAAAAAAAAACTAATTAGTCCGTCATTCAGATTATAGAAAACTATTGGATAGGTTTATTATATAAGTTTTACATTTCCTATATTTTGTTTTATCAAATCTATAAAAATTGACAAATATAATAGGCATCAAAGATCAGGAGTGATGGCTGGTGACGTCACTGGCCGCTAAAAAGTGTAGCGTGCAGTGACGTCACACGAGTTTTCAAAGCACTGTGTCGTATTCATTTTTTGTTTATATGAAAAAAGAAAAAAATATGTGTCTAGTATTTTTTGGGTAGGCCCCCGACAAGGTAGACCGACGACCTGATGAAGGTCGCGGGAAACCGCTGGATGCGGGAGGCGCAGGACCGGTCGTCGTGGAGAACCTTGGGGGAGGCCTATATCCAGCAGTGGACGTCTTTCGGCTGAAATGATGATGATGAGTATTTTTTGGAAATCTGACTGACGGACTAATTAGGTTTTTTTAGTCAAATACCCTATTGCATAAGTTGATAAAAAATGCTATGCAGTAGCTTTACCGCGGCAGTTCCCGAGTGCCACATATTTTTTTTTAATTAGAAAGATTATATCTTCAAGGTAGTCTCATGTTAAGGAAATTAGGGTCTGATGATGGAAGACTAAGGAAACCTAGGAGAAATTTAAAAAATCATGGGGGCGCCTAGGGCATTTCTATGTTTTTTCATTAAGTGTTTTAACGCACTACAATTTAGTAAAGTTCGGACTTGATGATGAAGCCGGGAGACAGCCGAGGAATCTCCTTAACGATTCACATCAGCTGCCTCGTGTTTGTGCTTAATAAATTTATATTGATAAGAACTTTACACCTAAATGAGTTGTGATTGTCATTAAAGCTCTGATGATGAAGACAAAGGCCAGTTAAGGGAACTCCTCAAAGGTTTACAATAGTTACCTTGTGTTTGGACTTCATTCATTTATATTGTTAAAAACTTTACACACATATAGGTTTAAATGAAGGTCTGCAATAGATCTGATGATAAAGCCCATAGACAGTCGAGGGAATTCCTCAACAATTTACAACACTGTACTTTAACATAGTACAAACACTACCTACTCGTCATGCTTATGCAAAAATCAATTAAAATCAAGAGACTGAATTTAATTTGTGATATTTCATTGCGTTATTTCTAGAAATGCTCATACTTTCATTGTGGTCTTATAGGAATTAAAGCAAACGAAATACGTCGTTTGCTTGCACGCCTTTTCCAAATATGCTGCCGTCAGCGTCCAGTCTGACCGGATATTGTATTAGTCAGATGTTTATTATTTTTCTGTAAAAGGAAGCTTTGTGTAAATAATATTATAGTATATGTATTTGTTTTTAGGGTTCCGTACCTCAAAAGGAAAAAACGGAACCCTTATAGGATCACTTTGTTGTCCGTCTGTCTGTCTGTCTGTCTGTCTGTCAAGACCCTTTATCTCAAGAACGCGTGGACGTATCAAGCTGAAATTCGCATGAAATACTCGGGTCTATTATCCCTTTAAGCTGTGAAAATATCAAACTTCTAAGCCAAGCCAATCAAAAGATACAGCCGATTTTGTCGATATTTTCAACGAATTTCGACACTCGCAAAGGAATCAAAACCTACAGGATACTTCCCGTAAACTCAGAATCTTGAAAATTGGCATGAAGCATTGTCATATAATGCAAATATAGGAAAAATTGCGAAAATCACATTTTTTTAGTTACTTACATAATATAATAAACATATTTTAATAAAATGGAACTTACTACCTTATTTCTCACGAACTAATAAAGGTATCAAATTGAAGTTTATTCCAAATACCTAGGTCTATTGTCCCTTTAAGCAGTGAAAAAATCAAACTTCTAAGTTAAAACGATCAAAAGATACAGCAGTTTATACCGACACCTTAGACGAATTTCCGTCTCACGCTAGGGAATCAAAACCTACAAGGTACTTCCAGTGAACTCAGAATCTTGAAATTCTGCACGAAGCAACGTTATATTATAGTCATCATCATCATCACAGCGTTAATCCCAGTCGCATCCGAAGCCTTTTCAGCTTTGGAGTCTGGGGTCCGCTTTACCAGTCCAACTGCTGATATGGCAAAACTTCGACATTTTCCGTGAAGCGACTGCCGTCTGACCTCCACAACCCGAAGGCGACATCGAAGCATTGCAGTTAGACTAATTGTTGGATTTTTGAGGGCTCCAACAACCCGTAACGACTGCCATTAGATGTTCGTATGGCAACCGGGACCAACGGCTTAACGTGCTTTCCGAGGCACGACCAGACCAGTGCAAATATTCATACAAATACTTGCACTGTGCGGGGATCGAACCCGCGCCACCTTGCGCAGCGGCCGCGTCCGCTACCGCTACGCCTCGGAGGCTGTCAACGTTATATTATAGTACAGACTGATAAAGGAAAAATTTTGAAAATGATAAATTTGAAGTTGCATAAAATATTAAAAAATTATTTTTGCTTACATGACATAAAATATTTTTTTAATAATTATAAACTTACTACCTACCCTTTTTCACATGAACGCGTAGAGATATTAAAGTTGAAATTCATATCAAACACTTCTTATATCTAATTAATTAATTTCTCCCTGAAAGCTCATAACTGCTCCAATCAATCTGCACCTTGCTCATGTCCTACAATTAGAAAAGCTGACCATATAAAATACCTGGGTGTCCAAATAGACAGTGGACTACGATGGGATAAACAAGTTGACGCCATTTCTTCTAGAGCTATTAATCTACTCCATATTTTCAAATCCCTTAGAGAATCGGCTGCTCCCGAAACGCTGAAGATGGTTTATTATGCCTTATGTCAATCTGTTATTGGATATTGCATAACGGTATGGGGTGGAGCAAATAAAACCAGTCTTTTAAAGATTGAGAGAGCGCAGAGGGGCGTGCTGAAGGTGATGTCACGCAAACCTTTTCGGTATCCTACAACTCAACTTTACGCTGACTGCAAAGTACTTTCCGTGCGCCAACTCTATGTACTGCGGTCTACCATTAGGAAACATCCTAGCGTTCCCCAAGCTGACCCCACAAAAAGAAAGCAATTACCGATAGGTACCCCACATAATACTACCTTTGCACAACACCAATACTATACTTTAAGCACACACATATACAAACAAGTTCACAAAAATTTAAATATTGTCAATCTAAATAAATATGAAATAAAATCAAAATTGATGGAATGGCTTCTGGAGCGTGACTATCTGGAAACTGAATCCTTACTCAAGTATGTCACCTAACTTCCTAAATTTCTCCATTACACTCACCCACTCACACTACACACACACCCTCTCTCTCACACACACACACACTTCACAAATGTAGCGTAGGAAATTGAAATTTTTGGCATTATCACGACCAATCATTAATCTTGTACGACCCAGTCCACTTTAGTATTAATCATTAGTTAAAGCAACGAATCACTGTCTCTCAAGATACAGGCTACCGCCTAGTTTGAGAGGCAGAGTTTCCTCTTTTGGTGTATAGATCAGTTATTTGTTTACATAAACCTTTATAACTATGTGAAATCTGATCCTTTCTTGATGAAATAAATATTATTATTATTATTATTATCTCCTTTATTTCAATAAATACACTTATAAATTATATTTTTAAATATTTCTACATAACAAAAATATATATAAAAAACATTTAAAAATATAAAAAATAGTAGCCCACCGGTATCGGGAACAGGGTCCAAGCTACCGGCGGTCAGGGCTCCAGAGAGAGGAACTTCCTGACGATGCGAGCCGTGTCCAGCAGTACCGCTTTCTGAATCAAGCCCTTGATCCAGCTGCCTAACGAGAGCCTCCTGAGGTGTTGGTCGAGGCTCTTGGCTATTAAGCCATTGGCTGTCACGACTATCGGTACAATGATTGCTGAATTATTATTATTATTAATTGCCTCTAAACTGTGAAAAATTCTAAATCAATGCTAGTATTATATATGCGAAAGTAACTCTGTCTGTCTGTTACGCTTTCCCGCCTAAACCTCTCAACCGATTTTGATGAAGTTTGGCACAGACAATCTTTAGACCCTGAGAAAGAACATAGTCTACCTTTTATCCCGGAAAAATTTGATGTTCCCGTGGAGAATTTAAACAGCGCGATATAACCGAACTCCACGCGGGCGAAGCCGCTGGCGGAAAGCTAGTACTTCATAAATTGTAAACCGCTACGTTTGTACGGCGGAACCCTCGGTGTGCGAGTCCGACTCGCATTTGGCCGGTTTTTTTTATACGATAGTTTTGTTTTTTACAATTTATGTATTTGTTTTATTAAACGAGAATAATAATATAATATCAGTCTTGCCTGAGCCCAAAAAAAAAAGCATCAAATCTTGTTTTTATGTAGGTTTCCTGTCTGCAGAAATTTATTTGACCCTGATTACGTTTTCCCTTAAAATAATAAATAATGACAAATTAACCTTTATTATATTATTTTTCTATCCCTTTGACTATCTGACTTAGCTAACTTTCAATCTACAAAACTAACTTCCAACCCTGAAGTTACAGTCATAACATATTTAGTTGTAAAGCTCTAATCAATACAAATTAAGTAAGCCCAAACACATTACAGTTGCTTCCGATGTGGATTCCCTTGATTCTGTGTCATCTCCATCATCAGGTCAGGCCCAAATCTTCACAGTTTTATAGTATCATCCGATATAAATACGAGTATCAAGTTTTCACCCGAAGCATGCCTACAATTTTCGATAATTGGCCTAAATTTCTTAGAATTTCCATTATCGACACTGACGTGGTAACAATGAGATTACATAGGCAGCATACTCTTTCATATAAAAAAAGAATGGTCAAAATCGATTCATTAACGATAAAGTTATCAGCGAGCACACATAAATCGAATTGAGACCCTTAAAAAATAAAATACGCAAAATTTTTATTATGAAGTATCGTCGACATTTGTTTCAGTATATAATAACCAAAAGTATTTGGGCGCACCAATAAACAAAAATAAAAGTGCCATGTCTGTTACTTCTGTGGTCTATGAATTTAACTTGTATTTGTAAGTACTTCGTCCGCCAGACGGCGCTAGTAATATTTTGCGAAGTATTGTAGAGGTGGGGCGCGGTGAAGAGGGAGCAAATGCTCGAGGTCATTTGGTGAGGGTACGACCTTAAGGCGTACAAATTTATGAAATTTACATGTTAATAACGGAAATAGATATTTTTTCCTGTTTTTAAAGATAACGGAACCTTTCGTACGCGAGTCCGAGTCGCACTGGACCGGTTTTTTTAACTCCAAGAAACCTTAGATATAATAGAATAATACTCAAGGAGTGGCGGGGCACATAGCACGTAGTGCCGATGGCCGATGGGGCAGAAAGGCTCTTGAATGGTGACCACGTACCAACAAGCGCAGCGTCGGGCGCTCACCGACTAGGTGGTCGGATGACCTGATCAAAATTGCAGGGAAGCGCTGGATCCAGCAGTGGACGACATGATGATGATGATGATAATTACACACCATATAAATTCTGAACATAAATATAAAGATTTTGCAAAGGGTGACACAAAGGGCGGTCTTATCGATAAGAGCGATATTTTACAGACAACCTTTAGACGGACTACTGAGGGGAAGGAGAGAGAAATAATGTAGGTAGTCTAAGTCTTACAGAGTATAGTTAACTTTAAACAACGTGTACGAATAAAGGGTGTGAGACTATTAAGACGTTTAGTCACACACCCACACACATGCACCCCACTCACACACACGCAGCCCACAGTCACCTGAGCATCCGTGAAACTGGAAACTGATATTTTGATAACGCATTTTACAAGACGCGCATAGTCTCATGATAACAATGTTCTAAATAATATCTCGTATTAAATATAAAATACATAATGAAGTCTTAATCTACGATTTAGGTAGAGCGATATTGTCAGAGACTTAAATACCATAATAAATTCAATGTACTCAGTCAACTACTGTGTCAAGTTTTAGTTCTTGAGATGCTCGAGAGAGGGCGCTTTGAATCGACGTCGACGCCAAAAACAACTGTCATTTTGTATATGTAGATTATGTAGTATATTTTGTCCAGCGTTGTAGTCCTATATACTTCACTTAATTTTAGCCTTGAATTTGATAAAAATAGTTCAATGTACCGTCTGACTAATATGGTTCTACACATTAAACTGACGCAACAAAACTTTTGATGACGTCAGTGAGTAGTGCGTGTGATAACTTATTTATAATAATGATTTCGCGCGTTATTTTTAGTCCCACGCCATTTTTGATTCATAGACAAAAGAGGGTGAGAGGTTGTGGAAAAAAACGTGTTATTAGAGGAAAAGAAAGTTATTTTGAACTCTTTTGTAATTAGAATGAGTAACTATTTTTTCTTTTTTTGGTATTTCAAATACATTTTATGTACAAGGTATAATTTAAATAAATTAAAAGAACGCTCCTAAGGCAACCGGGAAAAGAGGTCAATGAACTTATAATTATGAACAGTTTTTACTTAGGAACAACTAAGTATGCGCGGTAACTATGTAAGAAACAGCTATAATTTTTAATTTTCCGAAAATATTAACATTATCAAAAAAGTTATTTTAGTATTTTTTAAATAATTATAAACTAGTGCTTGACTGAAATCCCGCCTGATGTTAAGCAGTGATGCAATCGTTGATGGTAAAGCGCACTAGTTCATTAAGCCTATTCACTTAAAAAACTTAGGAATAGGAAGGATGACGGTTGTTGAGCGAGGTGATGCAATGTTAAACCCAAGACCAACACGACAAACGATGCTGCGCTAGAGGGAGGTTGATCTGGAGACTCTCGTCTCCACGACTAAACTCCTGATACAACAACATTTGGCGCATCGTACCCGGCACACATCGCAACATCTGCTCAGACCCGTCCTCCGTACGGCTTCATCAGACATCATGCCGGAACACGACGAATCGCTTGGCGGCAAGACTTTGTCTGGTGGGTGGTAACTTCTGCCGGCAGCCGATGTTACGGCCTACCACCGAGAAAAAAACCCATATTCATTTTTAAAGACCTATCTAACAATATATCACACGGGGGTAATTGAAAAAAAAAATCACTCCACTTAAGCTGTATGGGAGGTACCCTCATAAAACATTTTTTCCACTCTTTATTTTACCACTTTGTCAGCTTGAATAATATACATATATTGGTACCAAATAAATAAATAAATAAGTTGTTTATTTCTCAGCTTTGTAGATAATTTTTATAATAATTTTCTTAACTCTTAAATTTATTTCTCTTAAATTTAAGTCTTCTGGTAAATGCCCATCTAGTGTGCCCAAATTGACACTAAATAACAATGAACTCAATCGGGTAAGTCATTTTAAATATCTGGGACACTATGTTACCGAAGATCTTGATGACCAAATGGATATTGAAAGGGAGCGCAGGGCACTGGCGGTTAAGAGTAACATGCTGGCACGCAGGTTTACTCGTTGCAACGACAATGTTAAAATCTCTCTTTTTAAAGCGTACTGCCAAACCTTTTACACTAGTAGTCTGTGGTTTTGCTATACACAGAGATCGCTCAGTGCCCTGCGAGTCCAATACAACAACGGTTTCAGGATGTTGCTGGGGTTGCCCCGTTTCTGTAGTGCATCTGGCATGTTCGCGGAAGTCCGTGTTGATGGCTTTCATGCCATTATACGCAAGAGAACCGCCTCCTTGCTACGTAGAGTGCGGGGTAGCACTAGCAACATTTTGAAAGTATTCGCTGATAGGATGGACTCCAAAATAATGGAGTGTTTCATGCAAGTTCTAGTTAGACAGTAAGGAGTGTCTGGCTGAGCTCGCAAATAATTTAAAATTGTCTTACTTTTTATTATTACTAACATAGGCTTAAGATTTTTGTAGTACTAACCGAGTATGGATACCTACTGTCCGAAATAAATGATTATTATTATTATTAAATAGCACTGATGTATAATTTGCCTGAACTAGGTACCACCTGTGCTTCAGGCGTAAAAGTGCTTATTTATTATAAATTTTTATTTTGCAATAAACTAACAATAAAAGTAGTACGTAAAAATCTAGGACACAACGGAAGTATACAGTGTTATTATTAGTGTCCTAATGCTTACATAGTATTATTAGTTAATGTAATGGCTATTCCTAAAATTATTTACATACTGTAAGTAGGTCTTCAGTCTGTTTTATGACAAACCTTGTAGATAATTAGAAACAACATTCTTACAGCTAAAATAATTCAAATTATAAATCCATACTAATATTATAAATGCGAAAGTATCTCTGTCTGTCTGTCTGTCCGGCTTTCACGCCAAAACTACTGAACCGATTGTAATGAAATTTAGTACACAGATAGTCTAGAGCCTGAGAAAGGACATGGGTTATAAAACATCCCGCTACGACCAATAGGAGCAGAGCAGGAACAAAAAATGTTGCGAAAACGGGAGCAAACGCGGACGTACATATTGCTCCCATTATTTTAACAGGTGCTTATTTTATATCAACTGAGCTTTTTCGGTTCGAAGCTTACGCGGGTGAAACCACGGGGCACAGCTAGTATTTAATACTCTATTTAATCTATTCGGTCGTCGGTCTCCGTGGCGCAGCGGTCAACACGCCTGCCTGCGACGTGGAGGCCCCGGGTTCGATCCCCGGCCAGGTCATGATGGGAAACGATCTTTTCCTAATTGTCCTGGGTCTTGGATGTTTATCTATATATGTATCTATTATAAATATGGTATCGTTGAGTTAGTATCCCATAACACAAGTCACGAACTTACTTTGGGGCTAGCTCAATATGTGTGATTTGTCTGTATATATATATATATATATATATATATATTGTATAAAAAGGGCCCTAAGAACGTAGGTATAAAATTTGTGTGTAAATTTGCATATTTAGAGATAGAGGTTGAGCTGCACATTATATCATTCCGCCTTTTGTTAATTATATTAGCGTTCCAAAGAAAGTACCTACATACAATATGTAAAGAAAACCCTGTCCGACCCAGAAGGATACTAGAGGTTAGGTAAACACATGACCAAATAAAATATGAAATTTTACATAATCAGCATCGTAACACTACTAATGAATTTTGAAACAACCTATTTTTTTCGTGAGTTAATTCCAACTTCCCCAAATGTTGGTTTTTTTGTTAAAAAGTGACAACACCATTTTAGACAGTATTATTATGAGTGATGCGACCACGTCCCACGTGCCCTGCCCCCCTTCGCCCGCGCATTTATGCCTACCGAATTGCCAACCGCACATGTATTAAGTTACCTCGCTTTTTCGAAATAATATTTATTTTTTAAGGTTAATTTTTTTTTTAACTTTAGCCCGGCTTTGTGGCGGCCACGTACTGGAAGACGCAGCGTAGGGAGGCCCCCAACAAGGTGGACCGATGACCTGGTGAAGGTCGCGGGAAGCCGATGGATGCGGGCAACACAAGACCGGTCAGCGTGGAAAGCCTTGGGGGAGGCCTTTGTCCAGCAGTGGACATCTATGGGCTGAAGAAGAAGAAGAAGCCCGGCTTTGTAGGCATTAGTAGAATCCAATACCTTCACGGATCGGACAGGGTTTTCTTTACATATTGTATAACTAAGTTACAATGGTACTTGCCTGACCTGGAATCGAACCCGCACACTCATACTTGGGAGGCTGGTGTTAGTTGTTTACGGAACCCTAAAAAAGAGTGCTGTAATGCAATTACAACACTCTTTCTAGGCTACATATTTTATCAAGTTATCTAAACATACCTACAGATTTGGAACATAATATTTTAATGGGGTGATAAAATCCGCATTAACGATGTAATCGTAAACATGCAAATAAATATGAGCTTACGGAAAAATGACTTTTATTCCTACACTGTAAAACTCAGTATGCAAATTTTCAAACACTTATACAACGTGTAAAATAAAGGATATATACATAAGAAAGGCATGGCATCTTTACATGATATCAAACGATATTTGAAGGGTTTTTTAATCCTATCCCTTTATGTTAGGAAGTTATGAGGAAAAACACCGCCTGTGATAGGCTACTATCATACTAGTCGCACAGATATTGAAGACATTTATCGGATTTTGGCAAGTAACGTGAAGGGTAACGAGTAGTTATTAACGTATGTAGTGTGCTGCCACGTTTGTTATGATTTTATTTTAAGAAACACACGAAACCGAAAATTTGGTACCAATTTTTTGGGTATTTTATTTTGAGTTGAAACCCTTCCGATATCGTTTGATATCATCTAAAGATGCCATGCCCTTGGTATGTATATACCCTTTTTGTTACACGTTGTATAACGATTCGTCGTGTTCCGGCATGATGTCTGGTGATGCCGTACGGAGGACGGGTCTGAGTAGTTGTGTTGCTATGTGTGCCGGGTACGATGCGCCAAATGTTGTTGTGTCTGGAGTTTGGTCTTGAAATGTCTCTAGATAAAGCTTCCTCTGGCGCAGCATCGTTGGTCGTGTTGTTGGGTTTAACATTGCATCACCTCAGTTTTTTTTTCCAGAATAAACCAGCGCGCTTTACCATCAACGATTGCATCACTGCTTGACGGGATTGTGGTCAACTAGTTATATGTATTTATAAAAAAGAAATGCTTGACATGCCATTGAATCAATCGTACCTACAAATTAAGGCAAACCTTTTTTTAAATGGGAAATCAGACTTGCGTGTCAGACATTTACTGACTATGTATAACCTACCCTTGTTCCATGATTTGCCTGTGCCGAGACCACGGTATCTCCTTCAAACAACCCGCGGCCCTTCTTCTTCTTTTTCAGCCTTTAGAGGACCACTGCTGGACAACGGCCTCCCTCAAGGCTTTCATTAAATTGGGGGGGGTGTTTACCATAATCCCCACGCCTGGTAGGCGGGTTGGGGATCGCAGTAGTTCGATATTCCACAGAAGAAGCGCGGAAAAAGTCGTGGTGGCCTAGTGGTTAAAACACCAGCCTCTCAAGTATGACTGTGCAGGTTCGATTCCAAGTCAGGCAAGTACCAATGTAACTTTTCTAAATATATACTTTCTAAGTATATCTTGGACACCAGTGACTGAAGGTGAAGGAGGATCTTGAGAAAACCTGGACTTTATAAGTCTGAAATCGCCAACCCGCATTGAGCAAGCGTCGCGATTACGCTCAATCCTTCTCTATATGAGAGGAGACCTGTACCCAGCAGTGGAATGATAAAAGGTTGATGATGAGGAGAAGAGCTGCTGCCCGCTTCCCTGGTGAGATTTCCCTTAGTCGCCTCTTACGACCCCACGGGAGGATATGGTATGATATGGTATTCTAAGCCCGGTACCATACGGGGCCCAGCTGATGCAAACTTTATCTGTGTTTTATTGTCAACGGATTCACACTAGGGTTGTTAGGAAGTGATTATGAGGTAGAGGAAGAGGAAGTGTCAATCACAAATTTAGAGGTTGCGGATGAGCATGAGGATATTTTTTGAGGAAGAGGATGCGGATGAGGTAGCGGGAGAGGAAGCGGATGAGGAAGAGGATAATATGAATGACTAGCGGACCCAACAGACACTGTCCTTTGCACACACAAAAAATAATTGAACAAAGCTTTCCAGTGGATCAAATTGCGAATCTAAAGCATTCTCAAATCCCCTTGAACAAATAAAAATTTGAAACTGAAATTCCTCTTAAATTTCTCTTAAATTTTGGGGAAGCGATAGCGGAAGAGGATTTTTTTATTTTTATTTATTAGGATGCGGTTAACGGTTGAGGAACTCAAAATATTGCGGACTTCCGCATTATGAGGAAGCGGAAGAGGAATCTTCAGCAACCCTAATTCACACTCTCTATACCTCACATAATCAGACTATAACGTTCCCACTCCTGGAAGACAGGCCTCCTCTCAGTGAGAGGGAGTGGGCCGTAATCTACCACGCGGGCCCAGTGCGGGTTGGTACATGTCACATGTCTTCGAAGTGTTGCCTCTAGGACATGCCGGTTTCCTCGTAATGTTTTCCTTCACCGTTTTGAGAGCAGTGGTGATGAAATAATTTACACAAAAGCGCCTGACGGAGTTCGAACCTACAAACTACAACTTATGAGTCAGCTACTACAGCTTTATACCTTAGTATGCATCAATATATGAAACATTGTATCACTGATAACATGTTATCATACAGCTGCGAGACAAGAGAAGATTATAGATATATATTTGGTAATCTAGAACACCTGCATATTTGTCCGATAGGGCGTAGACTTAAGAATATTCAGACGCGGTTTTTACTTAAAAATAAATAGATAAATTATTGCTTGTCCGCAATTCCGCCTAATGGTAGGTAAGCATTATTATTCTCTCAGATTTTTTTTTTTGTGAAATATTTCTCACTTTAGTTCATAAATTATTTTTTAATGTAGTATTTGTATTACTTTCTTAACATTTTTTAAAGTTATAAACTAGTGCTTGACAGCCTCCGTGGCGTGGCGGTAGCGAACGCGGCCGCTGCGCAAGGAAGCGGGGTTTCGATCCCCGCGCAATGCAAATATTTGTATGCAGGAATATGAATATTTGCACTGGTCTGGTCGTGCCTCGGAAAGCACGTTAAGCCGTTGGTCCCGGTTGCCATAAGAATATCTAATGGCAGTGGTTACGGATTGTTGGAGCCCTCAAAAGTCCAACAATAGGTCTAACTGCAATGCTTCGATATCGCCTTGGGGTTGTGGAGGTCAGACGGCAGTCGCTTCACGGCAAATGTCGAAGTTTAGGCAAATCAGCAGTTAGACTGGTAAAAGCGGACCCCAGGCTCCAAAGTTGAAAAAGCTTCGGATGCGACTGGTATTAACGCTGAGATGATGATGATTTAAGGAACCCTTTTATAATTCCAGTAATTACAACTGATTTCCGGACTGTGTGATAACATTATGAGAATAGGAATGTTTCCTGGGTAAAAAAAATGATTCTATTTAGTTCGCCATTTAGATTATAGAAAAATATTGGATACTTATACTTTGTTTTATCAAATCAATAAAAATTGACAGATATAAAAGGCATCAAAGATCAGGAGTGATGGCTGATGACGTCACTGGCCGCTAAAATGTGTAGCGTGCAGTGACGTCACACGAGTTTTCAACGCGCTGTGTCGTCTTCATTTTTTGTTCATATGAAAAAAGAAAAAATACGTGTTAGTATTTTTTGCAAATCTGACTGATGGACTAATTAGTTTTTTTTTAGTCAAATACCCTATTGCTTTCAGAGTAAAGACCAGACCCAGGTCGACGACGCGTTTAGTTTCATGCGCGCGACGTGATGGGGAAAGAGATACTGTTGCCCTGGCGCACAGGCAAGTGAAGGAACGCTGGTGGATTAAAATCCACGGAGAGGAGAAGCGCGTCAGACTTTTACTGACTTTAGTCAGTAAAAGTCTGACGCGCCTCTCCGCTCTACCCAGAGCGGGAGAGGTCATTTAATGATTTCCCATCCAGAACAAAAGAGTGTAACGAAAAAAAAGACAATTATTTATTAGGCTTACATTTTACTAACTGCCAATAGCAATTAAGCATTTAAATGGAAATATATATAAAACAATGTTAAAGAAATTTTTAATTGATAATGTGTTCTATAATTTAAATGAATATTTTGGTAAAAAGTAATAATGTAATTTAATGTAATTTAAATTCAATAAAGTCTTATTGCATGGCTGACTTGGATAGACTGTTGAACCAAAGCATTGTATTTACATAATTAAATAACATCAATATGTACTCAGTTACGCAATAAATGAATCTTTGGTTTATGCAGCAGAAGAACTTTTCATTTAATTTGAATTAACAACGGGTCTCAAACTAGACACAGCCTGTATCTTGATGTCCCCAACACTACACATTGTTACTGAGTAAGTTCTGCTAGCGCAGTCCTCCTCTTCCTCAAGTCGTTCTCCTCATTACTGAGGGTCGCGATGTCCCTGTGGAATAGGCTATTTGACAGATTTATAATTTCTATCTTGAATTACTTGGTTGCGGTTAAGAAGTTCACTAAAAGTTTTTATTTTAATTTTAAACTAGCTTTCCGCCCGCGGCTTCGCCCGCGTGGAGTTCGGTTATATCGCGCTTTTTAGATTTCCCTCGGGAACATCAAATTTTTTCGGGATAAAAGGTAGCCTATGTTCTTTCTTAGGGTCTAAAGATTGTCTGTGCCAAATTTCATCAAAATCGGTTGAGAGGTTTAAGCGGGAAAGCGTAACAGACAGACAGACAGACAGAGTTACTTTCACATTTATAATATTAACTAGCTTTCCGCCCGCGGCTTCGCCCGCGTGGAGTTCGGTTATATCGCGCTTTATAGATTTCCCTCGGGAATATCAATTTTTTCCGGGATAAAAGGTAGCCTATGTCCTTTCTCAGGGTCTAAAGATTGTCTGTGCCAAATTTGATCAAAATCGATTGAGAGGTTTATGCGGGAAAGCGTAACAGACAGACAGAGTTACTTTCGCATTTATAATATTACTAGCTTTCCGCCCGCGGCTTCGCCCGCGTGGAGGTCGGTTATATCGCGCTTTTTAGATTTCCCTCGGGAACATCAAATTTTTCCGGGATAAAAGGTAGCCTATGTTCTTTCTCAGGGTCTAAAGATTGTCTGTGCCGAATTTCATCAAAATCGGTTGAGAGGTTTAAGCGGGAAAGCGTAACAGACAGACAGACAGACAGACAGACAGACAGACAGACAGACAGACAGACAGACCGACAGACAGACAGACAGAGTTACTTTCGCATTTATAATATTAGTATGGATATGGATTAGTATGGATAAGTATTTCGTAAGAAACATGCAAATAAAAATTCAAAATTCAAATAAGCCGCCGAAACGCTTTATTCAGCAATATGGGGTCGCGCTTTGTAAGTGACGTCACAAACTTATAAACGATTTTCGGTTCCACAGTGGTATTGTGTTTATCTGTTACTAGCTTTCCGGCCGCGGCTTCGCCCGCGTGGAGTTCGGTTATATCGCGCTTTTTAGATTTCCCTCGGGAACATCTAATTTTTCCGGGATAAAAGGTAGCCTATGTTCTTTCTCAGGACCTAAAGATTGTCTGTGCCAAATTTAATCAAAATCGGTTGAGAGGTTTAAGCGGGAAAGCGTAACAGACAGACAGACAGACAGACCGACAGACAGACAGACAGAGTTACTTTCGCATGTATAATATTAGTATGGATTTGTCAGTAAGAAAACAAAAAAATACCACAAGTCGCTCCAAATAACGCTTAAACGTCTGAGAACACATAGAACGCCAACAAGTGTTTATGAACGTATGACGTCATCGTAACATTAGCCAATCCGGATCGTTTCACAATATGTGGCGCGAGAAACAAAATGCCAAACATATTTTTGTGTTTTTGGATATATTAATTGTTATTATTTTCATTAAAACTCATATAACTCATATAAATGACATAAAGAACCCTCATTTTATGCATTTAAAGCGAATAATCACAAAAATATTCATACTGTCAAATAGCCTATTATCGTCTCCCTTACAATAGTTCACCATCTGTTACGATCTCTGACCGCGATTATAGGCATCATGCAGTCCGATGTCCAGAGATGAACGAATCTGGTCAGTGCACCTTATTGGACTGCGACCTCTAGAACGTGGTCCATCCAACTTCCCAGTAACCATCAGATGTTCGAGGTTGTCTCCATACTTTCTGGCAATATGCTAGCGCAGTACAGATTTTTATTGATACAATAATTTTTTAAATATTAATAATTTGGTTTGAAACTTTGTTTTGCAAAATGGTGGAATTCGTTTTATTTTGCTCGGTCTAAAGATTCTTAACTCTACGGTTAAACACACGTTTATCTAAAAACTTTAGCATTATTATCGATATGTCTGTATTGATTAATTTTGATTCGGCTTTTTATTATAACGTGTCTAGCCTTAGGGCATGGTGTATAAGTAATAGGTTTAATAATTATAGTTCATAAAAATATTTAAAATGTGGTCTAAAGGAATATTTTTAATATTAGGTGAGTTTTTAAATTAATATTTTATACGAGGTCTGCTCTATGGGTTTCTTTTATTGAATTGACACAGCCCAGAAGGTTCTTGTATTTAGGGATTTAAAAAAAAGACGCTTTCATAAGCGTCTTTTTTTAAATCCCTAAACATTGATAAAATATTAATCAGATACGATATATTCTAACAAACTGACCAAAAAAAATGTGCCTAACACAGCAGCAGCACACATGCATATTTTTATTCGGCATACATTGGTACAGTGTGAGTGAGATGGGGCGCAATCTAAAGCATAGAGAAGAAAAAGATGGCTAGTGTTTGTCGTTTGCGCTGTTAGTGTTTGTCGTTTGTTTTTACGAGTGTATCGAGAGTGACTAAAGCGAGATACAGGACTTTCCTTCCTTTTGTACGCTTCATTTTTATTGCGCTAGTGACATATCTACCTTAGTTTAATATTTTATCAATGTCCCTAAACATAAGAACCTTGACATCCATATGTCAAGTATGATAAAAGCCCTGATTTCGTTGTTCACCAATTAAAATGTTCAGAGCATGCTGTTCTTTCCGTTTGATTAAGAAAAGTCCAGAAGATATATATTAGTTATAGTCATATTAGCCCGCGCCTTTTATTATTGACGTATTTTTAGACGCCATTTTTTTTGTCGCGTCTAAATTGTCTATGGAGTATCTTAATTTGATAAGGCGGGAGTTTTAAGGGATTTTTTTCTGTAGTATTGTCGATTACAAAGTGAATCTCAGCCTAATTTGATTAAATGACTTGATTTTCATTGATAGGACACATACTTAACACATAATCAGCCCACTAATATGTCCCACTGTTGGGACTTTTCAACTCTGCAATGCGGCAGACTACTGCTTGCCTCATCTCCTTCAAATAACACATAATAAGCCCACTAATATGTCCCACTGTTGGGACGTTTCAACTCTGCAATGCGGCAGACTACTGCTTGCCTCCTCTCCTTCAAATAACACATAATAAGCCCACTAATATGTCCCACTGTTGGGACTTTTCAACTCTGCAATGCGGCAGACTACTGCTTGCCTCCTCTCTTTCAAATAACACATAATCAGCCCACTAAAATGTCCCACTGTTGGGAATTTTCAACTCTGCACAACCAGCCTATAATGTTCCCACTCCTGGGACACAGGCCTCCTCTCCGTGAGGACCCTGATCTACCACACGGATCTAGTGTGAGATGTGTGCAGGCATCGTTCTTCGTGGACTCCATCACGATGTGCTGACATCTCTTTGAGGCGCGCGTGTAACACAACGCGCCGTCCACCCGGGCGTCCTTAAAGGATGGCGAGCTAGATTACGCCGTTAAAATTGGGTCATGGGAAGAGTCAACAAGCCTTTGGGAAAGTTCATTGAAAAGGCTCGGTGGTAGGCCTTGACATCGGCTGCCGGCAGAAGTTATCACCCACCAGACAAAGTCTTGCCGCCAAGCGATTCGTCGTGTTCCGGCATGATGTCTGCTAAAGTACGAAGGACGGGTCTGAGCAGTTGTGTTGCGATGTGTGCTAGGTACGATGCGCCAAATGTTGCTATGTCCGGACTTTGGTCGTGGAGGGTCTATATAAATAAGGGCATCCTATCTTTCAATCTCAAAAACATAACGCATGGGATTCATAATCATGTTGACCGGATAAAAAAAAGGTTGAGTTTCAATATCCCATTCTCCTATAATATATGGTGACCTCATTGGTAATTTACTTCCTGACCTTCATGTAAAAGAATTGCATGATAGAAGACACGCACGCACATGCCAGGGTTCGAGGTAATCTCCAACCAGAACACGGTGTATCGTGGTGACGTATCCTGCGACATGTGCGTGCATAACTATTAGCATATATTTGTTTTACATGATGTAAATCAAGTATGTAATTAATTTAAATAATTGCCTTTTTGTCATAATTATAAACTAGTGCTTGACTGCAATCCCGCCTGATGGTAAGCAGTGACGCAATCGTTGATGGTAAAGCGCACTAGTTTATTAAGAGCCTATTCACTCTAGCCTTGAAGACACTCAAATTGTAGTCCGACGGAAACACCGCCGCTGGCAAATTGTTCCAGTCCCTCGACTGGAACTGTCAAACCAACTGACCAATCAACCAATCATCAACTGTCTAACCATCCGTACAAGGTTTCGTTAGGCTCAACATAGTTTCTATTTCCTCAGTGACTACGTCATACACGTAGTCACTGAGGCTACATGTATGACGTAGCGATTGTCGTGTCGCTTAGTGGCTAACAAAATTTCAAATATTTACCCTATGTGCACAGCTAAACGTAAAACAATATTTTAAGAATAAGTAAGTATTGAATTAGATTATGCAGAGAATGAAAAATTATAAAATATTTTGGAATAACTTCACCTCCATTTTATATTTATGACTTTGTGCCAATTTCAAGTAAAATAAAAATATTCAAAAGTTCTTATTGCTTTCTCTTATGGCTTCGCACCATTGATAAAATATTAAACTAAGGTAGATATGGTCACTAGCGCACTAAAAATGAAGCGTACAAAAGGAAGTAAGTCCTGTATCTCGCTTTAGTCACTCTCGTAAAAACAAACGACAAACACTAACAGCGCAAACGACAAACACTAGCCAACTTTTTCTTCTCTATGCTTTAGATTGCGCCCCATCTCACTCACACTGTACCATATGTATGCCGAATAAAAATATGCATGTGTGCTGCTGCTGTGTTCGGCACATTTTTTTTGGTCAGTTTGTTAGAATATATCGTATCTGTTTAATATTTTATCAATGCTTCGCACGGTTTGTGCATTAGCCAATGTCACGTAATGAATTATTCATGTCGAAAAAGACGGCCGCGCGAACCGAACACTAGGAGAAAGATTTGGTACAAAGCCATGATGTGGCCACTATGCTACAATATTTCACTGTTCTTTATGAATTATTCACTGAATGGACTTTTTACTACATAAATCACGCGTTTTTATTTAGTAAACGACACTGTAAATAATTAAAAAGTCCAATGAAAAATGAGCGTGCCACTCATCTTAGCTTCCCGCCAAAAGCCCCAACTGTCTATGGAGTATCTTAATTTGACAGGACTAAACTAATGTATATCTTCTGTCCTTTTCTTAAAGAAATAGAAAGCAAAAGACACACTGAACTTAAAATTATTTAAGTTTGCGAACAAAGTATTCGGATCCATTATCTCTTGAGATTTCCACTTACATCTGCTATTTAAATTCCTTTTATTTTATTATGAACTTATATCACTCTATGCGTTCTTCCACAGCTTGCATTTTGCACAGTCACTCTGTCCTCTCGATCTGGTCGTGTTCGGAGGACGCTGAGTGCTTGTCACCAGCAGGCTCTGTCTGCCAATCCGGAATGTGTGTTTGTTCGAGTGGAAAGCAGCTGGTGCTGGGCGGAAGCATGTGTGCTGACCGTAAGTAGATATAACGGTTCTAATTTATACAGAGTGGTGCTGACAATACGACAATAAATGAAAATACGAACAATGCTGGTTCATATCATATGAATAATCCTATCATCATCATCATCATCATCTCAGCGTTTATCCCGGTTGCATCCGCGGCTTTCGCGTTGGAGCCCGGGGTCCGCTTTCTTACTTAATTTCCTCCATTTCGCGCGATCTTTGGCATCCTGTGGTGTGAGATTGTTGGCACGCATGTCATCTCTTACAACGTCAAGCCAACACTTCTTTGGTCTACCCCGCTTGCTCCGGCCCGGCGGAGGCGCCATGGCAAGACATTTGTGACCCCCGTAACATACCGGTTTTCGTAAGACGTGACCGTACCAACGTAGGCGACCCTCCTGCAGTTTGTCCGCTATGTCACGGACATGAAGACTGCCACGGATGCGGGAGTTCCTGATGCAGTCCTTCCGCGTAACTCCACACATCCACCGCAGCATATTCATTTCCGTGACACGCAGCTCCTGCTTGTGTCGCTCAAGCACAGGCCACGCCTCACTGCCATAGAGAACAGGTCTAATGATGGTCTTATAGACCTGCCCCTTAAGCTTAACCGGCATTTTGGGGTCACAAATGACACCCGTCACCTCACGCCATTTTGCCCAAGCTGCGGAAATACGTGCCCTGACGTCGCAATCAATGTCGCCGGACGCGTGAAGTACAGACCCCAAGTATTTAAACTGGTCTGTGCACTCGACCTTGTCACCGCCTATGCGCACAGACATAGGGTCTGTCGTGTTGCTAGCCATATACACGGTCTTCGCCACATTGAGTTTCAGACCTCCGTTCTCGAGCGAGTCCTTCCACATATTCACACGCCGCACCAGCCGATTCCTGTCCGCGTCCGCCAGCGCGATATCGTCAGCATACATGAGCAACCAAGGAGGTTGCTCATGAGAATCCCTGATGCTATCCGACAAAACGTCTAATATCACGCTGAACAGAAACGGACTAAGGACGGAACCTTGGTGGACTCCGACGGTGACGGGGAAGGGTTTAGTGTCATCAACAGCGGTCCTAACAACGGAATCGGAATTGAGGTACATATCTCGAATTATGTCAACATAGGCTTCTGGTACCCCTTTGGACCTCAGTGCCCACCAGATCACCCCTCGAGGGACACAGTCGAAGGGCTTCTGCATATCAAGAAACAGCATATGCAGAGGCGTGTTCTTCGATCTGTATCTCTCCATGGCGATCCTTAGTGCAAAGATAGGATCCATGGTTCCGTACCCTGGACGAAACCCATATTGACACTCCGAGACAGCAGACTCCTGTCGGATCCGGGAGTCTATAATCCTCTCAAAGATCTTCATGGTGTGGGACATGACCTTTATACCGCGATAGTTGCCACACTCCTGAACCGAGCCCTTGCCTTTGAAGACTGGAGTAATAATACTCAGCCTCCATTGGCTCGGGATTTTGCCGGTCAGGAGCACGCGGTTCAGAAAGCTAGTTAGCATGCCCACACCGCGAGGACCCATTGCCTTCCAGGCCTCAATGGGGACTCCATCAGCTCCGACGGCTTTCCGATTCGCCATGCGACGAAGAGCCGTATGGACTTCCTCAGGCGTTATCGGGGGCACTAATCCAAGATTTGGAGGGAGTTCCGGAGTCTGCACCTCTTGGTGCTGCTTATTCAGCAGCTCGTGGAAGTACGAGCGCCATCTCTCCTTCACCGCGAGGTCTTCGCATAGCAGGTTGCCAGCAGGGTCTTTTACACAGCGGCACTTGGATATATCCTGTGCCGCTTTGACGTGAACGTGCCAACTTGTAAATGAGCTTTTGCCCCTCAGACGATTCCAACTTCTTGTAGAGCGGTTGCAAGTGGTCTCGTCTGGCTCTGGCTACAGCTCTCTTAGTGGCACGCTTGGCAACTTTGTATGCGTCGCGATCTTCAGGGGATCCGGTCGCTTGCCACGTTTTGAAGAGGGCTTTCTTCACCTTAGTCTCCCTCTGGACTGTGTCGTTCCACCACCAGGTCTCCTTGTCACGTTTGCGGCCGCCCTTGGGGACGCCGAGCACTACCCGCGCCGCCCCAGCAATAGCTGCCTGGATCCTGTTCCAGTGTTCTTGAACAGGCTCCCCATCGGTACCGGCGCACTTGTCACCAATAACCGACGCGAAATCCTGGGACCTGTTTTCATCCAGCAGCCACCACCGGATCTGGCGCGGGCAGCGCTCAACACGTCTCCGTTGAGCCTTTACGCAGAGATCCATGACAAGGAGACAGTGTTGTGCAGTGAGACTCTCACCGGGTATGACTTTGCAGTTGGCTACTTTGCCGATGTGGTGCCTCCTAGTTAGTAGAAAGTCGATCTGGGTAGTACTTCGTCCGCTGCGGTAGGTGACAAGGTGCTCCGGTTTCTTTTTGAAGTAGGTGTTCACGATTGCAAGGTCAGCGGCCGCACACGTTCGGAGAATGTTGTCCCCTTCCGCGTTGCGGTTACCGTACCCATAGCCACCGTGAACACGCTCAAACCCGTCACACTTCTCTCCCACATGACCGTTCAAATCACCACCCAGATATGAATAATCCTATACCATAGAAAAAACCTAGCATCAAAAATAAAAAAATGAAAATTTCAAACAAAATCGCATGAAATTGCAAACAGAATAGAACATCCTTTAAAAATATTGGTTCACTGACCTCGGATCGGCGACAGCGCGATCCTGTATAGACATGCTTTTTTGGGCCATTATTATTAAAGTTTGGTACCGCGTTTGGTATCAACATGTACATCATGTAGAAAATGTGAAAAATGAAAAATACTTTCCTGTGACTAAACTAATCGACATATTTATATGATTTTTTTATGGGAAAACTGAGAATGTATTGAGGTACACGATGTTTAATTTATTGTCGTATTGTCAGCACCACTCTGTATATTAATAATGTACACATAGTAAAATACAGCTATGCTACAGGTCCGGGCTATATGCTCGGAGTTTGTCTGTGCGGTCGAATCAGAAATGAGGAGATCCGCAGAAGAACCAAAGTCACCGACATAGCTCTTCGAGTCGCTAAAATGAAGTGCTCGTTAAACCAATGGCCGATGGGGCAGTAAGGTTCTGGAGTGGCGGCTACGTACTGGACACGCAGCGTCGGGAGGCCCCCAACAAGGTGGACCGATGAAGGTCGCGGGAAGCCGATGGATGCGGGCAGCACCAGACCGGTCAGCGTGGAAAGCCTTGGGGAGGCCTTTGTCCAGCAGTGGACATCTATAGGCTGAAGACGAAGCAGAGGAAGAAAATGCTTTTAGAGAACTGAATACTAAAAAATAGTTAATTTATACATTTTAGTTGTACTGTTGTTAATTTGATAACCAGAAATCTCAAGGGCGGACTCCTGCAGATTTGTCAAACACCATGAACTTACAAATACTTACTTATTTTAAAACATAATAAAAGCGACACCACGCATTCTGAGCTTCGTCTACAAATGCACAAAACATGATGCCACACGATCAACAAAGCAGTGTACCAGACACGATTATGATTAAGATTGCTCAAAATACAAATGATTAATCATCATCATCTCCTCGTTTAGTCCCGGTTGCATCCGCGGCTTTCTCGTTGGAGCCCGGGGTCCGCTTTCCTGCACATTCTCCTCCATTTCGCGCGATCTTTAACATCCTGTGGTGTGAGATTGTTGGCACGCATGTCATCTCTTACAACGTCAAGCCAGCACTTCTTTGGTCTACCTCGCTTGTCCCAGCCCGGCGGAGGCGTCATGGCATTTATACCCACGTAACTTGCCACACATCCACACGCCGCACCAACCGATCCCAGTCCGCGTCCGCCAACGCGATATCGTCAGCATACATGAGCTTGAGATTAATATCTAATACAAACATTTACTTCGACAGCTGCACCGTATCTGACATCGCCTTGTATGGATGACCTGCAATGCTCGAATCTCCTCACCAACTTCCGATGTCGTCGGGAAGAAGGCGCCTCAAATGAAGCAGGTTGGTCTAAAGAAAACAATTGAATTCTATCCTAAAAATAATTTAATGTCCATCAGATAGATTTATAAAAAATATTGAACACGTATTTTTTATTTTTTTCATTCATTCAAATACTAAGGTATACAATATATTGATTTGAAATGTCGCATGACGTCACGCCGTGGTACAAAATATACCACACTACCAAGTAATTAGCCCCCACTCCTTAACTTTAATACGCTATATCTCAGTAGTTATTGGGTAATTTCGACAAAATAAAAAATACGGGTCTTAATTTTTTTTTATCCATACTATCCATACTAATATTATAAATGCGAAAGTAACTCTGTCTGTCTGTCTGTCGGTCTGTCTGTCTGTCTGTCTGTCTGTTACGCTTTCCCGCTTAAACCTCTCAACCGATTTTGATGAAATTTGGCACAGACAATCTTTAGACCCTGAGAAAGAACATAGGCGAGCTACCTTTTATCCCAGAAAAATTTGATGTTCCCGAAGGAAATCTAAAAAGCGCGATATAACCGAACTCCACGCGGGCGAAGCCGCGGGCGGAAAGCTAGTAATATTATAAATGCGAAAGTAACTCTGTCTGTCCGTCTATCTGTCTGTCTGTCTGTCTGTTACGCTTTCCCGCTTAAACCTCTCATCCGATTTTGATGAAATTTGGCATATACAATCTTTAGACCCTGAGAAAGAATATAGGCAAAGATTTACCTTTTATCCCGGAAAAATTTGATATTCCCGAGGGAAATCTAAAAAGCGCGATATAACCGAACTCCACGCGGGCGAAGCCGCGGGCGGAAAGCTAGTTATCTATAAAACGGACTAATATTTTTTTTTAATTTTCATACCTTTTTATCCCTATTATCATACTTTCGTTTTCGGTTTGAAGTCGAACTGGCTTTACCTGTTTTTTTTTTGTAATGTATATAAAATTGAGTAGAATATTTTTTATTACCTATATATATATCATATAAATTATAGATTATAAATATGAAATTTAGATTTTAGAAATTTAAAGATAAAGTAGCCAGCCTGTCCGTGTTCTATAGAATGCATTTTTGAGAGTGTGCGAGGGAATTGCATGCTTAATTTCGTCACCTCCGTTCCATCATTGAACAGTGAAAAGAAAAAGACTTTTAAAAGTGCTTGTACAGATGGCAGTACATCAAACTCCTACAATCTGTCAGATTTCTTCATTAGATTTTCAACTTTATCTCTAAAGCATTAAGGCTCAAGATTGATTGGGATATTTGACAGTTTCGGGTAAACTTTCAGAAAATGAAATAATCATTTATAACTAAAATACAATAAAATCATCTTCTCCTTTTCAGAAGGCCAGTGTGACTGTCAGCCCGGCTTTCACTACTTTGTCGGCCGCTGTTGGAAGACGGTCGACTTTGGAGGAGCCTGCGACAGGAATGAGGAGTGTTTTGGAGGCCTCAGAGATCCCTACAATATGGCGTGTGAGGAGGGGACGTGTGTCTGTTCTGAGGGTTACTACGAAAGGCAGAGGGGGGAGTGCAGGAAGATAGGTTATGGTGAGTGTGATTAAGAGTGGAATATATAGAAATCTCTAGGTCTTGCCGCCAAGCGATTCGTCGTGTTCTGGCATGAAGTCTGGTGAAACCGTACGGAGGACGGGTCTGAGCAGTTGTGTTGCGATGTGTGCCGGGTACGATGCATCAAATGTTGTTGTGTCGAGAGTTTGGTCGTGGAGAGTCTCCAGATCAATCTCCCTCTGGCGCAGCATCGTTGGTCGTGTTGGTCTTCGGTTTAACGTTGCATCACTTCGCTCAACTGCCGTCATCCTTCCTATTCCTAAGTTTTTTAAGTGAATAGGCTTAATAAACTAGTGCGCTTTACCATCAACGACTGCATCACTGCTTATCATCAGGCGGGATTGCAGTCAAGCACTAGTTAATAATTATTAAAAAAAAAACCACCGCGCGCTGTAAACTGAAGTCCATGCGGACGGAGTCACGAGCAACAGCTAAGTAGTTAACAATAAAAATAATACGTAAAAATCTAGGACACAACGGAACTAAGATATTAGTTAATGTAATGGCTATTCCTAAAATTATTTACATACTGTAAGTAGGTCTTCAGTCTGCTCATATGACAAACCTTGTAGATAATTAGAAACAACATTCTTACAGCTAAAATAATTCAAATTATAAATACATCATACAATCATCCATGCTAATATTATAAATGCGAAAGTAACGTTACACAAAGTAAGGTTACACTCAAACGGGCGGACCAATTTTGATGATTTTTTTTTGCGTTTTGCGTTATAGCAAAACGCAAAAAAAAATCATCAAAATTGGTCCGCCCGTTTGAGTGTAAAGAAGTAACATACACTTACTCTCAAACTTTCTCCTTTATATTAAGTACTAGCTTTCCGCCCGCGGCTTCGCCCGCGTAGAGTTCGGTTATATCGCGCTTTTTAGATTTCCCTCGGGAACATCAAATTTTTCCAAGATAAAAGGTAGCCTATATCCTTTCTCAGGGTCTAAAGATTGTCTGTGCCAAATTTCATCAAAATCGGTTGAGAGGTTTAAGCGGGAAAGCGTAACAGACAGACAGACACACAGAGTTACGTTGTTCAATGTCCTTTATGAATTACTAGCTTTCCGCCCGCGGCTTCGCCCGCGTGGAGTTCGGTTATATCGCGCTTTTTAGATGTCGCTCGGGAACATCAAATTTTTCCGGGATAAAAGGTAGCCTATGTTCTTTCTCAGGGTCTAAAGATTGTCTGTGTCGAATTTCATCAAAATCGGTGGAGAGGTTTAAGCGGGAAAGCGTAACAGACAGACAGACAGACAGAAAGACAGACAGACAGACAAATAGACAGACAGACAGACAGACAGACAGAGTTACTTTCGCATTTATAATATTAGTATGGATTTACTGAATGCACTCTTTACTACATAAATCACGCACTTTTATTTAGTAAACAACACTATAAATAAATGATTTATAGTGTCGTTTACTAAATAAAAACGCGTGATTTATGTAGTAAAAAGTGCATTCAGTGAATAATTAATAAAGAACAGTGAAATATTGTAGCATAGTGGCCACATGATGTCTTTACGCTAAACTCCTCCTAATCGGCCTCACGCGGGAAACGAAAGGAGTTAGTTTAAGTTAGGATAAGTTTAGGATAAGTTACAAAAGAAGAAGTGAAAATAAGATTAAAAATCAGGCTGTATGGCTCTGTACCGTTGCCTTTCCTTATGGGTAAAGAAGAATACTACTTCTAGCATTAACACATAGGCTTTTCATCCTGATATTCCCACGAGATTGAAATAATTATATTATGCTGATGAAACCGCGGGGATTAGCTAGTGTCAAAATAAAATCATTATAATTAATTATTGTGTTTTCTCCCTTCAGCTGTTGGTGACGGCTGCATCTTGGATGAAGACTGCCAATTTTCCAACGGAGTCTGTGACCCATTGAACTTCATATGTATTGACAGTACCAGCCGTAAGTTGTGTTTATTTTGTGCCTTGAAAAAATATAATAGTTAATATGTTGCCGGCGACAGCCTCCGTGGCGCAGCGGTAGCGGACGCGGCCGCTGCGCAAGGTGGCGCGGGTTCGATCCCCGCACAGTGCAAATATTTGTATGCATGAATATGAATATTTGCACTAGTCTGGTCGTGCCTCGGAAAGCACGTTAAGTCGTTGGTGCCGGTTTCCATACGAACATCTAGTGGCAGTCGTTACGGGTCTTGGAGCCCTCCAAAGTTCAACAATTGGTCTCACTGCAATGCTTCGATGTCGCCTTCGGGTTGTGGAGGTCAGACGGCAGTCGCTTCACGGAAAATGTCGAAGTTTAGCCATATCAGCAGTTGGACTGGTAAAGCGGACCCGCGGACCCCAGACTCCAAAGCTGAAAAGGCTTCGGATGCGACTGGGATTAACGCTGAGATGATGATGATGAGTTAATATGTTGCCGGAGGAGAGTGATGTAGCGGTATCTACCACCGCCACATGGAACAACCCGTCATACTGTCGTCACACGAATTCTTGATCGCAATCCCGCCTGATGGTAAGCAGGGACGCAATCGATGATGGTAAAGCGCACTAGTTTATTAAGAGCCTATTCACTCTAGCCTTGAAGACACTCAAATTGTAGTCTGACGGAAACACCGCCGTTGACAAATTGTTCCAGTCCAGAAAGAGGAGGCGGAATGCTTCATCCAGATAGTAGTGGTGTTAACGACGTAAGGGTCGAAACTCGCCGTGCGACGGGTAGTCCGATGGTGGAACGGAGATTGGCGAATTAAATCATGAAATTCCCTCGCAGACTCACCAAAATGAATCCTATAGAAGACCGAAAGGCTGGCTACTCTACGCCTGTGCTCTAGGCTTTGGAGACCGGTTTGATCTTTTGAATTCTACATCTCGCAAGCAAAGTTTACCGTGCAACTAGCATTTATGCAACTTCCCAACATTAACCGTTTGACAAGTGCCCGCCACACATAACACCCGTCTGGTCGGAGTATGCTCCATTTTCTATGGAGGATGAGTGAGCTTGACTTCCTGTTCGTTATGCCTTCACAAACAATAGCATGAGTCGATCTTCAAGGTGAAGGAATGCTTGTCGAGATCGGTCTATGGATGGATAACCATCCCAAAAGTACAGAGACCTATCCGTGCCACGAAGATAGTACTGTAAAGAAATCACAAACAGATTGTAGTAGCTTGATTTACATCAAGCTACTAATCTGTCAGATTTCTTTATTTCTATTTTCAACTTTATCTCTAGAGCATTAAGGCTCAAGGTTGATTAGGAAACGGTTCCGGTAGCTTGACCTGCTGTCGTCCGTACTATTATGGGTAGTCCCTGCATGATACCTGTTGATAAGACCTGGTCGATAAATATGTTACTAGGTATAGGGTAGGTATATTACTAGGTAGGTCCAACTTCGAGAAAGAGGTGTCTCGGCGAATCCAGCTCGGTTGGGCAGCGTTCGGGAAGCTACGCTACATCTTCTCGTCGTCCAAGATACCACAGTGTCTCAAGACTAAAGTCTTTGACCAGTGTGTGTTGCCGGTGATGACTTACGGAACTGAAACGTGGTCGCTCACAATGGGCCTCATACGAAGGCTCAGAGTCACACAAAGGGCAATGGAAAGAGCTATGCTAGGAGTTTCTCTGCGTGATCGAATCAGAAATGAGGAGATCCGCAGAAGAACCAAAGTCACCGACATAGCTCTGCGAGTCGCTAAACTTAAGTGGCAGTGGGCAGGGCACATTGCTCGTAGAACCGATGGCCGATGGGGCAGCAAGGTTCTGGAGTGGCGGCCACGTACTGGAAGACGCAGCGTAGGGAGGCCCCCAACAAGGTGGACCGATGACCTGGTGAAGGTCGCGGGAAGCCGATGGATGCGGGCAGCACAAGACCGGTCATCGTGGAAAGCCTTGGGGGAGGCCTTTGTCCAGCAGTGGACATCTATAGGCTGAGGAAGATAAATATGTATAAAAATAAATATATACGGACAAATCACACAGATTGAGCCTTTTTTTTTTTTTTTTCGGGGTGGAAATCCTCATAGGATGTCCGCCACCCTGGGTTGGGCGACGGGGTCTGTCAGACTTTTACTGACTAAAACCACCCCGGTGTCTATTCTATCACGAGAAAACGCGTGAGGCCGCGGGAGTCTAAATTCTTCCACGGCCTCACACCCTCGTGCTGGCCCGGTCTGTCCGGGCCCCGTCTCCTGCACGGGGTAGTGGGGTGTTAAACTACCCCGTGCATCGCCTCAGGGGCGTGCGTCGACACTCGCGCGCGCCTCCGCCTCGGGGTCCATAGGGGGCGGGGACTTCCCCATGTCCCTCGCCCCTGGACCCATGGGGGGGCGGAAGAGGGCGTTATCCGCCCTTCTTCGGCGCCCAGTGCGTCTTCTGCGGCTCGGGAAGGGAGTTGAGATTTCCCTCTCCCGTTCCGCAGCTTCCTTCTGCGACATCACGTCCTCGCAGAAGGACACCACTGCATCCCACGACTCTGCGCTACCGACCATCCTCCGCACTACTGCCGGCAGCGTCAGGTCGCCTCCTACTTCATTTGTGAGGACACGGCGCTGTTCCTCCCAAGCTACACACTCGGAGAGCGTGTGCTGCGCCGTTTCCTCCCCGCATTGGACGCAGTGGTCGCACCGAGCGTCCGGCTCCCTGCCTAGGCGACACAGGTACTTGCCGAAGCAGCCGTGCCCCGACAGCACCTGCGTCACCCTGAACGACAGGGAGCCGTGCCTTCTCCCGAGCCACACACAGATTGAGCCTGCCCCAAAGTAAGGTCGAGACATGTATGGGGTACTAACTCAACGGTACTATATTTTATAATAGATACATATATAGATAAACGTCCAAGACCCAGGCCAATCAGGAAAAGATCTTTTTCCATCATGACCTGGCCGGGGATCGAACCCGGGGCCTCCACGTTGCAGGCAGGCGTGTTGACCGCTGCGCCACGGAGGATATAAAATCTAAAAATCCTCGTCGCATTGCGCGTTGCAGTGTGAGGATTTTTTTTCGGTACCCGAAATGTGTCTGGCTTTTCAAATGAATACATAATCTAAATAATTAATCTGATAATTATCTTAAGTATATACAACTTATCATAATTGATGTAAGTACTGTCAGATATTCGACGAGACTTTGTTTAAATCAGCCGTGCAATTTTGTTACCATGCTTCTCGGTGGTAGCCCATAACATCGGCTGCCGGCAGAAGTTACCACCCACCAAAGTCTTGCCCCCAAGCGATTTGTCGTATTCCGACATGATGTCTGATGAAGCCGTACGGAGGACAAGTCTGGGCAGTTGTGTTACGATGTGTGCCGGGAACGATGCGCCAAATTTTGTTGTGTCGAGAATTTGGTCATGGAGGGTCTCCAGATCAATCTCCCTCTAGCGCAGCATCGTTGTCGTGTTGTTGGGTTTAACATTACATCACCTCGCTCTACTGCAGTAGAGCGAGGTGATGTAATGACGATGAGGTGATGAAAGACTGCAGTCTTCCTTCCTATTTACTCGCTTTTTTTGAGTGAATAAGCTCTTAATAAACTAGCGCGCTTTACCATCAACGATTGCATCACTGCTTACCATCAAGCGAGATTGCGGTAAAGCACAAGTTTATAATTACAAAAGCAAAATCTCACCCTGAATACTTAGCTGAAGCGAGTTAGTTGCCTTTCCAACAAATGTCAGAGACAGTTCCAAGCTGGACTCAACTAACTTTTCACGGTAATGGTGTCACTATCTCGTTAAGAATAGGGTACATTTGCCCTGGAGCACAGGCAAGTGAAGGAACACGGGTGGATTTTATACATTCGATCCAGCCGTCCCTTGCTGTCCTCTCTAGCGACGCCCTAAGCCGAGGTTCGTACCCCACAGGGGGTGCCCTTAGTGCGTAGTCGCCCAATTTTAATTTAGTTTTAAGTGCCCCTGGCTGGAGGCTTTAATTTTAATTAAGGCATCCACAGGAAAGTCCGGTTAAGTAGTTACGGCCTCTAATGGCCACCTAAGAGATGCCATATCAAAAAAAAGGGTGGATTTTAGTCAGTAAAAGTCTGACACGTCCTTACGCTCCGCCCAGAGCGGGAGAGGTCATTTGATTTGCATCAGATCGCATTTATGCACTCACACTGGCTTCAATCCCCTTGTACTATAACTAACTATTCTATTCTACTTTCTATTCCGTACACAAAGATTGATAAAAATGATAATAAGGCATACTTACTTACTTATGGTATATTGATGATTTATTGTTAGCATCAACCAGTCAGAAAGAAATTCATAAGCTAAAATTGTTGTTAAATGAAATACTTTAAAATTAAAGACTTAGCAATGAACAGACATTACTTAGGAATGGAAATAGTTCAAGATTTATTTTAGGGAGTGTGCGGGGGAATTCCATGATTTAATTCCACCATCTCCGTTCCACCATCGGACGACCCGTCGTACGGCGACTTTCCACCCTCACGTTGTTGACACCACTACGATCCGGACGAACCGTTTCGCCACCTCTTTTATACCACGTACTTCGAGAGGAACAATTTGCCAGCGGCGGTGTTTCCGTCGGACTACAATTTAAGTGTCTTCAAGGCTAGAGTGAAAAGACTCTTAATAAACTAGCGCGCTTTACCATCAACGATGCGTTACTGCTTACCATCAAACGGGATTGCGGTCACGCACGAGCTTATTTATAAAAAAAAACGAACTGAGGATAAATTTAAGTATACTTTTATTGAAGTAGATAATAATTATAACATTCCTTTCCAGCCAGCACATTCGCCCACGCAGCAAGGACCAATGTTACCTCTAGAGCCCTCTCTACATCTCTGATGAGGACGCACGGCATCACCTGCGGCCTTGACAACAATTGTCCAGCACCCTTCACGTGTTCTACATTCGGCTTTTGTGTTTGTCCTAGAGGATACTACCCAAACGCCGCTGGCACCACGTGTTTTGCCGGTAAGATTTACCAGTTTACCGGCTTTACCGGTTTTTACCCGGTTTTATTTAAATTAAGCTATACAACGTGTAACATAAAGGGTATATACGTAACAAAGGCATGGCATCTTTACATGATATCAAACGATATTGGAAGGGTTTTTAAATCTCTTTATGTTAGGAAGTTAAGAGGAGAGTGAGGAAAAACACCGCCTGTGATAGGCTACTATCACACTAGTCGCACAGAGATATTGAAGACATTTATCGGATTTTGGCAAGTAACGTGACGCGTAACGAGTAGTTATTAACGTATGTAGTGTGCTGCCACGTTTGTTATGATTTGATTTTAAGAAACACACGAAACCGAAAATTTGGTACCAATTTTTTTGAGTATTTTATTTTGAGTTGAAACCCTTCCGATATCGTTTGATATCATCTAAAGATGCCATGCCCTTGGTATGTATATACCCTTTTTGTTACACGTTGTATACATCGTATGTCATCACTGGCAACAGGCAATGGTCAAAGACTTTAGTCTTGAGACGCTGTGGTATCTTGAACGACGAGAAGACTAAATAAAATCTGTGATCAGTGTGTGTTGTCAGTGATGACAGCGACCAATAGGAGCATAACTAAACCACGCGAACGAAGTGACGTGAGAACGCGCTGGCGGCGCTAGTGTGCAATAAAAGTAGAATATACGTATACTAGTGGCCGCGCGACTTCGACCGCGTTTTTTTTTATATGCTCCGGTCCGATCTACTTAATAATGCTAATCTCAGGATCTACTGGTCCGATTTGAAAAAATCGGACCAGTAGATCCTGAGATTAGCGCGTTCAAACAAACAAACATGCTATGACATAGATCGTGTGATGCCGTCGCTCGATGGCTGGCGTCGCGCTCACGTCACTTTAACGATGGCTCTTTGCAGAGATGTACACTTTTTGCTGTCGGGCAATATTGCTTAAAAATTGCTAATGACATTGAAAAATGGAACGGAAACCAATTAGGACACTCAAAAGCGATCTGTTGCTTTGATTACATGATCGCACGATCAAACACATCCTACGATCGTTATTAGGCATTTTATATGCTCGCACGGTTGCGAAGTTCAAATAAATCTGTATGTTTGAACTCATCGCACGATGAGAACGCATCGTGTCATCGTGCAATCTTCGCCAATTAGGACAACGCCTTAAGCAAACAAAAATCGCTTCTCTTAGCTTCGCGTTTTAACGGGAAAATAATAATGTTTTCATGACGTTTCCAGAACTTGGCACCACGTCTACTGAAGCCCAATGTGCTGGTTTTCTAGCTGAAGTAAAAGATGGTGTATGTGGCTGCCCCGCTAATGTGTACTTCGATGAAAATATGAGGGATTGTGTTAAAGGTAAGTTAAAAAGAAAATAATGGCGCCGATTTCTTTGTTCAACAAACCAGACTAGTTTTAAGTTCAGATTTTCAGAATAGAATAGAATACTCCTTATTATGTACACCATATAGTTCACTACCTGACATCATTTCATCACAACATTGACATTTCGTGTATCGTGGTCACACAACCCGTACATATTGACATTTCATGTATTGTGGTCACACAACCCCTACATATTGACATTTCATGTATCGTGGTCACACAACCCGTACATGTTGACATATCGTGTATCGTGGTCACACAACCCGTACATATTGACATTTCGTGTATCGTGGTTGCACAATCCGCACATATTGACATTCCGTGTATCGTGGTCACACAACCTGTACATACAGAACATAAATATAAAGATTTTACAAAGGGTGACATAATGGGCGGTCATATCGCTAAGAGCAATCTTTTACAGACAACCTTTGGATGCAATACTAAGGGGAAGGAGAAAGAAATAATGTAGGTAGTCTACAGTGTACTATTTACGTAGCTTATACAATAAATATGTACGTTAAGTGTATCATACTGGTTTAAATAAATCATCATCATCATACAATTTTACGTAATCATCGTAGTAATAATGCTAATGAATTTTGAAATAATCTTTTTTCCCGCAAATTAATTCCAACTTCCCCGAAATTTGGTATTTTTTTAAAAAGCGTCAACACCATTTTGACTGTATTATTATATTTGACGCGACCACGTGCTGCGTGCCCTGCCCCCCGTCGCCCGCGGAAGGTTTGCCTACCACACATGTATTAAGTTACCTCTTTTTGCGAAATAATATTTATTTTTTTAGGGGTTTTATTTTTTTAACTTTAGCCCTACTTTGTAGGCATTGGTAAAATCAGTTATCGATACCTAACAATACCTTCACGGATCGGACAGGGTTTTCTTTAGTATATTGTATATATTACATATTAACGTACATTTATTTTATATACGTAATTAATTTGGATGGCATAGCAAAGCATCGATCATGCGCGACGTACATTTAATATTTCCTCATTTCATGAAACTGTGTATAATCAATGAATTAAAGACACTCGCTAGTAAAGGTCATTTTCTCTCAACAACATCCACCACCTCCGACTAGCTGACATCATTTCATCTCCCGTACATATTGACATTTCATGTATCGTGGTCACACAACCCGTACATATAGACATTTCGTGTATCGTGGTCACGAAACACGTGCATATTGACATTTCGAGTATCGTGGTCACACAATCCGTACATATTGACATTTCGTGTATTGGGGTCACACAACCCGTACATATTGACATTTCGTGTATCGTGGTGACACAACCCGTACATATTGAAATTTCGTGTATCGTGGTCACACAACCCGTACATATTGACATTTCGTGTATCGTGGTCACACAACCTGTATAATTTTTTTTAAAGCCTTACTTACCTTCCAGCAACTCGCCGCATCACGGATTCCTGTGTTAATGATCAGATGTGCCATACCTTCGGAGCAGCTTCGCGCTGTGGAGAGGAGCTTCAATGGTTCCTCCGCCATTGCGAGTGTATCCCGGAGTTGTCAGTGTGGGATGCTGAGAGAAATATGTGCAGATTATTTGCTGGTAAGTGTCAAGTGTCAGTGTGTTGCCAGTGATGACTTATGGAATTGAGACGTGGTCGCTTGCAATGGGCCTTAAAAGAAGGCTCAAAGTCACTCAAAGGGCAATGGAGAGGGCTATGCTTGGGGTTTCACTGCGCGATCGAATCAGGAATGAAGAGATCCGCAGAAGAACGAGAGTAACCGACATAGCCCGAAGAATTGCAACACTAAAGTGGCAGTGGGCTGGACACATTGCCTGTAGGACCGATGCCCGATGGGGCCGACGGGTTCTCGGGTGGCGACCACGCACCGGAAGACGTAGCGTGGGTAGGCACTCGACAAGGTGGACCGACGACCTGGTGAAGGTAGTGGGAAACCGCTGGATGCGGGAGGCGCAGAACTGGTCGTCGTGGAGAACCTTGGGGGAGGCCTATGTCCAGCAGTGGACGTCTTTCGGCTGAAATGATGAACTGTCAACTCCAGCAATGCAACAGTAGATACCTTATTTTGACGAGAATAAGATCATAGTAATTTTGCCAGGCTTACCACTGGCGGCAATCCAATAGCAACCTTATTGTGTCGAGTATAAAGATGACTATGATTTTGGGAGACTTGTCAGCAGTAGGTAAGTTCAACTTCAACTCTTGTTCAATGGCCTCTGTGGAATAGATACCACAATTTTGGCAATAACACGTAACTAATTATAGAAACTCTTTGAAAATTTTAGTTCACAATAATGGCGGATATCGCCAAAGACGGCCGCTTGAACCGTCTACGAGGGAGGTTTGAGGCAAAGTCATAGCAGTAGGTATATCAGTAAATATATTGTAACGAAAATTACTATAGTTTTGACAGCTATTCCCGTAGACTCGTTCGTCTACTAGCAGCAAGCATGACTGATCAGCATGTGATCCTGTTTTAGAAACTCAGGTCGTGCAAGATTTTCTATTAGGAATTTCTCAGTAGTAGCCCAAGGCCAGGGCTTTCAGTTTCGGTTGTTTGATGGCAATACTATGTCAAGTAACGGCGGGGTCCAAACCCCTATCAGGCGCTTTACTTTGTGGAAAAAGGTTAATAGCCACGGCTCTGCTTATGCCTTAGTGGAAACCAGGCGTATTGTTTATGTGTGTGTTAATGATCAAGCATTAATCAAAATCCATTCATCAGTTCAACAAAGTAAATATATTTCTCAAAAGTTTGTACAAACCGTAACTAGATGGCGTTGACGTCGAATTAGAAATCGCAAGCGTTAATGTGACAATGATTTGGTTGGGTTCGTTTAAATTTTGGTTGTTTTATTCAGACCTTCAACTCTATTAGGACCTATACAGGGTGTATCTGACAACGTAACGCAAACTTTGCGAAAAGGCCAGTAATAAAATTATGATAGTGATTTATGTCAGTTACAGAAATCACAATGTTTAAAAAATGTGTCGGCTCGGCCTTAGAACGTTGCAAGCGTGCCGCAGAGCGTGTTTAACGTTGACTCATGAAGCGAACTTTAGTACATCAGCTGATAGGATAGTTGTTCGAGTTTTGATCACATTACGCTTTTTTGTGTAAGTAATTGGCGAATTAATTAATTTTTACTTTAAAATCTTATTAGGTTATAAAAGTATAGCAATTATAAACGGTCTAAAGTGAAAAAAAACTGCATATTTTTTTTTAAGCAGGCAAAAACCGACGAATGATTCCACCATTGGGGGGTTCAGAATCATGTACTGGATCCATGGCACTCGTTTGTGCGTCGATGTCAGATACACCCTTTACATATAAGGTTAACATTTAAGAAGGAACTCTAGTGGTGCTTTCTCTATACAAACGTATTCCGCTGTTTTCTTCGTGGATAATGCTTTTGGAGTAATTACTTTTTTTCATGCAATTTAACACCGTTAATATAAACCCCCCCCCCCCATCATTCCCCTATCATTCCCCCCCCCCCTATCATTTGATTTATTCCGAAACCTAATTAATAAAAGAAATACGATACTTCAAAATCACGAAAAATAACCCATTTTTACTGACTGACTATTAGACAAACGGGATAACTTTTTGATAAAAAAGAAAATAATAGAAGCATAGGTATACTTTTCCTCTCAATTTTGATATAAAAATATATGAGATTTTGTCGTGTGTTTAAAAAGAAAATGGCGGAAAACGAAACGTCTTTTGGTCAACGTTTCTGTAAGTAAAATCAGCCTGAGCTGCAACTGTCCTTTTCGCACTTTACCGGGAGAGGTTGGAAGCAGCGCGACGGTAATAGTTTCTTCAAATACCTATTTTCCAAATTCCTCGGCACTAGAGTCCCTCCTTAAGTACTGAGAACCTCACCAGGTGTACGGATTTAAACACTGTATGTTTTTTTTCCAGGTATTGGTGAAATCTGTAGAGAAGACAGTGACTGCTTGGCAGGCAACTTGGAGATCCTCTGTATCGAAAACGACGAGGGTCAAGGCATATGCACCTGTCCCGAAGGTACCACTAACATAGATGGATTATGTCTCACGACTGGATTATGTAAGTATAATGTTGTATATTTTCGTTAAGGCGGCTCCAGAGGAAAAACACACCGCAGGCCGTTTTTATGTAATTTTTCGGAGCTATCTACTCTTTATCTTTATCCAAAAGAAATATCAACTTATTAAAAATACATAAATTTTCTCCATAATCTTGACTCCAAAGATGTAGATTTTTTTTTACTAAGCATAATGTTTAAATAATTCCTTCACAACGAAACCTCTGACAAGAGAAATAATTATCAAAAACGTGCATCTCCTCGAAAAGTAAGCATTATTTAGTAGAAATATTTTTTTAAAACGACCAAAACAAAAATTTTATTCAACAATCTGAGCGTATTACCCATCATTTCTCTTGCCCGAGCTATTGAGATTCAGTATGCCACAAGCTCTCGAAGGGGGAACCCGTGTCGTTCGTCATCGCGCGGTCCGCTAGCATAGCGGTCGGCGCGTGAGCGAGCTTGCTCGCTCACGCACCGCATGTCGCATAGAGTATAATACTATCATAAAGTGTCTCTGTTATTGATGTTCATTTTGGTGTTCGTTTTTTTAACCGATTTCAAAAGGGAGGAGGTTATATGTTTTTTATGTTTGTTTGCGGATAACTTTACTATATTATAAATAATAGGGTATTTGACTAAAAAAAACTAATTAGGCCGTCATTCAGATTATAGAAAAATATTGGATAGGTTTATTATACACGTTTTACATTTCGTATATTTTGTTTTATCAAATCAATAAAAATTGACAAATATAATAGGCATCAAAGATCAGGAGTGATGGCTGGTGACGTCACTGGCCGCTAAAAAGTGTAGCGTGCAGTGACGTCACACGAGTTTTCAAAGCACTGTGTCGTATTCATTTTTTGTTTATATGAAAAAAGAAAAAAATATGTGTCTAGTATTTTTTGGGTAAGCCCCCGACAAGGTGGACCGACGACCTGGTGAAGGTCGCACGAAACCGCTGGATGCGGGAAGCGCAGGACCGGTCGTCGTGGAGAACCTTGGGGGAGGCCTATATCCAGCAGTGGACGTCTTTCGGCTGAAATGATGATGCTGAGTATTTTTTGGAAATCTGACTGACGGACTAATTAGGTTTTTTTTAGTCAAATACTCTATTGCATAAGTTGATAAAAAATGCTATGCAATAGCTTTACCGCGGCAGTTTCCGAGTGCCACATATTTTTTTTTTTTAATTAGAAAGATTATATCTTCAAGGTAGTCTCATGTTAAGGAAATTAGGGTCTGATGATGGAAGACTTAGGAAACCTAGGAGAAATTTAAAAAATCATAGGGGCGCCTAGGGCATTTCTATGTTTTTTCATTAAGTGTTTTAACGCACTACAATTTAGTAAAGTTCGGACTTGATGATGGAGCCGGGAGACAGCCGAGCGATCTCCTTAACGATTCACATCAGCTGCCTCGTGTTTGTGCTTAATAAATTTATATTGATAAGAACTTTACACCTAAATGAGTTGTGATTGTCATTAAAGCTCTGATGATGAAGACAAAGGCCAGTTAAGGGAACTCCTCAAAGGTTTACAATAGTTACCTTGTGTTTGGACTTAATTCATTTATATTGATGAAAACTTTACACACATATAGGTTTAAATGATGGTCTGCAATAGATCTGATGATGAAGCCCATAGACAGACGAGGGAATTCCTCAACAATTTACAACACTGTACTTTAACATAGTACAAACACTACCTATTCGTCATGCTTATGCAAAAATCAATTAAAATCAAGAGACTGAATTTAATTTGTGTTATTTCATTGCGTTATTTCTAGAAATGCTCATACTTTCATTGTGGTCTTATAGGAATTAAAGCAAACGAAATACGTCGTTTGCTTGCAGGCCTTTTCCAAATATGCTGCCGTCAGCGTCCAGTCTGACCGGATATTGTATTAGTCAGATGTTTATTATTTTTCTGCAAAAGGAAGCTTTGTGTAAGTAATATTATAGTATACTAGCTTTCCGCCCGCGGCTTCGCCCGCGTGGAATTCGGTTATATCGCGTTTTTTAGATTCCCGTCGGGAGTAAAACTAATTAAATGACGATTGATCAGTAAGAAAACGTATGTATGTGAAAAAGAAAAGGGCTGTTTTTAGGGTTTTCCCGGAAATTATTCGATTTTTTCTCGCCGTAAGAACCATCCTTGGACTTTAGCGAACATTTTAAAAAAAGAATTGGCCAAATTGGTCCAGGCGTTGTTGAGTTATGCGCTTACCAACACATTTTGCGATTCATTTTTATATATATAGATGTATTTGTTTTTTTTATACGATAGTTTTATTTTTTACAATTTACGTATTTGTTTTATTAAACGAGAATAATAATATAATTTCAGTCTTGCCTGAGCCCAAAAAAAAACATCAAATCTTTTTTTTATGTAGGTTTCCTGTCTGCAGAAATTTATTTGACCCTGATTACGTTTTCCCTTAAAATAATAAATAATGACAAATTAACCTTTATTATATTATTTTTCTATCCCTTTGACCATCTGACTTAGCTAACTTTCAATCTACAAAACTAACTTCCAACCCTGAAGTTACAGTCATAACATATTTAGTTGTAAAGCTCTAATCAATACAAATTAAGTAAGCCCAAACACATTACAGTTGCTTCTGATGTGGATTCCCTTGATTCTCTGTCATCTATATCATCAGGTCAGGCACAAATCTTCACGGTTTTATAGTATCATCCGATATAAATACGAGTATCAAGTTTTCACCCGAAGCATGCCTACAATTTTCGATAATTGGCCTAAATTTCTTAGAATTTCCATTATCGACACTGACGTGGTAACAATGAGATTACACAGGCAGCATACTCTTTCATATAAAAAAAGAATGGTCAAAATCGGTTCATTAACGATAAAGTTATCAGCGAGCACACATAAATCGAATTGAGAACCACACTTTTGGGAAGTCGGTTAAAAAATAAAATACGCAAAATTTTTATTACGAAGTATCGTCAACATTTGTTTCAGTCTATAATAACCAAAAGTATTTGGGCGCACCAATAAACAAAAATAAAAGTGCCATGTCTGTTACTTCTGTGGTCTATGAATTTAACTTGTATTTGTAAGTACTTCGTCCGCCAGACGGCGCTAGTAATATTTTGCGAAGTATTGTAGAGGTGGGGCGCGGTGAAGAGGGAGCATATGCTCGAGGTCATTTGGTGAGGGTACGACCTTAAAAATAGCTTTTGTTATACTCGTATCGTTTGCGTAGTTAATTGAAGACAAACAAGAAATGAACTGGTCACATATGCCGCAGGGCCGACAATCGTTGGGGTAAACGAGTCCTCAAGTGGAAACCGCGTCTCGCCAAACGTAGCGTAGGACGCCCCGCAAGAGCGGCGACATCAAAAAGGCGGCTGGTAGTGGCTGGCGGAGAACTGCTCAGGGTCAATCTTGTTGGCGTGCTATGAAAGAGGCCTATGTCCAGCAGTGGACCAGTAGAGGCTGATGATGATGATGAAACAAGAAAACCACCAATGACTGATTAAAAGGTGAAGGAAAACACCTTGAGGAAACCTGTACTTTGAGTCTGAAATGGCCAACCCGTATTGAGCAAGCGTGGTGATTACGCTCAATCCTTCTCTGTATGAGAGGAGGCCTGTGCCCAGCGGTGGGACGATAAAAAGGGTGATAATGACGATGAAGAAAAACAAATGACTTAGATAACCGACTAAATGTAATCCCCTCTATTTATAAATGTTATTTAAACGCGATTGCGAACGCGAACGCGACTGTTTAACCATACATTTTTGACGTTTGGACGCCACTTAACTTTAATAATCGTTTATGAATAAACCCCTTCAGCACTATGGTATTTACTTATAAACGATGATTAAACTTAAGTGTCGTATAAAAATGTCTGTTTAAACAATCGCCAATCACTATACTCTGTTTTTTAATCTCGTAGACTAAATTGACACATGCAAATGTCAAATTTACATTATTAATTTTGTATTATTACGTTTTTAATACCTACACATTATTTCAGGATAACTTATTGTAAAAAAACGATACTTACTTGATTTTATGAACGCTAAGTTTCGGCACTATTTAAGAATTGCAATAAACTGCCAACACTCGTAATGTCAGTTTAGTCTACGAGATTAAAAAACAGAGTATAGTTAATTTCAAGTAACGTTTATGAATAAAGGGGAATATCTGTCACTTTGGTTGTCAGTTACATTACAATTGTAATCTTAAATTTAGCAACGTTATAATTCTAATCGTAATGTTGCTATATTTAAAATTACAACTATAGTTGAGCCAAATTTGATAAAGAATAGAGGTAAACAAACCGTTGCTAGGCAACGAGTACTTTGCGCCTAAAAGACAGATGTTAACAACCTTTTCTACATAGATGATTTTCATAAAAGTAATAATCCTACTTCCTACTAATCTAAACAGTTTATTTATGTGTAGATATTTATGATTTAACCGAATTGAAAGAAATATGAAACACATGCAAGTTAATTTCCTGATAGGTTAAATTTTTTTATACATATATATTATAATTAGTCTATACTTGAAAGTATTACAATGCATGTGTTATGTAGTTGATTTCAAAGTAATTCAAATACGCAAAATTGTATTGACAAAAGCCTCAACTTTATTCATTGGTTGAATTCCACAAAGGATTTGATTTCATCCATCTTTCTTTTTTTGTAGGGCTATCACGTAAAATTAATGCCGACTTTTTAATGGGTTTTCGAAATACCAAGTTATTATGCATATTATTTTAGTGATTCTATTGAAATATGCTGCAATAGGAATTGTTAATAAATAGCTAGCATGTAAAAGTCGATAATCATATAACAGGAGATTTGTAAAACGTGAGTTGTGATATAACCCTAAATTGGATTGTTTACCTCTATTCTTCATGGAGCTAGGCGATGGTATATATTAAATAAACATATCTACTTTAAATCGCTCTTTATTCCTTGACATAATTTTTATAACAATGGTAACTAGGCAATCCGTTGCTAAGGGCGGCACACGTCAGTCTCCGTAGAGTCCGTATATGACACACCTCGGTGGCGATTCCTGGCTGACACACCTGGGGTGCAGCCAGCAATTGGTCCAGATGGCGGGTCCAAGTCAAGCCACTATCTGTCCGAATCTCGTAATGTAATAGGCCAATACGGCGCAATACTGTGGCAAATTCCCATTTGACATTTGGGTTATTATAGCTTCTTGCCTGTACCCTATCGCCGGTAGTAAATTTCCTTGGATCTCTTTGAACTGAAACCACATTTCTCCTAGGGATTGACGGCGATTGAAGCATTGCGTGCAAGCGCGTTCTAATCTGACGGCCGAACATAAGCTCATAAGGAGATTTTCCGTTTAGGCCTGGGGTGCGTCTCAGGCGACACGTAACTGTGATAATTTTATCTGAGAAGTTACCACTCTCCCCCTCCATAGCCCGCAAAGCTCTTTTAACAGTCTGTACGGAGCGTTCAGCTTGACCATTGGTAGACGGGTGATATTGGGCGGTGGTTCTGTGTGTAATTCCACAATTTTTGAGAAAAATTTTAAACTCATTTGATGTGGGGACCTACTAGTGTATGCCACTCACTTGTGGGGCGAGGCCCTCGAGAAAAATGGGGAAGCGATTGCCGTCTCCCTTGATGTCTCGAAGGCCTTCGACCGGGTATGGCACGCTGGCCTTTTGAGTAAGCTTCCAGCGTACGGCGTTTCCGCTGGCCTGACTGGCTGGGTTAAAGACTTCCTGACTGAACGGTCCCTCCGAGTTGTTGTCGACGGATGCTCATCGGAGCCCATGTCGACCAATGCCGGTGTTCCTCAGGGGTCTGTTCTCTCTGCAACTCTGTTCCTGCTGCATATTAATGATCTGCTGATGCCCGGTATCTATGGGTATGCAGATGACAGCACAGTTGTGGAGAGATATCTGCCGGAAGCTCGGGCTAGTAACGAAGCAATCTGGTCCGAAAGGGAGGCTATGGTAGAGCGTACGAGTGCTGCACTACAGGCAGTCTCCGAATGGGGCAAAGCCAATCTTGTAGCATTCAATGCCGCCAAAACACAGGCGTGTCTTTTCACCGCCAAAAGGAGCCCGTTCACCTTGGCTCCTACTTTTCAGAGTGTATCCTTGGAGTGCACCAACCGCCTTCAGCTTTTGGGAGTAGAGATTTCCTCGAACCTTAACTTTGGGCGGTTCATTGAGTCCAAGGCCAGGGTGGCTGCTAGAAAACTTGGCGTTATCGCAAAGGTCCGGCGGTACTTCACACCGGGGCAGCTTCTAATGTTGTACAAAGCACAGGTCCGCTCGTGTGTGGAGTACTGCAGCCACATTTGGGCTGGTGCTGCGAAATGTCACCTGGATACTTTGGATTCAGTGGAAAGGCGTGCGAAGAGGCTGATTGGCGACCCAGACTTAACTCGAAACGGTCTCCAAAACCTGGAGCACAGGCGTAGAGTAGCCAGCCTTTCGGTATTCTATAGGTTGCATTCTGGTGAGTGTGCAAGGGAATTGCATGATTTAATTCCCCCATCACCGTTCCACCATCGGACGACCCGTCGTACGGCGAGTTTCCACCCTTACGTTGTTGATACCACTGCGACCCGGACGAAGCGTTTCGCTTCCTCTTTTATACCGCGTACATCGAGGGACTGGAACAATTTGCCAGCGACGGTGTTTCCGTCACATTACAATTTGAGTGTCTTCAAGGCTAGAGTGAATAGGTTCTTAATAAACTAGCGCGCTTTACCATCAATGATCGCATCACTGCTTACCATCAGGCGGGATTGCGGTCAAGCGCTTGTTTATAACTTATAAAAAAAAAAAAAAAATGTAAATTGTCGGCCGTTGTCGGATACTAATATATGCGGCATTCCAAATATATTAAAAATATTTTCTAATGTGTTTATACACCATGTTGTAGTAGTGGTCTTCGTGGGGATTACTTCAATCCATTTTGTAAAAGCGTCCACGACTATAAATATATAATGGCCCTTAATAGGTCCAGCGAAGTCTACGTGGATTCTTTGCCACGGAGCATTAGGTTCTTCCCAATGATGTAGAGTTGCTTTCGCTGGTGAATTCTGCTGTAATCGACATGATCTACAGGATTTTACCACATTCTCTATGTCCTTGTCGATGTTTTTCCAATAAACGTGGCTACGCGCAAGTAATTTCATTTTTAGAATTCCAATATGTCCTGAATGGAGTTCTTCCAGGACACGAGACCGCAGATTGTATGGTAAAAATATTCTCGTGCCTTTCAAAATGCAATTGTCTTGAAGTGTTAGTTCATTGTCGTTGTATCCGTAATTTTTTAGTGAATGTCCTGTTTGTAACGCTTCTAATAACACTTTCAATTCCGTGTCGTTTTGTATTTCACGTGCTATTATTTCTGTAGTTACTTCTAATTGGTTTATTTGTCTGAGTTGAAACGATGTATGTTGATCTATTGACTTTTCTTTAACTATTTCAACTGGAAACCTTGATAGATAGTCTGCATTGCAATTTTTTGAAGAAGCTCGATATTCGATGTTGTAGTCAAACCCGGAGAGGAAATGTGCGTAGTGAAATAAACGCATTGTGCTCAATGCTGGTAACGATTGTTCCGGGTGGAAGATTGAAGTCAGTGGTTTATGGTCTGTAATCAGGGTAAATTTTCGGCCGTAACAATAATGGAAAAATTTCTTAAGTCCCCAAAATATTGCTGTAGCTTCTTTGTCTATCTGACTGTATTTTTTTTCGCTGTTAGTAAGGGTTCTTGAAGCGAAAGCAATCGGACGTTCTGTGCCATCTAGTAGTTTATGAGATAACACAGCTCCCAAGCCACTCGGTGAAGCATCTGTAGCTAAAACAAGAGGTTTTCTTGGATCGAAATATGTCAGTACTTTTTCGCTTAAAATTTCTTCTTTTATTTTATTAAAACTTTCCTGGCATTTCTTTGTCCATATGTATTTTTGTCCTTTCTTTAATAATTCGTTCAAAGGGTTTGTAATGGATGCTAAGTTTGCTATAAATTTATTGTAGTAATTTGCCATGCCGAGAAATGTACTTAATTCATTGACATTAATTGGGGGCTCTGTCTTAACAATAGCTTTGACCTTATCTTGGTTTTTGTGTAATCCATCTTTGTCTATTGTATGTCCCAGATAGTTGATGCTTCTTTTGAAAAACTTGCATTTTTCTTTGTTTACTCTGAGATTACTTTCTTTCAGCTTTTGTAATACTATTTTAAGTCGTTGAAATAATTGTTCTTCTGAGGATCCCTGAATTATAATATCATCAAAGAAGCATTTGACACCTTCAATATCCTGTAAAAGTTGATCCATAAATTTTTGCCATAAGCTTGGTGCTACTTTGACTCCAAACATAAATCTATTTACTTTGTATGTACCCTTATGCGTACTTAAGGTTTGTAACATGGCGCTTTCTTCGTCCATTTCCATATTGAGATATGCTTGTGTTATATCTAAGGTACAGAATAGTTTACCTCCATTCATTTCTGTACATATATCCTCTATTATAGGAATCGGGTATTGTTCATGCTTTATGAATTTGTTTAGCGTAACTTTGTAGTCAGCACATAATCTAATTGATCCATTTGGTTTAACAATTGGTACAATGGGTGTACCCCAATCTGACCGTTCTACCTTGGTAATGACTCCGGTGTCGCACAAACGTTGAATTTCTTCGTCTACTTTGGATTTAAGGGCATAAGGAATTCTCCGAGGCTTTATGAAAATCGGTTGAGAATTGTCCTTTAGGTGTAAATGAGCTTTGTAATTAGGGATCTTACCCAAATCGGATTTAAAAACTGATGTTGAATATTCTTCAAACAACTGATCTAATTTAACTGGATATAGTTTGTCCGTTTCTATCATTCGTATTTCTGCCAATTCTATATTTATTTCTTTCATCCAGCTTCTGCCAAATATAGCATCAACATCATTGTTTATAATGTAAAGTTTACCGTAGAATACTTGGCCTTTGTACTGGCATTTAACATATGTAACTTCATGAGGATTAATTATTTCGCCTGTATATGTTCTTAATTTCATGTCTGTTTTGTAAATTTTCTTATTGATATTCATGCGTTTGAATTGTTTCAATGACATTGTAGATAGTGTAGCTCCTGTATCAAATTCCATTTGTATATGCTCCATGTTCAATTTTAACTGGTATCATATATTTTTCGGATATTTCGCTTTTGATCAAATTAATCTGTCCGGTACTTTCATTACTAATTGTGCTTGTAGAATCGTTTAAAACATTAGTTGCATTTGTTCTGCGAAGGCAAACTCTAGCCAAATGACCCTGTTTTTGACATTTTCTGCACGTTGTATTCATTGCTCCACAGTCATTGGCTCGGTGGTCGGATTTACCACATCGGAAGCATTTACCTTTTAAATCTTTTATGGTAATTGGTTGACTTGTATTTCTTTGTAGTAGTTTTGAGTTTGTTCCGGGAGACCTATTGCTACTGGATGGTGTTGACATTCTGTTCATTGCTGAATTATGAAAGTGCTGTATGTCACTTGTGATCTTCAAATTGTCAGACTTTCCTATTTCCATGGTTGTAGCCATCGTCACTAATTCCGTAAAAGATGGTGTTTTTCGGTCTTGCAATATTTTTGTGCGTATCTCTCCTTCTTTTATTCCACGTATAAATTGTAGGGTTAAAAAGTTTTCCATTGTACTTTTCTTACAATTCTGACAGACAAATTCACAATTAGTAGCAAGTCTTTTGAGATCTGATGAATACATTGCGATAGTTTCATCTTCTTTTTGAATTCGAGATGTAAATTTATGTTGTGTAGCCCAAATGCTGGGTTTTGGGTCTATATATGTATCGAGTATTTGGGTTAGTTCTTCGAAGGATTTGTTGAATGGATCGTCAGGTGAACACAGATGATAAACTTTTTCATGAAGTTCCGGGGATATAGTAGTAAGTAGAATGTATACTTTTATTTTCGGTTCAGTAATGTTGTTAAGTAGTAAGTAAGTTATAAGCCTTTTGGTGAATCCTTGGAAGGTTTCCTTGTCTTGAAAAGGTTGAAAATTAATTTTGATAGGTTGATTTAATGTAGAAGTTATCCTGCTCGTACTTGGTATGTTAGTCAAACCTGTCTCTGTTCTTGAAATATTTGATTTTTTTAATGTCAACAATTTCGTTTTCATAGCGGAATAATATTCCTCAAATTCGTACCTGTATTCAATTTCATGTTGTAAACAGTCATCTTCGGTTTCCAACTCAATTTTTTCTTGGACTTCTTGAAATTTCTTAAATGTATGGTTCAGAATTTCTAGTCGAGAATCGACTTCTTCGTTTGAAAAATTTTCGTGTGCATTTATGTAATTTGAACTTTTGGTAAGGGTTCCTCGTAGACAGGAACGTACCCTCGCATATTTTTCCTTAGTGTTTGTGGGCATTCTCGTCGCCAAATTATTAAATAAACATATCTACTTTAAATCGCTCTTTATTCCTTGACATAATTTTTATAACAATGGTAACTAGGCAATCCGTTGCTAAGGGCGGCACACGTCAGTCTCCGTAGAGTCCGTATATGACAGTATAGTTCTTCTTCATAGAGATAGACCGTTTTGGAATGCTTCAATAAAAAGTGCTTGTAAGAGGCATCGACATTATACTAACGGATGCTTTAGAGATGAGAATTCTGGCACTCCGAAAGAAAGAGAAGAAACGAAGTTTCGTCTACCTTTATCTCTCTCAAAATCATCAATCATCTATGAGGAAAGAGATAGTGCTAGACCGACAGCATAGGCAGTTTCTCTAACTCTTTTCAAACCAAAAAAAAATACTGCAGATTATACGCGTACGGCATGTCCAATAATATATGTCTATGGTAAAAGGTTTTATTGAATTAAAAGCGGAGTTTTGGCGGGAAAGCGAAGATGAGTGCCACGCTCATTTTTCATTGGACTTTTAAATTATTTATAGAGTCGTTTACTAAATAAAAACGCATGATTTATGTAGTAAAAAGTGCATTCAGTGAATAATTATAAAGAACAGTGAAATATTGTAGCATAGTGGCCACATCATATCTTTACGCTAAACTCCTCCTAATCGGCCTCACGCGGGAAACGAAAGGAGTTAGTTTAAGTTAGGATAAGTTTAGGATAAGTTAGGATAAATTACAAAAGAAGAAGTGAAACTAAGATTAACTAAAGATCAGGCTGTATGGCTCTGTACCGTTGTCTTTCCTTATGGAAAAAGAAGAATACTACTATACTACTACTACTTGAATGGGGAAGAAAACGCAAAGCTATTTGCAGATGTCGCTGATGGCGTTTGACCACAGAACACAATTACTCCTAGCGGAGAAGAAGGTCAACTTCATACAAAAAAAGTAGGAATGAATTTTAGTTTGGAAGTGCTGCCATCTTAAGTTAGCCCAAGGTAAACTATGTCGGCGTAGTAGGGCGGGAAATTTAAACCACTTCATTATGACTATTGTATTTTAAGTTTAAACATTTTAATAGACACATCCAGACCAGGAGTGCAGCCTCGAGATTTTTTCCTCCTCTCGAGACCACCCTCCCGATCTGAATGTATCAGAAACGGAAAATAGAATGAATCTAGCATAGAGAAAAAGACTTTGTAATAGAAAAAAATCTTACGGGCGCCGTCCATACAAATTACATTCATACAGAATGCAATGTGCGGCCGGTCATATGAAATAACAATATAACATAAATTGTAAAACGTTATCAACGTGCTAGATTCAATTCCAGTCCCTTTATTTTATCTGGGAATAGAAATTGGAAATAAAAGTATTGTTTAGCCAATATTTTATATATTACATGATAATTTTTATAAATTTCGTATCATCATCATCGCATCTGCCATGGCAGAACTGAGGTTCACAAACACTGGTCACAACAGCCACAAAATAAATAGGTTCAGAACATTGATATAATATTAAACAGATATGATATGCTCTAACAAATTAACCAAAATAAATGTGCCGATAGGAGCAACAGCACACACATGCAAATTTTTTATTCTGCGTACATTTCACACGTTGGTACAGTGTGAGTGAGATGGGGCGCAATCTAAAGCATAGAGAAGAAAAAGATGGCTAGTGTTTGTCGTTTGCGCTGTTAGTGTTTGTCGTTTGTTTTTACGAGTGTATCTATAGTGACTAAAGCGAGTTAAAGGACTTACTTTCTTTTGTACGCTTCATTTTCAGTGCGCTACTGACATTACCACCTTACCACCTTAGTTTAATATTTTATCAATGGTTCAGAATCATTGGTTCAGAGTCAATGTCTCACGAAAAACAACAGTAATGTTAGAGTCACTATCTCACAATGCGAACCACGATTCGCGGAACTTTGTAACACTTAGAACGGAGACTCAATTGTTATAGCACTTAATTATAAGCAAATCGATGAAATATGGAATTGTGTTTACATTGTTTACATCGGGTGACACCATATTGTTTAAGCGGACGCCATGATCGGTCACGTGATTCAAGAGTGTTGCCATACAAATAAATTGAGATATTAATTTATATAGTAACATCGCCCAAAATTCAGCCCTTGTAGGTATTCTAAGGGCTTCCAGACAAAGTTGACACCGGCTGCGTTTGACTCATAACAATTAGCTGTCAGTCGTATCACGTTTTATGTTGAGGATTTTTTTTTGTGTTTGACGAGTTTTTTTTTTTGTAAAGCAGAGCAATGTATTGTACATGGACAGTTTCAAGTTAAAAAAGGAGTTAAAAGTCTAGAGGAGCTTCAGTAAAAGGACGAAAAGCTGATCTAATTACCAGGCAAATAACAATGCCCAGACTTTAAACTGAATGCAGACTTGTTAGTGTTTTAAGTTACATTAATTTTGTAATAGGTTATAGGGTGTTGTAGGTTTAAAGTTTCTTTAGTTATATTTAAGTAAATATTAGTATTTATTATTGCCATATTTTGAAAGTTTCAACCCTATTACCTAAAATTATTAGGTATCCAGACTTGAATCGTATGACCGGAATTAACTTCGAGGTTCCTCAAGAACAAGAAATTCAAGAGAAAAAATTGATTTACCGCCTCCAGAAAGCAATAGAGATATCAACATAATCTTTATTGAAATCTATTTATATTCTGTTCTAAATTGAAATGCACATCTTTAGGGAAAGAGTGATTTCCAATATGATTGCAACAAATTGTTACACAACGCGGCATATTTTTTACATTTTTATAAACAACGTAAACTCGAACAAATTTCAATGGGTTTTGACAGTTTATTTGGGTCAAACGATATCAGCGCCTCTAGTAGCGAGATTTGTCAGTTTTCTTCCCCATTTCAAGTGTTTCAGTTTTTCCAAGTGTCAGTGCTGCTATCTAGTGGACGTCATAGTAGAAATCCCTTATTTTACTTTTTGTTTTCCAGCTCTTGGGGAAGAGTGCCAGGCGAGTCAGGAATGTACGGAGATTGAGCACACTGTATGTGCAGATGGGCGGTGCTCCTGTGACGTTGGGTACCAAGAACGTGGAGAACTCTGTGCTCCTAGTAAGTACCTCAACCTTGAATTGACTTATCATAAATGTAAAGAGGAAATTTTAATGAAAGAACTACTTTTAACGAAGAAACTTCGATATTTTCCTTGAAGCGACTGCTGTCTGATCTACACAACCCTCTTTTTTTTTTTCGTGGTGGAAATCCTCGTAGGATGTCCGCCGCCCTGGGTTGGGCGACGGGGTCTGTCAGACTTTTACTGACTAAAACCACCACGGTGTCCCTTATAACACGAGCAAACGCGTGAGGGCGCGGGAGTCTAAATTTTTCCACGGCCCCACACCCTCGTGCTGGCCCGGTCTGTCCGGGCCCCGTCTCCTGCACGGGGTAGTGGGATGTGCATCGCCACAGGGGCGTGCGTCGACACTCGCGCGCGCCTCCGCCTCGGGGTCCATCGAATAGGGGGCGGGGCCTTCCCCATGTCCCTCGCCCCTGGGCCCATTCATGGGGGGCGGAAGAGGGCGTTATCCGCCCTTCTTCGGCGCCCGGTGCGGCTTCTGCGGCCCGGGAAGGGAGTTGAGATCTCCCTCTCCCGTTCCGCAGCTTCCTTCTGCGTCATCACGTCCTCGCAGAAGGACACCACTGCGTCCCACGACTCTGCGCTACCGACCGTCCTCCGCATCTACACAACCCTAAGGCGATATCGAAACATTGCAGTTAGACCAATTCTTGGATATTTGAGGGCTCCAACAACCCGTAACGACTGCTATTTAAGTTCCGTCTACACGCTCCGTCTTGCCTGCGCAGTCTAGGCCTGTGCAGTCATGTCTGAACAATAAGGAGGAATTTGGTACTGCGCCCGCTACCAGCGCTACCGTCTAGCCGGCTACACATACGCGCTTACCAGCGCAAACTGGTTTGCACAGGCTTGCTCGCAGGTAAGACGGAGCGTGTAGACGGGGCATTAGATGTTCGTATCACAACCGGGTCCAACGGCTTAACGTGCTTTCCGAGGCACGACCAGACCAGTGCAAATATTCTTGTTCATGCATACAAATATTTGCATTGCGCGGGGATCGAACCCGCGCCTCCTTACGCAGCGGCCGCGTTCGCTACTGCTATGCCACGGAGGCTCCAGTAGGGTTCAAATGAACGTTTCTTACACATTAGTAGCGGCACAAAGCTGACCTCGATGCCAAACGCGACCAATTAAAGGCTCGCCCACCTGCTGCCATCACATACAACTACGTCGACGGCGTGCTTACGTGCTCTCAGTGTGCACGCCGCCAAGATAAGCCATCTTCGGGCGCATGAGCGCCAAATCATCGGCTAGGAGTCGAAGTGGTCGCCGTGGCCGAAATCGGTCGAGAATATCATCATCATCATCACTTACACATTAAAATCATGCACTGTTCTAACGTTTTGCTTTTATCCCCAGCTATTGGCGTTGCATGCTTGACAGATACTGATTGTGCCATACAAAATACAGTCTGCCTCAACACCACAGTGGGACTGACCTGTCAGTGTGATGAAAACTCCGTGGAATACGACGGCATGTGCTGGCCTGGTAAGTTTACTCGAACAACCTTTGAAAATTATGATGTTCATAGATCTTGCTAATATAATAAACTAGCTGCGCTTCGGTTTCACCCGCGTAGCGTAGGTTTCGATATGTTATTGGTCGCAGCGTGATGTTATATCGGCTAAAGACTTCCTGAATTAATTGGCTATCTAAAGAAAAAAGAATTTTTCAAATCGGACTAATAGTTCCTGAGATTAGCGCGTTCTTTTTTTATCATTTATAACTAGTTCTTGACTGCAATCCCGCCTGATGGTAAGCAGTGATGCAATCGTTGATGATAAAGCGCGCTAGTTAATTAAGCATATTCACTTAAAAAATCTTAGTGAATACGAAGGAAGACGGCAGTTGAGCGAGGTGATGCAATGTTAAACCCAACAGCACGACCAACGATGCTACGCTAGAGGGAGACTGATCTGGAGACCCTCCACGACCAAATTCCCGACACAATAACATTTGGTGCATCGTACCCGGCACACATCGCAACGCAATTGCTCAGACCCGTCCTTCGTACGGCTTCACCAGATATCATGCCAGAACACGACGAATCGCTTGGCGGCAAGACTTTGTCTGATGGGTGGTAACTTCTGCCGGCTGCCGATATTATGGCCTACCACCTACCAAACAAACAAACTCTTCAGCTTTATGTATTAGTATAGATGTAAAAGTCTGCCGCGAGTATAGCATCACGCAGGCCGGTCTCCAGAGATGAACGAATTTGGTCAGTCCACCTTATTGGACTGCGAGCATCTGGAACGTCGTCCATCCACCTTTCCAGTTATCATCAGATGTTCGAGGTTGTCTCTAGCCTTTCTGGCAATATGGCCAAAATACTCCAAAATTCTTCGAAGGCAGACAGAGGAGAGTCTTATTGTGACACCCAGCTCCCGAACGTACGTACGCTCTCGTACGGTGCAATTCCCAAAAATCGCGTGCGACTAAGTATAGCGTACAAAGATGACCGAATCTAGCTGAAGTTTTAATGCTTGCGCTCGGTTGTAATCGGAAAACTTCGGTAGGAACTTGCGAGCTGAGGTTGCGGGCAATTAGCATTTATTTTATTTGAGGTTTCGACCCAAAAAATCTGATTTGCGAATTTCGTAGAAATTTGGCACACAAGTAACCAGGAATACTATATTATAGGATACTACATTTTATCTCGATATTCCTGTGGTCGTGCTGGCCTAGTGGTTAAAACACCAGCCTCTCAAGTATGAGTGTGCGGGTTCGATTCCGGGTCAGGAAAGTACCAATGTAACTTTTTTAAAGTTATATGTACTTTCTAAGTATATCTTGGACACCAATGACTGATTACAAGGTGAAGGAAAACATCTTGAGGAAACCTGGACTTTAAGTCTGAAATCGCCAACCAGCTTTGAGCAAGCGTGGTGATTACGCTCAATCTTTCTCTGTATGAGAGGAGACCTGTGCCCAGCAGTAGGACGTTAAAAAGGTTGATGATGATGATGATGATGATTCCTAAGGGTGGTGTAGACGAAATTGCACGGTAAACTCTGCTTGCGAGATGAAGAATTCGCGTGACCCCCTTCAGCTTTTGGGTGTTGAGATTTCCTCGAACCTCAATGTCAATGTGACGCGTTGTTTATTTAGTAATAATAATATTTATTTCAAAAACCTAATAATTTTTTTTCATCTCAATCAGACATAAAAAAAGGAAATAAAACAATTAAGTACAACGCTATGCATTTTGAGACAGAGTGACCGTCTGTGTCCGTGCTAGTTTATACTGTGTTACAGACACAGGCGACTCCCTCATTACAATTATTCATTCACAATTAAGTACAACGCTATGCATTTTGAGACAGAGTGACGGTCTGTGTCCGTGCTAGTATAAACTGTGTTACAGACACAGGCGACTCCCTCATTACAATTATTCATTCACAATTAAGTACAACGCTATGCATTTTGAGACAGAGTGACGGTCTGTGTCCGTGCTAGTATAAACTGTGTTACAGACACAGGCGACTCCCTCATTACAATTATTCATTCACAATTAAGTACAACGCTATGCATTTTGAGACAGAGTGACGGTCTGTGTCCGTGCTAGTATAAACTGTGTTACAGACACAGGCGACTCCCTCATTACAATTATTCATTCACAATTAAGTACAACGCTATGCATTTTGAGACAGAGTGACGGTCTGTGTCCGTGCTAGTATAAACTGTGTTACAGACACAGGCGACTCCCTCATTACAATTATTCATTCACAATTAAGTACAACGCTATGCATTTTGAGACAGAGTGACCGTCTGTGTCCGTGCTAGTATAAACTGTGTTACAGACACAGGCGACTCCCTCATTACAATTATTCATTCACAGTTAAGTACAACGCTATGCATTTTGAGACAGAGTGACTGTGTTACAGACACAGGCGACTCCCTCATTACAATTATTCATTCACAGTTAAGTACAACGCTATGCATTTTGAGACAGAGTGACTGTGTTACAGACACAGGCGACTCCCTCATTACAATTATTTATTCATAATTTGCTGCACTTGGCAAAATTCTTAAGTTTTGGTCGGTATAAGACTTAGTTTATTTATTTTTTACTAGCGGCCGCCAGCGACTTCGTTCGCGTGGCACTCCGCTCCTATTGGTCGCAGCGTGATATTATGTAGCCTAAAGCCTTCCTGGATTAATGTGCTATCCAATGCAAAAAGCATTTTCCAAATCGAACCAGTAGTTCCTGAGATTAACGCGTTCAAAGAAACAAACAACTCTTAAGCTTTATATATTAGTATAGTTTTTTTTTTAAATAATTATAAACTAGGGCTTGACTGCAATCCCGCCTGATGGTAAGCAGTGATGCAATTGTTCATGGTAAAGCGCGCTAGTTTATTTAGCCCATTCAGTTAAAAAACCTTAGTGAATAGGAAGGGAAACGGCAGTTGAGCGAGGTGGTTTTTAAACCAGCGCTTGACCGCAATCCTGCCTGATGGTAAGCAGTGACGCAATCGTTGATGGTAAAGCGCACTAGTTTATTAAGAGCCTATTCACTCTAGCCTTGAAGACACTCAAATTGTAGTCCGACGGAAACACCGCCGCTGGCAAATTGTTCCAGTCCCTCGATGTACGCGGTATAAAGGAGGAGGCGAAACGCTTCGTCCGGATCGTAGTGGTGTTAACAACGTAAGGGTGGAAACCAGCCGTACGACGGGTCGTCCGCTGGTGGAACGGAGATGGGGGAATTAAATCATGCAATTCCCTCGCACACTCCCCGAAATGCATCCTATAGAACACCGAAAGGCTGGCTACTCTACGCCTGTGCTCTAGGCTTTGGAGACCAACTTGAGTTAGATCAGGGTCACCAATCAGCCTCTTTGCACGTCTCTCCACTGAATCCAAAGTGGCCAGGTGACACTTGGCAGCACCAGCCCAAATGTGGCTGCAGTACTCCACACACGAACGGACCTGTGCTTTGTATAACATTAGAAGCTGCCCAGGTGTGAAGTACTGCCGGACCTTTGCGATAACGCCAAGGTGCAATGTTAGACCCATTTGTGGCGTTTGTAGGTACCGTTACACGTGGTCTCTTTTGAGATTGGCCATGGCTGAAATTCGAAGCTTTCGCAGATATTTATACAAATACGATATTCTTTTGTTCCCAGCACTAACGGAATACAAGTATTGTGACGTGGACGCACAATGTACGGAGCTACAAGGCATCGGTAGCAACTGCATTGACAATTTCTGCATTTGTACTGACGACTACCATTTAAGAGACGAACGCTGCTGGCCCAAAAGGGGTAAGTCCAATTTATTAAAGTGTGAAGTTGAAAAAAATATATATTTATTTATTCTTTCGCACATGACATGTACAGAGGCGGACTTAATGCCTTAGGCATTCTCTACCAGTCAACCACAGATGGTGAAGAGATAAGATGGTAGGTGCTTTTGCTTGTAAATTTTTTCTTGCTTCTCCGCTATTCTTTTCTGATTAATTTCGTTGCGGGACCCAAGACAGTTGGATCGTTCCTCCGAGACTCATCGAGCTTCATTGCTCGGCGTTTTTCTGGCAGTCTCCACTGTTGATTCTGGCTTTCAGGAGTTGCAGTGGGTGGGTAATGTGCGGCGGGTTTTGTCCCAAAAGAAGTCCGATTTATTATCAACTAGCTTATTAGCAGCGCAATTTTTTTCTCTTCTACTCCTGCTCATATTGGTCGCAGCGTGATGTTACATAGCCTAAATCTTTGCTAGATTAATGGGCTATCCAACGATAAAAAAAGTTTTAAAATGGGTCCAGTACTTCCTGAGGTTAGCGCGTTCAAAAATACTCTTCAGCTTTATATTATACTATAGTCCGGGAGGCAGCGGCTTTTTAAACAAGTGATTTTATGCCGGCTGATGTTAATATAGAAGACAGAATGCATGTGGCTTATGACGAAATCGATCGTCAGCTGGTCCAGTTGCGGTGGATGCGAGATTGGGAAGCTGCGGAATTCGTTAAAAAATAAAAATCTGAAAAATATTTTATACCACATTAAATTTTTTTCACGTGTTATTGACATTGATTACAATTAAAAGAAAGTAGTCAGCTGCACGACTGAGGGTGGATTATGCGTCAGCTGAGCGTCCGAACTAGCCAAAAATAAAATAAAATAAAATTATTTTATGCCGATTGAAATTTTTTTACATGATTTTAGACATTTACAGAAACTTGATATTGATAATCAGCTGCATATACAGTGGGGGAAAACACGTCAGCTAGAGCAGGAATGTATGACTGCGCGCATATATCTCTACGACTCGTGGAATTTTCAATGCTCCGACTGACGTCTTTCCCCCCAACGGATAATCAGCTGACGAATATTTTCTTGTATCTATATATTAACAGTATAATATAACAAACATTTCATGTCGTCTTTTAACAATTTACCCAAGATTCATGGGAGTGAAGCGGGGTAAAAACATTAATATGATTTCTATTAGTTTGTAATATTCGGATTAATTTAAACGTAATTTTATTCGATTATTTTTATTACAATTAACATAAAAATCGTAATATACATCAAACAAATATTTTTTTATGAATCATCTTCGTTTGCATCACTGTCGTCATCACAATTATCGATGCTTATGTCACACACTCCATCGTTCTCGGTTTCGTCGTCCTCTGTAAAAATATCAATCAATTAATTAACAAAATCATGTAGGTAAATATTATTTGCCAGAAATCAAAAGAAGATATTTTTTTTCATACCATGTGGGTTCATGTCGAGATTAGTGATGCTAGTGATGGATAGCGGCAATTGATCACCCATATACCATTTAAAATAATGTTTTTCATCAGATTCTTCCCATCCATACTCAGTTGGCAACAGGTCAGTTGGCATGGAACGGTGAGCATGGCTTCAAAGATGGGCGATATACAGAGTGGTGCTGACAATACGCCAATAAATTAAACATCATGTACCTCAACACATTATCAGTGTACCCATAAAAAAATATATAAATATATCCATTAGTTTAGTCACAGGAAATCATTTTTCACATTTTCTACATGATGTACATGTTGATAAGGAAGCGCTTACAGGTTGATGACCGCCGCATCCAGCGGTACTAACTTTAATAATAAAGGCGCGAAAAAGCAAGTCGATACAGTAACGCGCTGTCGCCCGCTGATTGGAGGTCATTGAACCAGTATTTTAAAGGATGTTCTATTCCGTTTGCAATTTTATGAGATTTAGTTTGTTTGTGATTTTCATTTTTTTTATTTTTGTTGTTAGGTTTTTTTCTATGGTTCAGGATTGATTGCAAGTTCAATGGATTGCAGTCATCGGTATTGCCATACGGACGGCACTTTTGCATCACTCATTGCCAAATCTATAGTTTGACGTATTTCTAATATGTTTGTACACTTCTGCATTGTATCAGCAGTGAAAATAATCAGTTTTGCAGACTTTTTTTTATTATAAAACACACAAAATGGTTGTATTGACGTTATTTTCTTTTCGAATAACACCACACGTTCTCTTATTAGGAATGTCTTACTTCAACTCATCATCATCATCCCAGCGTTAATCCTAGTCGCATCCGAAGCCTTTTCAGCTTTGGAGTCTGGGGTCCGCTTTACCAGTCCAACTGCTGATATGGCTAAACTTCGACATTTTCCGTGAAGCGATGCGCCGTGCCAGCGATGTGCCGTCTGACCTCCACAACCCGAAGGCGACATCGAAGCATTGCAGTTAGACCAATTGTTGGACTTTTGAGGGCTCCAACAACCCGTAACGACTACCACTAGATGTTCGTATGGCAACCGGGACCAACGGTTTAACGTGCTTTCCGAGGCACGACCAGGCCAGTGCAAATATTCATATTCATGCATACAAATACTTGCACTGTGCGGGGATCGAACCCGCGCCACCTTGCGCAGCGGCCGCGTCCGCTACCGCTACGCCACGGAGGCTGTCAGAATGTCTTACTTCAACTGAATCTCTTACTTCAACTGTTGGGTATAAATCAAGGAATAAAGCCGAAACGCAGCTGTCCCTTTTGGGGAGAGGGGCGCAGGAACGCAGGTGTAAAATACTTGTGTACGGAAGACAATAACCTGTAAGGTAAATCTTGGGTAAATTGTTAAAAGACGACATGAAATGTATAAATATTAGAGTGTTAATATATAGATACAAGAAAATATTCGTCAGCTGATTGTCCGTTGGGGGGAAAGACGTCAGTCGGAGCATTAAAAATTCCGCGAGTCATAGAGATATTTGCGCGCAGTCATACATTCCTGCTCTAGCTGACGTGTTTTCCCCCACTGTATATGCAGCTGATTATCAATATCAAGTTTCTGTAGATGTCTAAAATCATGTAAAAAAAAATTCAATCGGCATAAAATAATTTTAATTTTTTATTTTTTTGGCTAGTTCGCACGCTCAGCTGACGCATAATCCACCCTCAGCCGTGCAGCTGACTACTTTCTTTTAATTGTGATCAATGTCAATAACACGTGAAAAAAGTTTCATGTGGTATAAAATATTTTTCAGATTATTTTTTTTTGACGTGTTCTATGGGGTCTCATAGCAAGCGCCCCCGCAGGTGCGTCAGCTGACCTTCACTTTCGTCATTAGGAACAGCTTCTTCACTAGTATTGTGAAGTAAAGATGGGCATATAAACACTAATGAAAATAGCCGCTGCCTCCCGGACTACTCGCGGCCGCCAGCGACTACGTTCGCGTGGTTTAGTTTTGCTCCGCTCCTATTGGTCGCAGCGTGATGTTATATAGCCTAAAGCCTTCCTAGATAAATGGGCCATCCAACGCAAAAAGAATTTTTCAAACCGGACCAGTAGTTCCTGAGATTAGATTACATTTAAAAAAAGAAAATAAGTTTATTCTACCTCTATGGTCAGTCAGCGCTTAACGTACGCACTTTTAGTTGCCATGTTTCTAATCACGTAAATTGCCGATCGAGTTTTTGGCGGGAAAGTTAAGCTGAGTGTCACGCTCATTTTTCATTGGACTTCCAAATTATTTATAGTGTTGTTTACTAAATAAAAGTGCGTGATTTATGTAGTAAAAGTGCATTCAGTAAATAATTCATAAATAACATTGAGATATCGCAGCATAGTGACTCCATGATGACTTTGCCTCAAACCTCTCTCGTAGACGGTTCACGCGGCCGTCTTTTTCGACATGAATAATTCATTACGTGACATTGGCTAAATGCACAAACCGTGCGAAGCCATAAGAGAAAGAAAGAAGAACTTTTGAAGATTTTTATTTTACTTGAAATAGGCACAAAGTCATAACTAGTGCCACACTACAAAAAAAAAAAAAGAACTTTAAACACTGCACTTAAAGCTGATTTTAAATTAATGTATATTTATTTTGACTAGTTTAGACTGCTTAATACTTGCTGCCATTTTTGAGAACAGTTTCTTTCGAGACCGTTTATCTATACTAATATATAAAGCTGAAAAGTTTGTATATTTGTTTGTTGTTTGTTCGCGCTAATCTCGAAAACTACTGGTACGATTTGAAAAATTCTTTTTGGCTTGGATAGCCCATTAATCCAGGAAGGCTTTAGGCTATATAACATCATGCTGCGACCAATAGAAGCGGAGCATAATTAAACCACGCGAACGAAGTCGCTGGCGGTCGCTAGTCTAGTATACATGAGATCGGTGGGTTGTCAATAATTTTCGTCATTGTTCATTCATTTATGCAATGAAGACCTAATGTTTCGTTCATTTGTCCCTAGGTCTATTTGAACCGTGCGCCAGAAGTAGCGAGTGTTACCTGGATTATTTTACTGATCGAGTTCAGTGCAGAAACAGTCTGTGCCAATGTTCCTTCGACTTCCCTTACTCAGAGCAGCTTCATACATGCAGTAAGTACCTACTATTAAAGTTGTCTACGGGAAATTCTTATATCCAACAAACATCATCATCATCATCTCAGCGTTAATCCCAGTCGCATCCGTAGCTTTGGAGTCTAGGGTCCGCTTATACCAGTCTAACTGCTGATTTTGGCTAAACTTCGATACTTTCCGTGAAGCGACTGCCGTCTGACCTCCACAACCCGTAGGCGATATCTAAGCATTGCAGTTAAACGAATTTTTAGACTTTTGAGGGCACCAACAACCCGTAACGACTGCCACTAGATGTTCGTATGGCAACCGGGAGCAACGGCTTAACGTGCTTTCCGAGCCACAACCAGACCAGTGCAAATATTCATATTCATGCATACAAATATTTGCACTGTGCGGGGATCGAACCCGCGCCTCCTTGCGCAACGGCCGCGTTCTCTACCGCTACGCCACGGAGGTTGTCAAACTGGCTAAAGGCTTTTAATCAATGAACAGACTATAATCATCATAATAACGTTTATTTAATAATTGTTTACAATGTTATACAAAATATAAATATTATTTCTTGTTACAATCGAGTTACACCTCTGTAACCGGACTAAGCAAAAGCCTGTGTGTCGGTTATCAGCGTTGATACCTTGAAAAAATATGTACATAGCCATTAAGGAGTCTGGTACGGACGGCTTTGCGGCCATCACGAGCAAACGGTGCGCTTCTATCTTACGCCGCACGCGCGACAGTCCCAATTTTGACGACCTCCGTGGCGGAGCGGTCAACACACCTTCCTGCGATGTGGAGGCCCCGGGTTCGATCCCCGGCCAGGTCATGATGGAAAACGATCTTTTCCTGATTGACCTGGGTCTTGGATGTTTATCTATACAATATGTAAAGAAAACCCTGTCCGACCCGTGAAGGTATTGTTAGGTATCGATAACTGATTCTAATAATGCCCACAAAGACAGGCAAAACTTAAAAAAAAAAATCCCCCTAAAAAAATAAATATTATTTCGCAAAAAGAGGTAACTTAATACATGTGCTGTATGCAACCCCTTCCGCGGGCGGCGGGGGGCAGGGCACGCGGCACCTGTGACGTGGTCGCGTCGCTATTCGCTTATAATAATATCGGTGTTACCACTTTTTTCAAAATTACCAGATTTCGGGGAAATTGGAATTAATTCCCGGGAAAAAATGATTATTTCAAAATTCATTAGTATTGTTACTATGATGATTATGTAAAATTTTATATTATATTTGGTCAAGTGTTTACCTAACCTTTATTACCCTTATGGGTCGGACAGGGTTTTCTTTACATATTGTATATGTAGGTATCTATTATAAATATAGTATCGTTGAGTTAGTATCCCATAACACAAGTTTCGAACTTACTTTGGGGCTAGCTCAATCTGTGTGATTTGTCCGTATATATTTATTTATTTATTTTAATACCATCCTGCGCGCGTTGGTGGACCGATGGGACTCTCCGATGCTGGCTCGGAGGATAAGACTGCACGCAGTCTTGTGGCGATTTTTCACCATCATCGGGGACTCCACTCGACCCGCCACATTGATCTTATCTTAATGTACTTATAATTATTATTTAATTGATACTTAAATTTTTGATTTTTAATTTATTTAAATTTGTCTCGCGTGTGTAAACTATGGACGTATGTCTGAAGTAAATGATTATTATTATTATTAAGTAGAGTCATTATTGTGTAAATTTACAATTTCCAATAAAATAAATCAATTTAATTTAATGCAATAGAAAAACATCGACTGTAGGATAAAAAGTTGTAATTTTTATAATTTGCCAGAAATAATGAATTGACTTAAAATTAAATGAAAAATAAGCACTGAACATTTAGGTGAATCCTCCTCATCCATACTAATATTATAAATGCGAAAGTAACTCTGTCTGTCTGTCTGTCTGTCTGTCTGTCTGTCTGTTACGCTTTCCCGCTTAAACCTCTCAACCGATTTTGATGAAATTTGGCACAGACAATATTTAGACCCTGAGAAAGAACATAGGCTACCTTTTATCCCGGAAAAATTTGATGTTCCCGAGGGAAATCTAAAAAGCGCGATATAACCGAACTCCACGCGGGCGAAGCCGCGGGCGGAAAGCTAGTATACAACATGTAAAGAAAACCCTGTCCGACCCATAAGGATAATAAAGGTTAGGTTAACATTTGACCAAATATAATATACTAGCTTTCCGCCCGCTGCTTCGCCCGTGTGGAGTTCGGTTATATCGCGCTTTTTAGATTTCCCTCGGGAACATCAATTTTTTCCGGGATAAAAGGTAGCCTATGTTCTTTCTCAGGGTCTAAAGATTGTCTGTGCCAAATTTCATCAAAATCGGTTGAGAGGTTTAAGCGGGAAAGCGTAACAGACAGACAGACAGACAGACAGACAGACAGAGTTACTTTCGCATTTATAATATTAGTATGGATTTATTATATATTCTTTATTGTACACCAAACAAATATCGAACAAAACAATCAACACAAAAAAAAAAACATACAATGGGCGGCCTTATCGCTAATGCGATCTCTTCCAGGCAACCAAAGAATGGACAGATTCTTCCGAACCACAAATGGGACTGTCGTTGGTGCAAATATTACTACTACAACATACTAAGATAGATACACAAATACATACATATACATAAATAAATACATAGATACTGAACAGAACAAGTTAACAAATAAATTAGCGAAACAGTGTTTGTTGGACGAAGATCATAACGACAAGTAGTGTTCCTTCACAAGTCTCTTGAATTCTTGCAACGACTGCGCACGTTTTATTTCAATTGGCAATGCATTCCACAAACGAGGGGCCTGAACAGTGAAAGATTTATCAAGGAACGTTGTGGAATGCGTAGGCATTTTGAGCTTTAAGTTTTCTGATGACCTTAAATATTTCGTATGTGAGTTGCACAGAAATTGAAAGCGATTCTTGAGATAAAGAGGGGTGAAAGGAGAAAAAAGCACATTATACAGAAGGGAAAGAATATGAGCATTCCGACGAAGGCGAATTGGTAACCACTTGAGCTTCAAACGAAATTCGGATACATGGTCATATTTGCGCAGAACGAATATGAACCTTAAACAAACATTTTGAAGTCGCTCAAGCTTATCTAGTTGGTCCTGGGTAAGATCAAGATAGCTGACATCAGCATAGTCAAGGATGGGTAGAAGAAGTGACTGAGCAAGCGCAATCCTGGTGGCAGTCGGCAGGAAATTACGTAATCTCTTCAGAGACGCAGCGGATGCAAATAGCTTGCGGCTAACTTCCTGCAGCTGGGTAGTCCAAGAGAAGGCTTTGTCCATATATATTCCCAAGTTCTTAACTTTTTCACTAAAGGGAACGACTGAGTTTTCCAAAGAAACTTGGGGTAGGGTTGTCCAGTCGATTCTAGAGACCGTCCTAGAACTGCCCACGACAATAACCTGCGTCTTTATGGGGTTGACCAAAAGCCCATATCTTTTGCTCCAGTCACATATGCGGGCCAGATCACGATTGATCGCTAATATAGCCTCAGACAGATTTCCAAGAGGCGCTCGTGAGTAAATTTGTAAATCATCAGCATAAAGATGGTAGGAAGAAATTAGTTCGTCAGAGATAGATTTAATAAAAACTGCGAAAAGTAAAGGTGATAGCACGCCACCCTGCGGTACACCAGCAGACGTATCACACCAGGAAGACAAGATCTCCCCGAAGCAGATACGCTGCCGGCGACCAAACAGGTAACTACGAAACCAGTCAATTACCGATGGAGATATGTTAAGAGAACAAAGTATGCCAAGCAAAACATCGAAATCAACAGTATTAAAAGCATTACTGAAATCCAGCAAAGCTAAGACCGTCAGATTACCATATTCCATGGCTGACCTTATATCATCCGTAACATTCAGAAGCGCTGTGGTGGTGCTATGACCAGGACGAAAACCAGATTGGAAGGAGTTGAGGAGATTATTCTTAGAGAGAAAAGTGCTCATTTGATTATGGATTAACCGTTCAAGGACTTTGGAAAGGAAAAAAAAAAGTAATTTTACATAATCATAATGGTAACAATACTAATTAATTTTGAAATAAACTTTTTTTCCCGGGAATTAATTCTAATTTCCCCGTAATATTGTAATCTTTAAAAAACAACACCGGTATTATTATGAGCGAATAGCGATGCGACCACGTGCCGCGTGCCCTGCCTCCCGCCGCCCGCGGAAGGGTTGCTTACCGCACATGTATTAAGTTACCTCTTTTTGCGAAATAATATTTATTTTTTTAGGGTTTTTTATAAGCTTAGCCCGGCTTTGTATCCATTAGTAGAATCAGTTATCGATACCTAACAATACCTTCACGGATCGGACAGGGTTTTCTTTACATATTGTAGATCCACCTAAGATCAGATGGGATGACTTTACGGAAACAGTGACTTAAAATTCTTACACCATAAAGTACGTTTTACAATAAAACAACAACATTTTTATAACTACTGCAATAGTGAGTCACTCTGAAATCAACCTAATTGCCACTGATATAAGGTTTAAATTACATAACTTTGAACAGACTTTAAATAATTGTTTTTTTTTTTTCTTACAGCCGATGACTACGGCAGGGGCTCAGCAGCTTCAGCAGTTGTCAGTTTATTCACAATAGTTTTAGGCTTATTTTCCGTTACGTTACATTAAAATAAAACCTTGCTTTAGTTATGATAGTCAAAAAAAAAAAAAAAAAACGTAATAAAACCCTAACTGAACGTGTGATGCAAAACTGAGGTAAAATGACAAGGACTTTTATTTATTTGTTATTTGGCTTTGCACGGTTTGTGCATTTAGCCAATGTCACGTAATGAATTTTCAAAGACGGCCGCGTGAACCGTCTACGAGGGAGGTTTGAGGCAAAGTCATGATGAGGCCAATATGCTGCGATATTTTATGTTCTTTATGAATTATTTACTGAATGCACTTTTTACTACATAAATCACGCACTTTTAATTAGTAAACAACACTATAAATAATTTAAAAGTTCAATAAAAAATGAGCGTGACACTCAGCTAACTTTCCAACCCAACTCGACAAGGACCTTTTGACGTCCTAGTGATAAATAAATGCATGAATTTAGTAAGTACTTTATACAGAAGCTTATGGACTTAGTATGTACTTTATACAGAATTTCATGGACTTAGTATGTACTATCGCAAATTGTATGAATAAAAATATAGTGGCGTTGGTCTCGATTGTGGCGAGTCTTATAAATCATTGTAAAACCTTTATGTAGATAATCTAAATATCCAGATAAGTAATTAAAGATAATAAAAGACAAATAACAGAATACTAAAGAGGGATGAAGGTATAGGCATTGTAAGATTAATTTAATTTGTAAATACACTCAATGATTTTTATTTTTATAATTTTGTGTTTTATTTTGTCAAATAATGTTGATTATTCAAAAAGTACCTACAGAGGACTTGCGAAGGCGGCTAGAAACTTTTGAAATGGAGATATCTGCCATCCGTTTTACGCCATATATTGCTCATACTTTTCCACTACTATTAATCTGATCACAACCCAATTATTGGGTAATTGTTGCCCAATACGATGCCCCCTGTTAAGACTGGTCGAGTTTTGGCCTTCTGATAACCTGTAACTACTGTCCCGAAAAATTCTACAACTCGGCATCGGCTGCCGGTAGAACTTACCACCCACCAGGCAAAGTCTTGCCGCCAAGCGATTCGTCGTGTTCCGGCATGATGTCTGGTGAAGCCGTACGGAGGACGGGTCTGAGCAGTTGTGTTGCGATGTGTGCTGGGTACGATGCGCCAAATGTTGTTGTGTCGGAAGTTTGGCCGTGGAGGGTCTCCAGATTACTCTCTCTCTCTGGCGCAGCATCATTGGTCGTGTTGTTGGGTTTACAGTGCATCACCTCGTTCAATTATCCCTAAAAATAACCCATTTTTACCGCGATGTTCAGACTACTATTAGAGAAACTTGATAAGTTTTTGACAAAAAAGAAAATAATAGAAGCATAGGTTAGGTATACTTCTCCTCTAAATTGTGATATAAAAATAATCTAGATCTGTCGTGTTTCTAAAAAGAAAACACCGGAATACGAAACGTCTTTTGGTCAACGTTTTTGTAGGTAAAATCGGCCTGAGTTGCAACTGTCCCTTTCGCACTTTACGGGGAACGGTTGAAAGCGGCGCGACGGCAATAGTTTCTTCAAATACCTATTTCTCACATTCCTCGGCACTAGAGTCCACTCTTAAGTGCCAAAATATAGAATCTCTAGTTATCAGCCAATAATATTCCCACTGCTGGGGGAGACAAGCCTCCCCTCAGTGAGAGGGAACCAGCTTATTCCACCACGCGAGCCCTGTGCGAATGGTGGAGGTAATCAAGAGACTGAATTTAAGTTGTGTTATTTCATTGCGTTATTTCTAGAAATGCTCATACTTTCATTGTGGTCTTATAGGAATTAAAGCAAACGAAATACGTCGTTTGCTTGCAGGCCTTTTCCAAATATGCTGCCGTCAGCGTCCAGTCTGACCGGATATTGTATTAGTCAGATGTTTATTATTTTTCTACAAAAGGAAGCTTTGTGTAAATAATATTATAGTATATGTATTTGTTTTTTTTTATACGATAGTTTAATTTTTACAATTTACGTATTTGTTTTATTAAACGAGAATAATAATATAATTTCAGTCTTGCCTGAGCCCAAAAAAAACATCAAATCTTTTTTTTATGTAGGTTTCCTGTCTGCAGAAATTTATTTGACCCTGATTACGTTTTCCCTTAAAATAATAAATAATGATAAATTAACCTATATTTTATTATTTTTCTATCCCTTTGACCATCTTTTTTTTTTTCGTGGTGGAAATCCTCATAGGATGTCCGCCGCCCTAGGGTGGGCGACGGGGTTTGTCAGACTTTTACTGACTAAAACCACCCCGGTGTCTCTTCTATCACGAGCGCGCGTGGAGCCGCGGGAGTCTAAATTCTTCCGCAGCCCCACACTCTCGTGCTGGCCCGGTCTGTCCGGGCCTCGTCTCCTGCACGGGGTAGTGGAGTATTAAGCTACCCCGTGCATCGCCTCAGAGGCGCGCGCTGACACACGCGCGCGCCTCCGCCTCGGGGTCCATCGAATAGGGGGCGGGGATTTCCCCATGTCCCTCGCCCCTGGACCCATTGATGGGGGGCGGAAGAGGGCGTCGTCCGCCCTTCCTCGGCGCCCGGTGCGTCTTCTGCGGCCCGGGAAGGGAGTTAAGATCTCCCTCTCCCGTTCCGCAGCTTCGCGAGGACGTGATGTCGCAGAAGGACACCACCGCGTCCCACGACACTGCGCTACCGACCATCCTCCGCACTACTGCCGGCAGCGTCAGGTCGCCTCCTACTTCATTTGTGAGGACACGGCGCTGCTCCTCTCAAGCTATACACTCGGCGAGCGTGTGCTGCGTCGTGTCCACCCCGCATTGGACGCAATGGTGGCACCGAGCGTCCGGCTCCCTGCATAGGCGACACAGGTACTTGCCGAAGCAGCCGTGCCCCGACAGTACCTGCGTCACCCTGAATGACAGGGATCCGTGCCTTCTCCCGAGCCAGTCGTCGAGGACTGGCCGGATCGCCTCGACGGTAGCGAGGCCGGCGGTAGGGCGCATAAGCCTCTGCCACCAGTCCGCCACCAGGACCTGACGGAGCTCCTCTCGGCGCAGCTCAATCTGCCGCTGCGCCGGACTGGAGCCCCGTGTCCGCTCTTCCTCGCGCCATCGGTACAATGACGCGAGTATTTTCGCCTCTAGGTCCCAGGGCGGGGATCCGGCCAGGACGCAAGCCGCCTCGTAGGAAATCGTGCGATACCCGCGGACGACCCTGACGGCCATCGCCCTCTGCGGATTGCGCAGAATGGCGAGTGTTCCGGCCGTCAGGTCCATCGCCCACATAGGGGCCCCATACAGGGCCATGGACCGCACGATTCCTACCTATAACCGCCTACAGGCGGCGCTCGAGCCCCCCATGTTGGGAAGCAACGTTGACAGCGCGCCTGCTGCACCCATCAGCTTGGGCGCCAGCCGCCGGAAGTGGGGTCCGAATTCCCATCGGCTGTCGAGCACCAATCCCAGATACTTCATGGTGGACTCGACAGCTATCCGGGCACCACTGACCACGATATGTGATCCCGGCGCCGGCGCACGCCGGGGGCCATGGAAAACTATGGCCTCCGACTTGTCAAAGGCCACCTCCAGGCCCAGGCGCCGGATGCGGGTCACCACCTGTGACACCGCAGCCGTGGATCCCTTTGACCATCTGACTTAGCTAACTTTCAATCTACAAAACTAACTTCCAACCCTGAAGGTACAGTCATAACATATTTAGTTGTAAAGGTCTAATCAATACAAATTAAGTAAGCCCAAACACATGACAGTTGCTTCCGATATGGATTCCCTTGATTCTCTGTCATCTCCATCATCAGGTCAGGCCCAAATCTTCACGGTTTTATAGTATCATCCGATATAAATACGAGTACCAAGTTTTCAACCGAAGCGTGCCTACAATTTTCGATAATTGGCCTAAATTTCTTAGAATTTCCATTATCGACACTGACGTGGTAACAATGAGATTACATAGGCAGCATACTATTTCATATAAAAAAAGAATGGTGAAAATCGGTTTATTAACGATAAAGTTATCAGCGAGCACCATTGCGAGCACACATAAATCGAATTGAGAACCACACTTTTGGGAAGTCGGTTAAAAAATAAAATACGCAAAATTTTTATTATGAAGTATCGTCAACATTTGTTTCAGTCTACAATATGTAAAGAAAACCCTGTCCGACCCATAAGGATAATAAAGGTTAGGTAAACACTTGACCAAATATAATATAAAAATTTACATAATCATCATAGTAACAATACTAATGAATTTTGAAATAATCTTTTTTTCCCGGGGATTAATTCCAATTTCCCCGAAATTTGGTAATTTTTAAAAAACTGACAACACCATTTGTGATGGAGCGAATAGCGATGCGACCACGTGCCGTATGTCCCGCCCCCCTTCACCCGCGCATGTATGCCTATCGGGTTGCCTGCCGTATACGCATTAAGTTATCTCGCTTTTTCGAAATAACATTTATTTTTTTGGGGGATTTCTTTTTTTAAGTTTAGGCCGGCTTTGTAGGCATTATTAGAATCAGTTATCGATACCTAACAATACCTTCACGGATCGGACAGGGTTTTCTTTACATATTGTATAATAACCAAAAGTATTTGGGCGCACCAATAAACAAAAATAAAAGTGCCATGTCTGTTACTTCTGTGGTCTATGAATTTAACTTGTAGGGGAACACGGGGCAAGACGGGCATGCGGGGTAATATGAACATCTTAGTTCTTCCCTTCTCTATCCGTCGAATGACGACGGCAACGCTCGGTTCGACAATCAGTGCCCCCGCGCACGCGGGACAGGTAGTATTGTCAGCGGGAGCTCGCGCCATTTTGAGTCGGACACAAAACAAAGTAAGTGCGTAATCCGATCTAATTTTTGTACAATTTGTCTTTTCCGTAATGAATATAGACTTAGGAAAATGTGTGACTACTCCTGTGCTCTTGATTAGCGTAGTAACTGTAGTTTTAATTACTATAACAAAAATTGCTATCAAGTAAATACTTAATTCTAGTAAGTTTGTTTTCTTGTATAACGACTTTGGGGCATTATGGGCGGGGTAATATGGGCATGCCCATACCGCCCCAGTTTCTGAATGAGTTTATGAACTAACGGTTATTTTTCTCTTTTTGCAGCATTAAACATGGTAGAACAATATAAAAGGAAGAGTAAAAGGATGAGAAAGATAGAGGAGGAAGGAAAATGGAATTAGCTGTCAATGACGTGACTAGCGGTAAGCTAAGTTGCAAACAAGCATCGAAAAGTTATGAAGTATCAAGGTCGACGATACAAAGAAAAGTAAAAGAGTTTATGGGGACTCAAAAATTTTTACACCTAAAACATTAGGATCCTTTAAACCAATATTTACTCCTGCTCAAGAAGAGGAGCTTTCTGTTTACATTAGAGATATGGAATCTCGATTGTTTGGCCTGTCTGCAAAGGATGTGCGGGAACTTGCATTTCAATTCGCCTCTTACTGCTATGTTTCCAACGAATTTCCAGGCAACTGCAACTCAAAATCTAAGCTCTTTAATGGACATTCAGCGAATTGAGACTCCACCTTCAGGTCCATCCTCTTCATTTCATATTGTGTCACCAACACGTTTCAAGCAAAGCAAAAAAGAACTAAAATACAACGCGGAAAAACGGCAATATTTACAAATTCATCGTATAAAAAGGAACTAGAGGAGGAAGTACAAAAGAAACCTGAAGTTAAAAAGGGAAACATATCTTGAAGAAAACTAATAAAATAAGTAAGAAAAATAAATAAATTGAGTCTGAAGAAGATGACGTCAAGTGCCTCTATTGCGGTGACTGGTACTCTCAATATACAGAACGTTGGGTATCATGTAGAGCCTGTAATAGTTGAGCTCATTGTTCCTGTGCAGGGGAAGACGACAATGATGACGAATCCACTCATATTTGCTCATTTTGTGCTAGATTTTAGAAGTTAGTTAGTATTATGCCCATTATGCCCCAGCTGTGCCCAACGTGCCCCTGGTACGGGGCATAATGAGCAGAATCTCATTTTTTATTTAAGTTGGCCAAATGCAAAAACTATAAGTCTGAGTGGATTATTGTGTAAGATGATTAAAGTTTACTAAAAAGTCTAATAAATGATTACTAATTGAGCCCGATATTTCACTTAAATCCTAAAATATCACGTCCTTCCCTTAAAGGGCCCATGCTGCCCCGGGTTCCCCTATTTGTAAGTACTTCGTGCGCCAGACGGCGCTAGTAATATATTGCGAAGTATTGTAGAGGTGGGGCGCGGTGAAGAGGGAGCAAATGCTCAAGGTCATTTGGTGAGGGTACGACCTTAATGTATACGTTTCCGATCAATGACCCCAATTTACTCTACCTATTCCGATCACTGCTAATAACTCATTTTAGGTTCATGCATTCGTTTTTTTTTTTTAAGATTGTATTCGGAACATTGTTTTTTACGACCTTATCAATTTAAAGAATCACTTAATACATTTTTAATGTACTACATATTTGTGTTTTGATTAATTATGTTTTTGACATTTTCGTGCATAGATATGATTAAATAACTATTAGGAATACAAGGCGTGGCTTTAATTATACCTTTAAGAGCTGTTGCCAACGACTGTGTATTGCATAAACTTAATTTCAGCCCGCTTAAAAGTTTCGATAAATAAAAATAACATTTAGTATAGAATAGAGAATTATACTTTCTAACGGTCGAATGGTCTCCAAAGCCAGGTGGGGGCAGTTCTTCAGCCTATAGATCTCCACTGCTGGACAAAGGCCTCCCCTAAGGCTTTCCACGCTGACCGGTCTTGTGCTGCCTGCATACATCGGTTTCCCGCGACCAGAACATGTATGAACTCCCCTAATAACAAACAATCCCTAGTATAAACGAGGACTTTGTTGTAGTTACAGCCCCGGATCTTCAATTTTTTTTAGGCGACGCAAAAACTGAAAATACCGCCCCGCCTACCTACTTATTTTTATTTTCACCTAAAAAATAATAATCAAATATATTATTAAATTTGTGAATTGAAATTACAATTTTAATCTTCGAGCTTTTTTTTTGCATATAAATATATAGCCTTGTCATAATTTAACTCGTGTGCAATACGATTTTCTATCGCTAAGATTGCAAGACCTGATAAGCGTTCCTGGCTCATAGAAGATCTGAAATAATTTTTAATCATATTTAGTTTGCCAAAACTTCGCTCGCAGCTTGCGGACGTAGTAGGAAGCGTAGAGTAAATTCGCAGAGCAATACAAATATTAGAAAAAGCATCCTGCAAATCATGCGCATAGATTTGTTGCAAGAGATAAAAACTGTTAGCCTTTTATATGTCACCAAATAAAACCGGAGCTTGCTCTTTAAAAGCATGAAGTTCCTGGCAGAATTCAACGGCACTTAAATCTCGCTCGTATTTTCGAGCCAAATCTGCTCCATACTTTTGCAGTTCTTCATTTGACATTTTCAAATTTACAAAATTCAAATTCAGCATGGTGGCACAATCAAACCTTTCATTAATTTCTGATATGATTCGATCAAATACCATCATTATTTCTTTAGAAAAAAGTTGAACAGGTTGGAGTGTTGGCAAATCGTCTTCACACATCTCGCCGAATTTTTTTTTACGTTTCGGAATTCGTTTGTTTTGTAAAAAAGTGTCAACACCACATTTTTCAGCTACATCGCCAGTTTCTTTTATCTAACATTCCATTGGATTTTGTCTCATGTTTTGCAAAGTTTTGAGCAGACCATCCATTAGTGCGACGGAACGGGCAAGGATAATATCTTCTTTCTAAATTTCTATATTCACTCGATTAATTTCGCGGAGAATATTCGCCCAAATAGTTAAATTAAGAATAAATTTAAAATCCTTTATAGCAGTTGCCCATGAAATTGCTGTACTTGAGATTGTCCATTGGTCAGTGAAGTGTGAATTTGGCCGCCCCTGATTTTGCCGCCCGGGGCGTGGGCCCCGGCTAGCCCCCCCCCCCCTAGATCCGGGGCTGTGTAGTTATGATGAAATAGTAATTTGAGTGCAGACAGTACCTTCTGGGATCCTTTACATTTTAAAAAAGAACTTCAAAAATAAATTAATATACCATTATAAACGCAACATTGTTTTAATCTTTGCCACACTTTTAAACACCAAAAAACTCTATATAAAAACACTACAATTTTACATGAACATTTTACTTTGACTGCAGTCTTTCTCCTTGTGATGATACCGAAACAATAACCACACGAAACAATAAAACTTTTGCTCCTGTCTACCTCATCTTCCAAACTTAAATATTTTTCCTTATAAATGTTAGCTGCCAGAGACAATAATCAAATTCAACCTCAACAGACTTATCTCTAACTTTTAAATAAACCACGCAGTAGACACTAACAAAAGGTTCGGTGTAATTACTATACAATATATAAACGGGGACTTATCTCTAACTTTTAAATAAACCACGCAGTAGACACTAACAAAATGTTCGGTGTAATTACTATACAATATATAAACGGGGACTTATCTCTAACTTTTAAATAAACCACGCAGTCGACACTGACAAAATGTTCGGTGTAATTACTAAACAATATATAAACGAAGACTTATCTCTAACTTTTAAATAAACCACGCAGTAGACACAGACAAAATGTTCGGTGAAATTACTAAACAATATATAAACGAGGACTTATCTCTAACTTTTAAATAAACCACGCAGTAGACACAGACAAAATGTTCGGTGTAATTACTAAACAATATATAAACGAGGACTTATCTCTAACTTTTAAATAAACCAGGCAGTAGACACAGACAAAATGTTCGGTGTAATTACTAAACAATATATAAACGAGGACTTATCTCTAACTTTTAAATAAACCACGCAGTAGACACTAACAAAATGTTCGGTGTAATTACTAAACAATATATAAACGAGGACTTATCTCTAACTTTTAAATAAACCACGCAGTAGACACTGACAAAATATTCGGTGTAATTGCCAAAAAACTGCGTGCGACTATAGAGCACAAAGAATACCCACTCTAGAAATTTGATTTGCCCCCCAAAACCCCTCCCCAGGCCTGAGTTTGCCTTCCCCTAGGACTTACCCACCTAGGCCACTAGCTGGATACGCCTCTGGAGCACAGGCGAGGAGTAGCCAGCTTGTCGATGTTCTATAGGATGCGTTTTGGTGAGTGTGCGAGGGAATTGCATGATTTAATTCACCCATCTCCGTTCCATCATCGGACGACCCGGCGTACTGCGAGTTTCCACAAACATACATTTTAATCAGCCCATAATCCCCACTCCTGGGACACAGGCCTCCTCTCGGTGAGAGGGAATGGGCCGTGATCTAGCACGCGGGCACAGTGCGGGTTGGTAGATGTCATATGTCTTCGAAGTTTTGCTTCTAGAAGACGATTGGTGACCCTGATCTAACTCGAGTTGGTCTTCAAAGCCTAGAGCACAGGCGTAGAGTAGCCAGCCTTTCGGTGTTCTATAGGATGCATTTCGGGGAGTGTGCAAGGGAATTGCATGATTTAATTTCCCCATCTCCGTTCCACCAGCGGACGACCCGTCGTACGGCTGGTTTCCACCCTTACGTTGTTAACACCACTACGATCCGGACGGGGCGTTTCGCCTCCTCCTTTACCTCGTACATCGAGGGACTGGAACAATTTGCCAGCGGCGGTGTTTCCGTCGGACTACAATTTGAGTGTCTTCAAGGCTAGAGTGAATAGGCTCTTAATAAACTAGTGCGCTTTGCCATCAACGATTGCGTCACTGTTTACCATCAGGCAGGATTGCGGTCAAGCGCTAGTTTATAATATGTAAAAAAAAAAAAAAAAACGCCTTTTTCCTCACGATGCACGATGTTAAATAATTTACACAAGGTAAAGCGCCTGATGGGGTTCGATCCTACGACTTCCAGCTTGTAAGTCGCGACCGACATCATTAGGCTACTCAGGCACTAGGCTCTTATTTTTTACATCAGGATTATTATTTTCTATTTTATCTTCATTAGTTGCCACTTGTAGTACCACGTCTTTTAGTTTAAGCTGAATAAATGTAAAGGGTGTCTCTGACATCGACGCACAAACGAGTACCATTGATCCAGGACATGATTCTGAACCCCCCAATGGTGGAATTCTTCGCCGGCTTTTCCTGATTTAAATAAAAATGTATGCTTTTTCACTTCAGATCGTTCATAATTGCTATACTTTTATAACCCAATACGATTTTAAAGTAAAAATTATTTAATTCGCTATTAACACAAAAAAGCGCAATGTGAACAAAACTCGAAAAAACTATCCATCCTATCAGCTGATTTAATAGAGTTCACATCAGGGGTCAGCATCATACCTATAACAACGCGTGGCGGCACGCTTGCAACGTTCAAAGGCCGAGCCGACACATTTTTTTTAAACACTGTGATTTCTGTAACCTCTCATTAACGACATAAATGACTATCATAATTTTATTAGTGGCATGCGGTGTAGCCTTTTCGCGAAGTTTGTGTTACGATGTCAGATACAACCTGTATTTTATTCTTTCTATTAAGTACTTGTACATAGTACACTCGGCTTTCTTCAAAAGTGATTTTCTCTTTACTTTTGAACGCAGGCGCTTTAAAAAAAAAAAAAAAAATAGGCTAAATAGGCTATTTGACAGATTTATAATTTTTATCTTGAATTACTTGGTTGCGGTTAAGAAGTTCACCGAAAGTATTTTTTTTAATTTTAAATAGCTACGAATTTAAAATTAAAAAAAATACTTTAAGAAATATGCAACTAAAAATTCAAATTAGCCGCGAAAACGATTTATTCAGCAATATGGCGTCGCGCTTTGTAAGTGACGTCACAAGCGGTTTTCGGTTCTCAGTGGTGTTTGTTTTTATTTATTATTTGTTGTTGTTATCTAATAAAATGATGTGCTTTACAAGTGGTGTGCTGTACCGGGTTGTACAAATAAATCGATAAAAACCCCCGAAAAACAGTTTATAAGTTTGCCGAAAACAAGGGTTGATGCGCGTATCACGTCATCGCGACATTAGCCAATCCGGATCGTTTCACAATGTGTGGCGCGAGAAACAAAAAGCCAAACATATTTTTGTGTTTTGGATATATTAATTGTTATTATTTTTTATTAAAACTCATGTAAATGACATAAAGAATCCTCATTTTATGCAATTAAAGCAAAAAATCACATAAAATTGAATACTGTCAAATAGCCTATTGTGTCTAATATCTATTATCCCACCAGAAACATTCTGTAAAAAACTAGCCAAGTATCGATGGAGCTGCTTGTTTGTTTCTAAAAAGTAATGAAATCTAGACAAAGTCGTGCCAAGTCTAAAGTCCTTAACTGCGATTTTTTTTTTAATTAATTTCGTTAATGTTGTGTGACTACACTTAAGTTGTAGTCAGACGGGAAGACCCCTATCGACGCAAGCAAATTGTTCCAGTCCTGCGATGTACACAGGCGAAAAGGCGAGGCGAAACACTCCGTCCGATTCAAAAATATTGTACGACCACCCTTAATAAAGGTAGCGGTAGTACATGCGCCTACATGGCAAATTAACACAACCTAAACTAAGACCTATAAGCCCTACAGTCCCTACGACCCTAAGTCTTATAAGCCCTGACCTACCATATAGATTGTAATAAATAAATAAGTGAGGGATATCTGTACCAAGAGACCTAAGGTAACAGACGGATAGTGGGTAGGATTTCCAGGTAAGAGTGAAGGGTAAACTCACTGCCAGTCCAGCAGACTCATAGGATTGATCAGAGATGGCTAAAGGTGTCTTGGCCACAGTGAGGGGTAATGAGACAAGAATAAATTCTAATCTGATTTATTTACAAAATATTACAGCTTATACAATATGTAAAGAAAACCCTGTCCGATCCGTGAAGGTATTGTAAGGTATCGATAACTGATTCTACTAATGGACACAAAGCTGGGCCAAGCTTAAAAAAAAATCCCCCAAAAAAAAAATATTATTTCGCAAAAAGAGGTAGCTTAATACATGTGCGATATGCAACCCTTCCGCGGGCGGCGGGGGGCAGGGCACGCGGCACGTCGTTGCATCGCTATTCGCTCATAATAATACCGGTGTTGTCACTTTTTTAAAAATTATCAAATTTCGGGGTAATTGGAATAAATTCCCGAGATAAAAAGATTATTTCAATATTCATTAGTATTGTTACTATGATGATTATGCAAAATTTTATATTATATTTGGTCAAGTGTTTACCTAACCTTTATTATCCTTATGGGTCGGACAGGGTTTTCTTTACATATTGTATACTACTTTTTCCCAACACACACACATCTCAATTATAACAATATTTGAAGTAGGCCGCGCGTCAGCTGCCGAAATGAAAAAATAAAAAAAAAAGAAAGGAAACCGTTTATTTGGCGCACATCCTTATAAATACATACAGTATATGTAGTGACAGTAGTGGTAGACTACTAATAGTTTTAAACAAAGAAAACAGAACAAAAAAAAAGAGAGAAACAGATAAAAAAACAATAAATGTCAGACAACTATGTAGCAGTGTACGTAGTAATGCTGAATCAAAGTCCAAAGGTAGCATTAAACAAATATCGTTGTTCGAATCCACTTACGCTTCGTTTAAATTGCTCATTAGCTCCTAGTTTTCATAAAACAAGAGTCCACTTTAAATCTCGCTACCGACCTCCGTGGATCTTAGCATGAAGGCTTAAAGCTTTTTAACTCCTGACCTTTTCGGTAACATAAGCAGCTTGCGTGCCAAGCTAATCTACCTCTAATCGATTGCGCCGGAAGTTTGTAGGGACGCACTATGGTTGCTTATCAACAAACGGGTTCTTTTGGAACGTTTAGTAGTAATTCAAATAGTTTTTTTTTTTAAATGGCTATGACTGATTCAAAAAGTTTATAACTACTGTGGTTAGGAGCTACCAACATTAGGAAATTGGGTAGTGAGGTGGACGCATTTAAAAGTGTGTTCGTTTTTTGAATGAAATTACTTCATTATTAGCAAGGGAGCAGCGGTGGCCTAATCAAATAATTGAATTTGGAATAATATCCATAGTTAACACAAGTCAGTACAAGACAGAATACTAAAATATCCGGCCACGATTTACAAGTTGTAGATTTGAACCCCATCAGACGCTGTACTTTATGTAAATTATTCCATCACTGCGGCCTTTCAAAATGATGAAAGAAACCATCGCGAGGAAACTGGATACTAATTGTCGACCCAGATTTAGCACAAAACGGTCTCCAAAGCCTGGAGTACAGCCGAAGAGTAGGCATCCGGTCGGTTTTCTATAGGATGCATTTTGCCGAGTGTTCGATGGAATTGCATGATTTGATTCCCCCATCTCTATTCCATCATCGGACGACCCGTCGTACGGCAAGTATCCACCCTCACGTTATTGACACCACAACGATACGGACGAAGGGTTTCGCCTCGTCTTTTATACCGCGTACATCGAGAGACTGGAACAATTTGCCAGCAGCGGTGTTTCCGTCGGACTACAATTTAAGTGTCATCATCATCATCATCTTAGTGTTTACCCCGGTTGCATTCGCGGCTTTCGCGTTGGAGCCCGACGTCCGCTTGTATGTAGTTTAAGTGGTTTCAAGGCTAAAGTGAATAGGCTCTTAATAAACTAGCGCGCTATTTACCATTAACGATTGCTTCACTGCTTACCATCAGGCGGGATTGGGGTCAAGCACTAGTTTATCCATACTAATATTATAAATGCGAAAGTATCTCGGTCTGTCTGTCTGTCCGGCTTTCACGCCGAAACTACTGAACCGATTGTAATGAAATTTGGTACACAGATAGTCTAGAGCCTGAGAAAGGACATAGGCTATATGACATCCCGCTATGACCAATAGGAGCAGAGCAGTAACAAAAAATGTTGTGAAAACGGGGGCAAACGCGGACGTACATATTGCTCCTATTATTTTAACAGGCGCTTATTTTATACCAACACGCAGACCGGCGCAGTCACGAGCAACAGCTAGTAATTTATAAAAAAACCCTAGAGACAAAACTTGGAAGTCATGTGATTTACCAAGCTGTACTAGGCCCGCGTGGTAGATTACGGCCCACTCCCTCTCACCGAGAGGAGGCCTGTGTCACAGAAGTGGGGACATCATCATCATCATCTCAGCGTTAATCGCAGTCGCATCCGAAGCTTTTTTCAGCTTTGGAGTTGTCGTGTAACGACAAGAAAAAACTATAGAGGGAGACACAGTGTTTATTATACAGAAATTAAAATAAAGATAACATGAAAGTATAAAAATGAATAATGAAGATGAATGAATGATGGGTGATGGTGAAAGCAAGAAAGATGAATTAACAGCAATCGAGCAGCAACGAAGACGGAGGAACGGCTCCGGCGGCCGAGAGGACCAGCGACAGCACCGTGGAGCGGCCCTGGTGGACCTGCGGCAGCTACGGAGGAGCGGCCCTGGTGGACCGGCGGCAGCTACCGCCGGTCTTTCGAAGCATATTGCTAGTCCATTGGTCCATATGTTAGAAAAATGTCTTTACTCGCTGTATACCCGAGACAGCGAGTAAAGACATTTTTGTAAATAATGCAATGAATGCTGCTGAACTGTCAAGATCAAATACATTGCTACTGATAATCCGTCACTTAATTACCCTGCGGCTTAGACTCTTTATACAGCTTTTGTGGTATTTTGGAGTGGCTAGCTGGCATATTTATATATTTTTTCTCGTGTATTACTGTACCTCCATAGTATTGTATAAACTATTGCGTTTTTTTTTTTTTTAAATGAACAGACAGCTGTGCTGCTGGGGAGTTTCTTCCGCCACTTCTTCCCAGCGAAAGCACTTAGGAAGTGTCGATGGGTGGGCGTTTTGGGGGACTGTCTTATATTGACGTTCAAAAAGTGCTGATTCTCAGCCTAGTTTGAATAAATGACTTTGATTTTGATTTTTTAAAAACCGCTAAAAACCGTGTAAAGTTTAGTTATTTATAGAAATAAAACTTTTTCCATCTATGTTTAGGTCGAGTTCCAGTGTACCAGATTGTAACCGAATACCAGGATTATAGATGGAGTGATTGCCTATTTGGTCGTTCCAACTGAGTCACTGGCTCATGTTTATCATGCTTATCAAGGCGTAGAGGGGCTTCGGCATGTAAAGCCCATCTATGGACCAGCTGCGGCAAGACCTGTCCGATCTATCCATCATCATCATTTCAGCCGAAAGACGTCCACTGCTGGACATAGGCCTCCCCCAAGGATCTCCACGACGACCGGTCCTGCGCCTCCCGCATCCAGCGGTTTCCCGCGACCTTCACCAGGTCGTCGGGCCATCTTGTCGGAGCACCCACACTGCGTCTTCCGGTGCGTGGTCGTCACTCGAGAACCCGTCGACCCCATCGGGCATCGGTCCTACGGGCAATATGTCCGGCCCGCTGCCACCGAAGTGTTGGAATTCTTCGGGCTATGTTGGTTACTCTCGTTTTTCTACGGATCTATCTGTGCGGCTGTAATTACCATATACTAATGTATATAATGTAAATAAGAGCTGCGAACTCCTTTTAAAGTACCACATTCCAACTGTATTGAGTACAATACAGTTGTCAAAAACCAACACCAACCTCTACTTATAACAGAATTCAAATCTTAAATTGTATTTCTTTATTTCTTTTGATATTTACTTCATTCCTGACATTACTCCTAGTAAGTTAGCGCTATAATACTAGTCGAAAATTCCTAATTACTGACTAAAGGGCAATCACGCACGCCGTGGCACGAAAGAAGGTTATTTAATGTAAGAAAAACCTCCTTTGCACCCGCGAAAATAAACTCTGTGTTACCTGTGGTAAGTTTGACAGTTGCGCGCGAAAGGTTGGTAGTGTTTTATTTTTTAGAATCAGTGGCAGTGCAAAGCATGTGCCGTGTTATGCCAAAGGTCAAATCGTTAGGCATAGTATGCCCTTTCTTCAGTGAAGGGGAATGAATTTTTAACGGTTGAATCGTCTACTTGTTTTTAATTGGAAAACAGTTGTTCCTGGTTACTGTAAGAAAATTTTTGTAACAATTTTTATTGCAGTGGATCAACAACTTAATATATCATATTAAAACAGAATTATACATAGATATTTATACGCATGCGTGTTTAAAATGTAACACGGTGGAATTTTAGTTGCCTGATAACGACAACCACATTATCCATCCAAAGAAAAAAAAACTTTTTACAAAAAGTAGAAACGATAGATAGACGATGGTTTTTCTTGTTTAGCTCGCCACCGACTTCTAGAGCCATGACAAAAGTAAAATATTTTTTTCCTTTTAAGTGCTTTTTTGAAGTCGGTTTCTATTTTTTTGTAAAAAGTTTTTATTTTATGCTTTTCAGTGTCTTAGTCGAAATTCGTAAATTACTTTTCACCTCATAAGAACAGTGGCAGCCATAACCCATGTTAGAATAAGTTCTCATCAATAGGAAAAAACCCCTATCTTAAAAACCACTTAAGCGATTTTGATGGAACTTATAGTATTCCCTAAGTTGAACAATACATAGAACAACACAAAAAGAATTACTTAAATAGGACTTGTAGTTCCGGAAATATGCCAGCCTCCGTGGCGTAGCGGTAGCGAACGCGGCCGTTGCGCAAGGAGGCGCGGGTTCGATCCCCGCACAGTGGAAATATTTGTATGCTAAATATGAATATTTGCACTGGTCTGGTCTTGCCTCGGAAAGCACGTTAAGCCGTTGATCCCGGTTGCCATACGAACATATAATGGCAGTCGTTACGGGTTGTTGGAGCCCTCAAAAGTCTAATAATTGGTCTAACTGCATTTCTTCGATATCGCCTTCGGGTTGTGGAGGTCAGACGGCAGTCGCTTCACGGAAAATGTCGAAGTTTAGCCAAAAATCAGCAGTAAGACTGATAAAGCGGACCCCAGACTCCAAAAAGCTGAAAAAAGCTGCGGATGCGACTGGGATTAAAGCTGAGATGATGATGATGATGAGTTCCGGAAATATGCGCGTACAAACATAAAAACATATATACCTACACTTGAAATTTGGCTAACATACATACATACGGGTCGAATTGATAACCTCCTTTTTTGAAGTTGTTTAAAAAGGAAAATGTCTTCCATTATTATGACGCATGACATAGTTTGAAAATCGAACAGCGTTCGCATGTAGGATGCGTGCAAGAGTACCTAATAAACAACTGTCCACAATCACAAATTTTCGCTTTTATAATCTTGGTAGGTTTACATTGGCGCCGATAACTTTGGAAATTAAATTTAAGTTCGGCACATCTTTTTCTTTCCATTTTATTATGAAAAGGACATTCGCTTATTTTTGGTCGCCATGTTTATAATCGGGTCTAAACTGTCTATGGAGTGAGGTTTGGCGGGAATGTCAAGATGAGTGTCACGCTCATTTTTCATTGGACTTTTAAAATTATTTATAGTGTCGTTTACTAAATAAAACGCGTGATTTATGTAGTAAAAAGTGCATTAAGTGAATAATTCAAAAAGAACAGTGAAATATTGTAGCATAGTGGCCGCATCATGTCTTTACGCTAAACCGCTCCTTATCGTCCAAACGCGGGAAACGAAAGGAGTTAGATTAGTTAGGATAAGTTTAGGATAAGCTAGGATAAGTTAGGATTAATTAGGATAAGTTAGGATAGAAGTTTACTCAAGAGAATATTTACTGAAGACTAGGCTGTATGGCGTACTATGCCTTTGCCTTTTCCGTTCAGAAGAACGGAAAGAATTGAACCAAAAAAAAAGTCTATGGAGGGGGGGTTTGGCGGGAATGTTATGATGAGTGTCACGCTTATTTTTCATTGGACTTTTAAAATTATTTATAGTGTCGTTTACTAAATAAAAACGCGTGATTTATGTAGTAAAAAGTGCATTCAGTGAATAATTCAAAAAGAACAGTGAAATATTGTTGCATAGTGGCCGCATCATGTCTTTACGCTAAACCGCTCCTTATCGTCCAAACGCGGGAAACGAAAGGAGTTAGATTAGTTAGGATAAGTTTAGGATAAGCTAGGATAAGTTAGGATTAATTAGGATAGAAGTTTACTCAAGAATATATATACTGAAGACTAGGCTGTATGGCGTACTCTGCCTTTGCCTTTTCCGTTCAGAAGAACGGAAAGTCTATGGAGTATCTTAATTTGACAGGATTAAACTAAAATGTTATCTTCTATCCTTTTCTTAATGAAATAGAAACAAAAACATGCACTTAAAATTAGTTTAGTTTGTGATCAGGGAATCGGCGCCATTATCCATACTAATATTATAAATGCGAAAGTATATCTGTCTGTCTGTCTGTCCGGCTTTCACGCCAAAACTACTGAACCGATTGTAATGAAATTTGGTACACAGATAGTCTAGAGCCTGAGAAAGGACATAGGCTATAAAACATCCCGCTATGACCCATAGGAGTAGAGCAGGAACAAAAAATGTTGCGAAAATGGGAGTAAACGCGGACATACATATTGCTGCCATTGTTTTAACAGGCGCTTACTTTATATTATCTGAGCTCTTTCGGTTCGAAGCTTACGCGGGTGAAACCGTGGGGCATAGCTAGTCTAACATTAAAATATCTTGGTACATAATCATTTTACACAAGAATAAAATAATACAAAATTAAGAATAAGGCTACTTTTTTCCGCGTTTGCAGTGAAACGCAGGCTGAACCCTACGAGATTAATCAAAATAATGTACTAAATATTGTACACATTGAAAAGGTCCTCAATGGTATATGTCTATCTCTTATGGATATCCCACAACAAGATTTTTTGTCATTTACTTTTTACGAAAAATATTGGCTAATTTTCGAAGCGATTTTAACCAATACAGCATTTATCCTTATCCAATGTAATACCTTAAATACATTTTTGACTTAATATACATCTATATCGCCCTTTACGGCATATGATTTCAATGAATATTTTCGAAGATATCACAGATTAAAAATTGCGGGGCGTCGCGTTTGCGGCGGTACCGACCGGCCGGGGCGGCAGGAGTGGCTGGCAGCTATGTTTTTTATACAAGGTTCACAGTTTTTCTATAGTGTATTTACTTATTGACGAGTAGTGTATTTTTTCTTTGACGAGTATATATACCGGGACAAACAGTCCAACTAGATAGGTCCAACTTCGAGACAGAGGTGTCTCGTCGAATCCAGCTCGGTTGGGCAGCGTTCGGGAAGTTACGCTACATCTTCTCGTCGTCCAAGTTACCACAGTGTCTCAAGACTAAAGTCTTTGACCAGTGTGTGTTGCCAATGATGACTTACGGAACTGAAACGTGGTCGCTCAAAATGGGCCTCATACGAAGGCTCAGAGTCACACAAAGAGCAATGTAAAGAGCCATGCTCGGCGTTTGTCTGCGTGACGAATCAGAAATGAGGAAATCCGCAGAAGAACCAAAGTCACCGACATAGCTCTTCGAGTCGCTAAAATTAAGTGGCAGTGGGCAGGGCACATTGCTTGTAGAACCGATGGCCGACGGGGCAGTAAGGTTCTGGAGTGGCGGCCACGCACCGGAAGACGCAGCGTAGGGAGGCCCCCAACAAGGTGGACCGATGACCTGGTGAAGGTTGCGGGAAGCCGATGAATGCGGGCAGCACAACACCGGTCTTCGTGGAAAGCCTTGGGGGAGGCCTTTGTCCAGCAGTGGACTTCTATAGGCTGAAGAAGAAGAATTACTTATTTAGTATCAGCATTACACTCGTGCGAAGCCGGGCCGCGTCGCTAGTTTACTTATATTAGCAAGTAACAAATGAATCATGAGACAGTCAAAACCTTGATCGGTTTTGTAAGTTAGTGCTTTTAATGTAAACCTGAATTATTAACATAATATTCATTGTAGTAAGGTTGCTCACCCTTTCAGTTATTGAAATTGAAGTCTTTGAAAAAAAAAAAACAATCGGCGATGGAACATTTCCATACTGCCTCGTCAGAACAAAAAAGGTCAGTTACAATAGGTACCGACGACAGCAGGTCAAGCTACACGAAACTGTCAAATATTCTCAACAACCTTGAGCCTTAATGCTTTAAAGATAAAGTTGGAAATCAGATAAAGACATTTTTTTTTTGTTGGGAAATATCAACGTTATTTTTTTGTATATGCGAAACCCGAAACACGTGTCCAATATTTTTAAGTAAAGAATCTATCATGTATAAAATTTCAAAAAGATATCGTGAAAAATCACAAACTTAATATGAGCTTGTTATCGTACCTGGTTGTCTCAACAAAATATTGTGCACGCACTAGATACGCATTAGGTACTAACATACACAATACATTCCTTGTCCCGACATGAGTAGTGTATATAGCAACATTTGGTAGATACTGAAGTACAACCGCTTAATTATGCTTAATTTATGCTTCCAAATGACGACTAAAAATAGATGTATGACCATCACTGCCACTTGCAATAATTGCACTAAAACGTTCTTAATCAAACATGTGGGAGCGCGGGAATCTTGACAGCTAGCCGCCATGTCTGCGAATCCAACTTGGCGGGAAAATACCATAGATTAAAATAATCATATATTTAGTACTAGCTGTTGCCATACATATAACGATATAATATGGCAACAGATAGTAGGTATATATGACGTCATATAGCTCTTCGAGTCTTCACATTGCTCGTAGAACCGATGGCCGATGGGGCAGTAAGGTTCTGGGCCGCCAGAAGACGTAGTGTAGAGAGGCCCCCAACAAGGTGGACCGATGACCTGGTGATGCGGGCAGCACAAGACCGGTCATCGTGGAAAGCCTTGGGGGAGGCCTTTGTCCAGCAGTGGACCTCTGTAGTCTGAAGAAGAAGAAGAAGCTGTTGCCTGCTTTTCTCAACTTTGTTTGGTCAGCTACCAGTTTAACCGGTTTCAGCTGTATATCAGTATATTACATGGAGCGACTGCCTATCTGACCTCCACAACCCAGTTTTTTTTTTACATATTACAAACTAGTGCTAGTAGTAGTAAAGGGCGGTAGTTTATTAAGAGCCAATTAATAATAACTTTATTGAAAAAAATACATAGACAAAGTTTGCAGGTACATGCCTTAAAAACTAGCAATAGACACAATGTTAAAGCATGCAACCATTCTTTTAACAAGCACATTCAAATTTCCCGGTTCCTTCCCACTCATTCACATTCAGCCCTCACGAACAACTTCACTCACTCTCTCTTCTACATCATCGAAAAAAGTTCACCATGCGTGCCGGCCACGCATCTTAAAAATTCTATAAATCGATAATTGTCCCTTGAAACCATCAACAAAGTGACCAAGTGAACATCTGTGGAGGCCTCCATCACAACCCGAAGAGTGCAGCGCTGGGAATCCCGTAAGTCCACCCTTGTCTCATTTTTAAGTATGTGCTTGGGATTCGTGGGGATTCCACCGAGTTTCCCAGAAGACGCGCCTAAGAAACGCAGTCCAGCTATCGAAAAAATATCAGTATACCATCACCAAACACACAAGAAGAGAGAAAAGAATAAAAGTCTATGTTTAAAAAAAACAATAAATCCTGCCTCCTAAACTAGGGAATAGGGATGTATTCAAGGTATGAAAATCAAAAATTAATTAGTCCGTCTTGAAAGAAAAAATAATAAATACGTGTTCAATATTTTTTATAAATCTATCTCATGGATACTAAATTATTTTTTAGGATACAACCCAATACCTGTATCTTAGGAGACAGCTAATTATTAATTCTAGCCTTGAAGGTACTTAAATTACATACACAATAATGTAGCAAAAAAAAGCGTCTCAAAAATCTGCCGCCCTCGGCTCAAGTCTACTCAACCTGCTGGTAAATCCGCCACTGGTGGCCAACCATGACGAAACCTACCTAAAGTTATTCATTAGTCCAGTCCAGGTTTCCTCAAGTTTTCCTTCACCTTTTAAACAGTCATTGGTGTCCAAAATATACTTAGGAAGTACACAGAACTTAGAAAAGTTACATTGGTACTTGCCTGACCTGAAATCGAACCTGCAAACTTATACTTGAGAGGCTGGTGTTTTAACCACTAGGCCACCACGACTTAAGAGGGGACTCCAGTGACATTTTCTCCATACAAATGTATTCCGCTGTTTTCTTCGCGGATAACGCTTTTAGACCAATGATTTTTTTTCTACAATTTCACACCTTGATTATACGTGCCCCTATTAATGGATTTTTTCGAAAACTTAATTAATAAAATAAATATGATGTTTCAAAATCCCGAAAAATAACCCATTTTTACCGCCATGTTCAGACGACTATTACACAAATGTGATAATTTTTTGACAAAAAGGATAAAAATAGAGGCATAGGTATACTCGTCCTCCTTGCTGAAAACAGAAACATACGAAACATCTTTTGGTCAACGTTTTTGTAGGTAAAATCGAGTTTCAACTATCCCTTTCGCACTCTACGTAAAAGGTTGAAAGCGGCGCGACAGCAATAGTTTTTTCAAATACCTATTTCTCAAATTCCTCGGCATTAGAGTTCACTCTTAACCATGATGTAATCTACCTAAAGTTATTACCGGCATGCAATACACTCGAGTACTAACTCTTCACAAGCGTGTTCTAACTGTAATTGTTCAGTCAACTTTTCCAGCACCATAAAGCAGTACAAGAAAATTGAATAATAATTACAGCTACGAACATTAAAGGCGATTTCCAGAATTTTCTACCGTATCTCTAGATAAAATTGTAGCGATATCTACAATGCCACATGCGAACGAGTCTTACTGGCGTCACGCAAAATCTACATCTCGCAAGAAGAGTTAACCGTTAACTACCATATACAATACTAGCGGCGGCCAGCGACTTCGTTCGCGTGGAGTTAGTTATGCTCCGCTCCTAGTGTTCGCAGCGTGATGTTATATAGCCTAAAGCCTTCCTGAACTAATGGGCTATCCAACGCAAAAAGAATTTTTCAAATCGGACCAATAGTTCCCGAGATAAGTGCGAACAAACAAACAAACATACAAACAAACTATTCAGTTTTATACAGGGAAACTTTTTTTCGAGTGCGCAAAAACAAATGGGTGGCTCAGAATCAATAACAGAACAAATCTGCATTATTAGTTTAAAATAAAAAATCATGTTTTTGTCCGCCCTAAAATCAGCAAATGAGAGACACCAATTATTCATATCAATATCGTAGTATATGGCCGCGTAGTGAACATGCGGCTGGCGCGGGCGCGCGGGGGTCCTGTGATGTTCCCGCCGTCCCCACTCCGCCGAACATGAATGGGACCGCGTGCGGTGACCATAACATCGATTTCATAATAAACATCTTCCGTTATCAATAACTATTTTTTTTTTTGTACTAAAACATACCAAAGTAATAATATTTTTATCTATAAAACTTATTTATCTATAAGTTGACAAAGTTTGCGCACTGGATAAAATAGATGTATAGAAAGATGAGATGTGTAAAGTATAGATGTAAAGAAAACTCCGTCCGACCCATAAGGATAATGAAGGTTAGGTAAAGACCCTGCGAAGCAGTGATGCTGGCAAAGGAGGAGGCGGAGCGCGTGAGGCAGCGGGAATCCGAGCGCCCTCACGCCACTAGCCGCCGCAGGAAACGCCCTGGTCGGGAGACGACACCGAACTCCCAGCCACCGTAGGCGCGGGCTTGCGGGCGGTGAGCAGTGGGCAGCTCGCTGCCGGGTAAGGACCAGGCCTGAGTCGACGGCATGTCGTGTTTCACGCGCGCCTCAAAGAGATGTCAGCACATCGTGACGGGGTCCACGAAAACCGATGCCTCCTGGGTCAGGGTTGCGGGTTGATTAAACAAGAAACCGTGGCCCTGGCGCACAGGCAAGTGAAGAAACACGGGTGGCTTTTATTCAGTAGAAGTCTGACACGGCTTCCGCTCCGCCCAGAGCGGGAGAAGTCATTTGATGATTTCCCATAACAACAAAAAAAAAAAGGTTAGGTAAAGAAAAGACATGACCAAATAAAATATTCATATCACTTAATCATCATCATAGTAAAAATACTAATGAATTTTGAAATAATCTTTTTTTCCCCGAATTAAATCCACCTTCCCCAAAATTTGGTATTTTTAAAAAAAGTGTCAACACCATGTTCTTTGGTATTATTATGAGCGATGCGGCCGCGTGGTCGTGTCCTGCCCCCCATCGCCCGCGCATGTATTGCCTACCGCACATATATTAAGTTGCCCCCTTTTGCGAAATAATATTTTTTTAGGGGATTTTTTGTTTAAGTATAGCCCGTCTTTATAGGCATTAGTAGAATCAGTTATCGATACTTAACAATACCTTCACGGATCGGACAGGTTTTCTTTAGATATTGTATACATACGACTTCCCAACATCTACCGTTGGGCAAGTGTTACCTCTATCTATAAAGTAGCGCTTGACCACAATACCGCCTGGTGATAAGCAGTGATGTATTCTTTGATGGTAAGGTGCGCAGTTTATTAAGAGCGTAATCACTCAAAAAAAAACAGAGTGAATAGGAAGGAAGACCGCAGTTGAGCGAGGTGATGCTATGTTAAACCCAACAACACGACCAACGATGCTACGCCAGAGGGAGATTGATCTGGAGACCGTCCATGACCAAACTACCGACATAACAACAGTTGAAGATCGTACCCGCCACAAATCGCAACACAACTGCTCAGACCCGTCCTCCGTACGGCTTCAACATACATCATGCCGGAACACGACGAATCGCTCTGCTAACCGTGCTGCTGTTGAGCGAGGTGATGCAATGCCTGACAACACGACCAACGATGCTGCGCCAGAGGGAGATTGATCTGAAGACCATTTATGATCGACACAACATTTGGCACATTGTACCCGACACACATTGCAACACAACTGAGCAGACCCGTCCTCCGTACGTCTTCACCAGACATTGAATCCTTTGGCGGCAAGACTACAGGACCTACGGTTTGGAATTGACGACTAGCTTCATCTTACTGACCGACCAACCCTTTGACAAATCAAAAGTACCTGTCATTGGTTTATTTTCCAGGATACAAATTAAACAATCAAGTTTATGTACTTTTTTCTATACATTGCATGGCGTTAATAAGTTGTTTGAACTAACTGTTATTATTTGAAGTGTGGTCACAGTTATAGCGTGCAGATACGTATACTTATGGGGTTTTGAAGGAACCGTCTATTAATACGCATACAAGTTTTCCGAAGCATCAGGACTTCGACGAGCAGCCTAATCGGCGAATTTTTGCCAAATGATTGATGACTAGTTGGGATTGTTTGGGCCGCAGTTGGTATTATTTTACACTAGTTGGGATCATAAAAAAAAATAAGTGTAAAATAATATCAACTGCGGTCCAAACGATCCCAACTAGTTATCATTTGACAAAAATACGTTCGCCGATTAGGCTGCATCTCAACCATCAATCATCATCAACCTTTTATCGTCTCACTGCTGGGCACAGGTCTCCTCTCATACAGAGAAGGACTGAGCGTAATCACCACGCTTGCTCAATGCGGGTTGGCGATTTCAGACTAACAAGTCCAGGTTTCCTCAAGACGTTTTCCTTCACCTTCAGTCATCGACGTCCATGATATACTTTTTTTTTACCTATTATAAACCAGCGCTTGACCGCAATCCTGCCTGAAGGTAAGCAGTGACGCAATCGTTGATGGTAAAGCGCACTAGTTTATTAAGAGCCTATTTACTCTAGCCTTGAAGACACTCAAATTGTACTCCGACGGAAACACCGCCGCTAGCAAATTGTTGCAGTCCCTCGATGTACGCGGTATAAAGGAGGAGGCGAAACGCTTCGTCCGGATCGTAGTGGTGTTAACAACGTAAGGGTGGAAACCAGCCGTACGACGGATCGTCCGCTGGTGGAACGGAGATGGGGGAATTAAATCATGCAATTCCCTCGCACACTCCCCGAAATGCATCCTATTGAACACCGAAAGGCTGGCTACTCTACGCCTGTGCTCTAGGCTACAAAGTACATACAACATAGGAAAGTTACATTGGTAGGTACTTGCCTGACCTGGAATCGAACCCGCACACTCATACTTGAGAGGCTGGTGTTTTAACCACTAGGCCACCACGACAATTACACCATTATGGTTTCTATGGAACACGCACAATAGTTCACATGAAGGACTAAATTCAGAAACTAAATCCATAGCTTAAAAGATATAGAACGTCCTAAAACTATGCTGAAGAAAACCCCTCTCACTGCGACGCTACCCTGAGCACGTCATGACCATAATACAGTAAATTCATACAGTAATACAATTTCTACATTATTTATAGAACTAAGTTCCTCAATATAGTCAAGCCCGCAACTACATACACTTTATGCGCTAAGAGAGGTCAAGACTAAGGTTAAATTAAATGTACTCTTTTAACCTGTACGTATTTCTGCTTAATAGGGATGTTTCATTCAGATTATAGAAAAATATTGGATACCTACGTATATTTTGTTTTATCAAATCAATAAAAATTGACAAATATAAAAGGCATCAAAGATCAGGAGTGGTGGCTGGTACCGTCCCTGCTCGCTAAAAAGTGTAGCGAGCAGTGACGTTACACGAATTTTCAACGCACTGTGTCGTCTTAATTCTTTGTTTATATGAAAAAGGAAAAATACGTGTCAAGTTTTTTTTTTTTGGAAATCTGACTGACGGACTAATTAGTTTTTTTTAGTTAACTACCCTATTCTCACAGATTTCTCGGTGAGTTGAGAGATTTCTCGGTGGTAGGCCATAATATCGGCTGCCGGCAGAAGTTACCACCCACCAAAGTCTTGCCGGCAAGCGATTCGTCGTGTTCCGGCATGAAGTCTGGTGAAGCCGTACGGAGGACGGGTCTGAGCAGTTGTATTGCGACGTGTGCCGGGTACGATACGCCAAATGTTGTTGTGTCGGGAGTTCAGTCTTAGAGGGTCTTCAGATCAATTTCGCTCTGGCGCATCATCGTTGGTCGTGTTGTAGGGTTTAACATTGCATCACCTTGCTCAACTGCCGTCTTCCTTCATATTCACAAAGTTTTTTAAGTGTAAATAAACTAGCGCGCTTTATCATCAACGATTACATCACTGCTTACCATCAGGCGGGATTGCAGTCAAGCACCAGTTTATAATCATTAAAAAAAAAACAGATTATAAATTTAAAACGAATGATGTAATCAAATATTTTGTAATAACTTTATGATTTCAAAATAGTGTCTGCGGATTTTTTTGCCTTCATCTACTGAAAGACCGACCCTTTGACAATTCCGAAGTATCTGTAATTGGTTTATTTGGAATAAATGCTTTGATTTTGATTTTGAGATCGGTTTTAATAGTAGAGGACCGAGATTCCGCGCCATCGGCGTTGAAGAAAAAAAAAAAAAAATATTTTTTTTGAACTCAGCGCATCCAGATCTATATGATTATCTATAGTGGTGAGGGTTTTGAGCAACTTCGGGCACATACATACAGACAGACATACAAACATACGCACTTTATAGGGATGGATTAGTAGCCATTGACAAAATATTAAACTAAGGTAGATATGTCACTAGCGCACTAAAAATGAAGCGTACAACAGGAAGTAAGTCCTGTATCTCGTTTTAGTCACTCTCGGTACACTCGTAAAAACAAACGACAAACACTAACAGCGCGAACGACAAACACTAGGCATCTTTTTCTTCTCTATGCTTTAGATTGCGCCCCATCTCACTCACACTGTACCAATGTATGCCAAATAAAAATATGCATGTGTGCTGCTGCTGTGTTCGGCACATTTTTTTTGGTCAGTTTGTTAGAATATATCGTATCTGTTTAATATTTTATCAATGTTAGTAGCCAAGGGCTGCAAGGCATCAATTGCAGCCCGAGATATTTAGGCACGCGTCCGCAGCGAGGGCGCGGCCTACTTATAGTTCGAGGGTGCAATTGATGCTTACACCCGAGCTAACTACTCTGCTTTGCATCTCGAATAAGAGGTAAACAATATTTAAAGTTTTCTATTCCCGCCTTTTTTCCATATTTTTTTTTAAATTATTTTTTAAAGAATGAAAATTGAGCTTCGCCGTTCGATATTTAAAATTCATGACTATTATACTCATACGAAGACAAGGCTGAATAGCGAAGCGACCTCTTTTGTCATTGGGCTGAATGCATGATGTCTATTGCCAGTTAGTATGATGGTCAGGTATACGCGAACTTTTTGAAAGAGTGAAGAGTTTTTTTTTAATTACTTTCCGCCCTACGGCTTCTCTAGCTACATTATTTATCCAAGAACGCTAATTGGTCCCCTACAAGCTCGATTCGGAGGTAATAAGGACCTATTTACCGAATATGAGAGATGTGAAAATAATGTTTTAATGTGTACGTCTTTAAGTTTGCCGTATGTCGGACGAGTGAGGCCCAAAATGATCACCCTTATAACAACAATAACGGAACAACAGCTTTAATCCTCTCTTTTTTACTTTAGTTTTGTACAAAAAAGTACCCTAATGAAACTTATTAAGTTATGGAAGAGCGGAGTCTCCTAACATAGGCTTTTCGGCTTAAAAGTAGGCTCCAATCACAAGATTGTAATTTTACTTCTTGAAATAATAAACTATTATTATTCATAATATTATATGTAGGAATCTTGACCATACTTTTGGAATTGTCCTAACAGCAGTGGAATACCTCTCCACTCCTCATTTGCTTGGTGTGGAGAGGAATTCCACGCCTTAGGAAATGTTGTCCTTTGTCGCTACCGCACTAACGACCTTTCGAAGGTCCATTATTGGGTGTCCAAGTCACCCCCTGTCAATTTATTCATGTAATAAGTATCTACATTGGTCAAGGGGAAGAGGGTCATAGTTTAAGGTCGTACCCTCACCAAATGACCTCGAGCATTTGCTCCCTCTTCACCGCGCCCCACCTCTACAATACTTCGCAAAATATTACTAGCGCCGTCTGGCGGACGAAGTACTTACAAATACAAGTTAAATTCATAGACCACAGAAGTAACAGATATGGCACTTTTATTTTTGTTTATTGGTGCGCCCAAATACTTTTGGTTATTATAGACTGAAGCAAATGTTGACGATTCTTCATGATAAAAATTTTGCGTATTTTATTTTTAACCGACTTCCCAAAAGTGTGGTTCTCAATTCGATTTATGTGTGCTCGCTGAGAACTTTATCGTTAATGAACCGATTTTGACCATTCTTTTTTATATGAAAGAGTATGCTGCCTATGTAATCTCATTGTTAGCACGTCAGTGTCGATAATGGAAATTCTAAGAAATTTAGTCCAATTATCTAAAATTGTAGGCACGCTTCGGGTGAAAACTTGATACTCGTATTTATATCGGATGGTACTATAAAACTGTGAAGATTTGGGCCTGACCTGATGATGGAGATGACAGAGAATCAAGGGAATCCACATCGGAAGCAACTGTCATGTGTTTGGGCTTACTTAATTTGTATTGATTAGACATTTACAACTAAATATGTTATGACTGTAACTTCAGGGTTGGAAGTTAGTTTTGTAGATTGAAAGTTAGTTAAGTCAGATGCTCAAAGGGATAGAAAAATAATATAATAAAGGTTAATTTATCATTATTTATTATTTTAAGGGAAAACGTAATCAGGGTCAAATAAATTTCTGCAGACAGGAAACCTACATAAAAAAAAGATTTGATGTTTTTTTTTGGGCTCAGGCAAGACTGGAATTATATTATTATTCTCGTTTAATAAAACAAATACGTAAATTGTAAAAAATAAAACTCTCGTATAAAAAAAACAAATACATATACTATAATATTATTTACACAAAGCTTCCTTTTGCAGAAAAATAATAAACATCTGACTAATACAATATCCGGTCAGACTGGACGCTGACGGCAGCATATTTGGAAAAGGCCTGCAAGCAAACGACGTATTTCGTTTGCTTTAATTAGTATAAGACCACAATGAAAGTATGAGCATTTCTAGAAATAACGCAATGAAATAACACAACTTAAATTCAGTCTCTTGATTTTAATTGATTTTTGCATAAACATGACGAGTAGGTATTGTTTGTACTATGTTAAAGTACAGTGTTGTAAATTGTTGAGGAATTCCCTCGACTGTCTATGGTCTTCATCATCAGATCTATTGCAGACCTTCATTTAAACCTATATGGGTGTAAAATTTTCATCAATATAAATGAATTAAGTCCAAACACAAGGTAACTATTGTAAACCTTTGAGGAGTTCCCTTAACTGGCCTTTGTCTTCATCATCAGAGCTTTAATGACAATCACAACTCATTTAGGTGTAAAGTTCTTATCAATATAAATTTATTAAGCACAAACACGAGGCAGCTGATGTGAATCGTTAAGGAGATCCCTCGGCTGTCTCCCAGCTCCATCATCAACTCCGAACTTCACTAAATTGTAGTGCGTTAAAACACTTAATGAAAAAAACATAGAAATGCCCTAGGCGCCCCTATGATTTTTTAAATTTCTCCTAGGTTTCCTTAGTCTTTCATCATCAGACCCTAATTTCCTTAACATGAGACTACCTTGAAGATATAATCTTTCTAATTAAAAAAAAAACATGTGGCACTCGGGAACTGCCGCGGTAAAGCTATTGCATAGCATTTTTTATCAACTTATGCAATAGGGTATTTGACTAAAAAAACCTAATTAGTCCGTCAGTCAGATTTCCAAAAAATACTCATCGTCATCATCATCATTTCAGCCGAATGACGTCCACTGCTGGATATAGGCCTCCCCCAAGGTTCTCCACGACGACCGGTCCTGCGCCTCCCGCATCCAGCGGTTTCCCGCGACCTTCATTAGGTCGTCGGTCCACCTTGTCGGGGGCCTACCCAAAAAATACTAGACACATATTTTTTCCTTTTTTCATATAAACAAAAAATGAAGATGACACAGTGCTTTGAAAACTCGTGTGACGTTACTGCACGCTACACTTTTTAGCAGCCAGTGACGTCACCAGCCATCACTCCTAATCTTTGATGCCTATTATATTTGTCAATTTTTATTGATTTGATAAAACAAAATATACGAAATGTAAAACGTGTATAATAAACCTATCCAATATTTTTCTATAATCTGAATGACGGACTAATTAGTTTTTTTAGTCAAATACCCTATTATTTATATTATAGTAAAGTTATCCGCAAACAAACATAAAAAACATATAAGCTCCTCCCTTTTAAAATCGGTTAAAAAAACAAACACCAAAATGAACATCAATAACAGAGACACTTTATGATAGTATTATACTCTATGCGACATGCGGTGCGTGAGCGAGCAAGCAGATGCTTTCTCGCTCACGCGCCGACCGCTATGCTAGCGGACCACGCGATGACGAACGACACGGGTTCCCCCTTCGAGAGCTTGTGGCATAGTGAATCTCAATAGCTCGGGCATGAGAAATGATGGGGAATACGCCCAGATTGTTAAATAAAATTCTTGTTTTGATCGTTTTAAAAAAATATTTCTACAATAATGTTCGTCATGAAATTGCCTATACATTAGTGTAAGAACGCAATCTAAATAATGCTTACTTTTCGAGGAGATGCACGTTTTTGATAATTATTTCTCTTGTCAGAGGTTTCGTTGTGAAGGAATTATTTAAACATTATGCTTAGTAAAAAAAAAAATCTACAATTTTGGAGCCAAGATTATGGAGAAAATTTATGTATTTTTATTAAGTTGATATTTCTTTTGGATAAAGAGTTGATAGCTCCGAAAAACTACATAAAAACGGCCTGCGGTGTGTTTTTCCCCTGGAACCGCCTTAAGGCTTCCAATTCATACTTATTATCCATACTAATATTATAAATGCGAAAGAATCTCTGTCTGTCTGTCTGTCCGGCTGTCACGCCAAAACTACTAAACCGATTGTAATGAAATTTGGTACAGAGATAGTCTAGAGCCTGAAAAAGGACATAGGCTATATAACATCCCGCTATGACCAATAGAAAAAGGGCAATAACGGGAGCAAACGCAGACGTACATATTGCTCCCGTTATTTTAACAGGCACTTATTTTATATCAACTGAGCTCTTTCTGAAGTACATGCGTACGGAGTCGCGGGCAACAGCTAGTTCATCATAACCACCCAAACTCATAGGCCAATGTGTTTTATTTCATTTTTTTGCTCGTGGCTAACCAATAACAGCTGCAGCAGTCAAGATCGCTCTTAGGGATAAGACCGCCCATTGTGTCATCCTCAACAAAATCTTTATAATTATGTTCTGTAATCTATATGGTCTACATAATAAAGAGTATTCTTTTCTAAGTGTCTTCAAGGCTAGAGTGAATAGGCTCTTAATAAACTAGCGCACTTTACCATCAACGATTGCATCACTGCTTACCATCAGGCGAGATCGTGAGCTAGCTCTAGTTTATATAGTTTGAAAAACTAAAAAACCATGCTTTTAAAAAATATCAAACTAAAAAGTTCAAAATAATTTTTAAAAAAGCGTGAGGCGTTTTGTGCCATAAATTTTTGTATATTAAGCGCCTCACGCTTTTTTAAAAAATATTTTTAACTTTTTAGTTTGAATTTTTTTAAAAACGTGTTTTTTTAGTTTTTTAAACTATATTTACTTTCAACTTTTAATTCGGTATTCTTAAAAAAAAAACGAACGGACGAACGTATTGAAAACGGTGGGACATTTACAGTAATGAGCCGCTCACTCGTAGTCCAAAGAGTTAGAACGGACAAACAAACAAACAAGCAAACAAGCAAGCAAGCAAGCAAGCAAACAAGCAAGCAAGCAAACATACAAGTGAAGCTAATAGCCCTCACAGTCTCGCGTTAGATGTCCTACCAAGACTTGCAAAGTACAACAAAAGCTGCCTGTTTATGTGTGTACGGGTATACAATAAAATACCAGAAAAATTTAAAATATTAAATAAAAGACTGTTTAAAACTAAATTATATGAATGGTTATCTGAGAAAAGTTATTACAGTGTCAGGGAGTTCCTAGAGAATGAAATTGTAGTATGATTAAATGTATTTTAAAAAATTAAATGTATTCTATTGGTTGCATGAAAAGTTTGCACGCTTCTATGAAGCAAAACGTGTATGTTCTGTTTTTATCATGTATATTCCACCTTTTTTATACCATGTTTTATGCAAATAAATGATATTATTATTATTATTATTATTATTAAATAAAAAGCATGTAAAAAAAGCCTGTTGAATGGCTAAAGCTAATGTAGTTGTATACCCTGAATTTTACACGTGAAAAGCTTCCTAGCAAGTAATCTGTTTTTCTTTAAACCTGTACTTTAAGTCTGAAATCGCCAACCCGCATTGAACAAGCGTGGTGATTACGCTCAACCCTTCTCTGTATGAGAGGAGACCTGTGCCCAGCAGTGGAACGATAAAATGGTTGATGGGGATGATGGTGAAGTAACATGATTCTGCATGCATGAAGAAGCGAGTGCTTAACCGTCTTCCACAGCCCGCTTATGAGTATTTGTAATCTAGTTATCAGATTTCAACAGTTCAGTTTTACTAAAATGTTTAAATATTGTTTTTCCTCCTTGTTCTTACACATTATTGTCTACATTTCTGTTTTACTACTCCTTTCGCAGATTAAGAAATTTCTTAAGAAATAAGCAGCACCATTTTTTTTATATACCTTTAACTTAAACTAGTGCTTGACCGCAATCCCGCCTGATGGTAAGCAGTGATGCAATCGTTGATGGTAAAGCGCGCTAGTTTAAGAGCCTATTTACTCAAAAAACCTGAGTGAATATGAAGGAAGACGGCAGCTGAGCGAGGTGATGCAATGTTAAACCTAACAAGACGACCAACGATACTGCGCCAGAGGGTGATTGATCTGGAGACCCTCCACGACCAAACTCCCGACACAACAACATTTAGCGCATCGTACCCGGCACACATCACAACACAACTGCTCAGACCCGTCCGCCGTACGGCTTCACCAGACTACTAAAACTACTTACTAGATCTCGTTCAAAACAATTTTCATTTGTAGTTTTTATAGTAATCACATGTTCTTTTAGACTTTTCATTTTGTTATTTTAGAAGTTAGAGAGGGGCAAGGGTACCAACTTTTTTCCACTTTGGAAGCGTCTGTCACGCAAACTATTCGGTTTAGAAAAAAAGTATTTTAGAAACCTCAATATCATTTTTGAAGACCTGTCCATAGATAACCCACACTTATGTATTTGAAAAACTACAGACCCATCTCACTTCTGAGTCATGTCTAAAAGTTGTTTTCGAGAGTCCTCACGAATCAAAAAAAGTTTGACGACTTCAAAAAAAGGCTTCAGCACAGTAGACCACATACATACGCTGCGGCAGGTTATACAGAAGTCCGAGGAGTATAACCTACACCTTTGCTTGGCGTTTGTGGACTACGAAAAAGCCTTTGATTCGATCGAGACCTGGGCTGTAGTGCAGTCTCTCCAGCGGTACCAAGTAGACTATCGGTATATTGAAGCGCTGAAGGGTTTGTACGAAAACGCCACCATGTCAGTCCGAATACAGGACCAGACCTCGAACCCAATACCTCTGCAGCGTGGTGTCAGACAGGGAGATGTTCCCGAAACTGTTCACCGCTTTTTTTTTTTTGATTTGGCATCTCGTAGTTGACCTAGAGAGGTCGTGACTACTTAACCGGACTATCCAGTGGCTGCCTTAAATGAATTTAAAGCCTCCAGCCAGGTCAACTAAAACTAAGCGACTACACGCTAAAGGCACCCCCTGTGGGGTACGAACCTCGGCTTAGGGCATCGCTAGAGAGAACAGCAAGGGACGGCTGGATCAAATTTTATTTTAATTCGGTTTGATGACCGCGGCGTTTCCTAGTACTAGCTATGAGAAGAAACGTCCGAAACAAACTCAGAGTGTTCACCGCTGCATTGGAGGATGTCTTCAAGGTTCGGGACTGGAAAGGACTGGGCATCAACATCAATGGCGAGTACATGACACACCTTCGGTTTGCTGATGATATCGTAGTCATGGCTGAGACCGCGGAGGACCTGAGTACAATGCTCGAAGACCTCAGTAGAGCCTCCGAGCAAGTCGATCTTAAAATGGACATGGACAATACGAAAGTCATGTCTAATGTCCATGTTGTACCGACTCATATGATACGATATTCATTTAAATCTTATGTGCTGTAACGGGCGATATAGATCGAAATAATTCAACAACTTATTTAAGGTATCTATTAAATTGGATATGGAGTAATGCTGTATTGGTTAAAATCGCTACGAAAATTAGCAGGTATTTGTCATAAAAAGTAAATGACAAAAAATGTTATTGTGTGATATCCATAAGAGATAGACATGTACCATCGCGGACTTTTTTGTTGCCCTTTTCAATGTGTACAATATGTAGTGCATTATTTTGATAAATATCGTACAGTTCAGCCTGCGTTTCACTGCAAACGCGGAAAAAATGTAATTACCTACGACATCCCATTAGAAACCTCAAAAATAATAGTATTTCTTCACAATTTATTGGATGCTATTATACATATAAACCTTCCTCTTTAATTACTCTATCTATTAATTAAAAACCGCATCAAATTCCGTTGCGTAATTTTAAAGATTTAATCTTTCAAGGGGACATAGGGAAAGAGATAGTGACGTTGTTTTAAAATATGTAGTGAAATCCCTTTAAAGTTACTAATTCAGTAGGGTGTGAGATCCTTTAGAAATATATATATATATATTTTTTTAATAATTATAAACTAGTGCTTGACTGCAATCCCGCCTGATGGTAAGCAGTGGTGCAATCGTTGATGGTAAAGCGCACCAGTTTATTAAGCCTATTCACCTAAAAAACTAAGGAATAGGAAGGATGTCGGCAGTTGAGCGAGGTGATGCAATGTTAAACCCAAGACCAACACGACCAAACGATACTGCGCTAGAGGAAGATTGATCTGGAGACTCTTCACGACCAAACTGCCGACACAACAACATTTGACGTCCTCCGTACGGCTTCACCAGAAATCATGCCGGAACACGACGAATCGCTTGGCGGCAAGACTTTGTCTGGTGGGTGGTAACTTCTGCCGGCAGCCTATGTTATGGCCTACCACCGAGGAAATAATTAAGGAATAATTTTTATTACCGCACGTTGTCCTCATTCAATTTTATTTAATTTAGGTCGCCTTGTTTTTAACCAAGTCTACTGCTACTACTACTAACTGGCTATGGGTGTCATATTTTGACAGGACTAATCCAATATATAATAAAAAGTATAAATACTAAAACCCAACTACGACAAAAAACGACGCTGAAAAAGTATAAAACAAGATTTTCAGAATACTGAACGAACAAAGTTGCTAATGTAGTTGCAAGTAAATGGACATAGTTAAGATGCCTTCGTTGTAAATTGACAATAATGTCATACAATAACCATTCTGAAGTATGCAATATTCACTATGTAGAGATAAATTTTCATGTTTGGAAAAGCGTAGTCACACGTTGTCAAGGTGCTACGGTAGGTAGGTATATGTAAGTGAATATTGCATACTTCAGAATGGTATTGTATGACATTATTGTCAATTTACAACGAAGGCATCTTAACTATGTCCATTTACTTGCAACTACATTAGCAACTTTGTTCGTTCAGTATTCTGAAAATCTTGTTTTATACTTTTTCAGCGTCGTTTTTTGTCGTAGTTGGGTTTTAGTATTTATACTTTTTATTATTTGTACTATTTTGGTGTTAAAGTATATTTGTGGCGCATAGTATTAACAAAAGTTAAATTGATGAACTAAGAACTAGGTACTTGACATATTACATCTACACGCACATATAACAACATAAGCCCTAAGGCATATGCCTTAGGGCTTATGTTGTTATATGTGCGTGTACACGAGTGCAGCACTATATAGTGCAGAGGACATTTTTATGGGAGTTTTAGCCAGTTATCAAACTGTTTCAGCCTTCACAGCGTGGAGTTACTCCCAGCTTATGTCGTTTTCATTAGTGCATTACATATTCTATTAATTTTCACTCTGCTCTACATTGCATAAAGCGATTCACAGTTCCCGTGATCCGCGCTTTACTCTTATCGCTCATATTTTACATCATTAAAGCATTCTTGTAATTATGTACAAGCATAAAGTACTCGTGAAGCTCTTTCACGTGATACCAAACACGGTATATTTATTTTAATTTAATATTAATATAGAACTTTTTGTCCGCTAGAGGGCGCTATACTAAATTTGGTGACAAGCTTTATAGCTCATAACTAGCAGAATATCAAGGCCCTTCTAATGGTACTGCAGTGGTCTTATTCTGATAAGTAGTTAAGAAGCTATGAACGAAAAGATGTGAATTATATGCAACCAGCCCATGAATACAGGTAGAGTCACAAGCAAATACTAGCAATTTATATATATTCAAAATGTACAAGTAAAGTGCTTTCAAATGATACCAAACACGACATATTTATCTTAACTTTATTTTTTTACTCTGTATGTTTTGTCCGCTAGAGGGCGCCACATTAGATTTTGTGAAACCCCATATAGCCTATAACCAGCGGACAATTAAGACGCTTCTAATGATATATCATTTGTCGAATTGTGATAAGTAGTTTAGAAGTTACGAGGGAACAGATGAACATACATACATACATACATACATACATACATACATACATACATATATACATACATACATACATACATACATACATACATACATACATACATACATACATACATACATACATACATACATAGCCTGTCAAAATCATAACCCTCCTTTTGCTTTGCCGTAGTCGGGTAACAAGATGTAATGAAAACCCCGTCCGACCCAAAAGGATAATAAAGGTTAGGTAAACACATGAACAAATAAAATATGAAATTTTACATAGTAACAATAGTAATGAATTTTGAAATAATCTTTTTTTCCGAATTAATTCCGAATTCCCCAAAATCCGGTATTTTTTTTAAAAGTGACAATATCTCTTTCGCTGGTGTTATTATGAGCGATGCGACCGCGTGCCGCATAGGCTGCCCCCCTTCACCCGCGCATGTATTGCCTGCCGCACATGTATTAATTTACCTCATTTTGGGAAATAATATTTATCTTTAAGGGGATTTTTTTGAGTTTAGCCCGGCTTTGTAGGCTTTATTAGAATCAGTTAACGATACCTAACAATACCTCCACGGATCGGACAGGGCTTTATTTACTTATTGTTTATACATAAATGTTTATTAATCATAATATAGAGTTGACGATAGTGTACCACACTGAATTTAATTAATTTTTTGTTTATGGAAGTTGTGCTATAAGATTTCTACGCCTTTTTTTAATCTATCAGGATCATGTGATTTATTCTTATGTTTTTTTAGAACAGTGTTTACAAGGTATACCCATATAACTTTCTAACAGAAAGTAATACGACAGTTATTCAGTAGGGTATGAAATTATTATTATTATTAATTAATTCATAATTTTTATTCAAAAATCTTTACAGGGTAAATTACATACAGTCTTAAATATAAGCTTATATCCAAGTCTTACGTGCCTGAACTAGGATATCCTGTGTTTCAGGCGAAAATAGCTAAAAACAATTTAAAATTAACAAATAATCAAAAGGATTCTTAACAATACAAATGTGTAAACGATCTGTAAACGTGGGCAAGTTATCTTATACTATTCTAATATTTCAAAAGCTTAACTTCTATTTTCTTAATTTACAAGATAGTCATTCTAAAAATTGTATAAAAACTCAAAATATAATTATAATAATCAAAAATTGTAAAAATACGAAATATAAACAAAATCACTTTAGCACAATCACTAAATTCTCTGTATCATCGTAGGACATTTTTTGCAGAGTTTGCGTAACAATTTTCTTACTAAAACTTGATTTAAACTATAAATGTTTGATTTCGCGTTCAATCTATTGTAGAGGAGAGGACCAAGAAATAAGTAAAATTTTTATGTGAAAGCATGTTTGGTATGATTTTGAGGACAGACTAGATTTTTACGTCTTTTGTTAGTAAAGTCCGCGCTATATGTTAGATCTGCGTGCTGTTTTAATACAATAGCCATTATAAATAACTGTCGGACTTTTAGTACTTCACATTCTTTGTATAGGAGGTTAGTGGGAAAAAGGAATGGCCGGAAAGTAGACACTTTGAGAATTGCCCTCTGGGCTCTCTCGATTGTTAGTAACAATGTTTTACCCGCTAAATCATTTTGAAATAAGTACATAATTTTTATTACGGCATGCAGTTCTTCCTCTCATACAGAGAAGGATTGAGCATAATCACCACGCTTGCTCAACGCGGGTTGGCGATTTCAGACTTATAAAGTCCAGGTTTCCTCAGGATGTAGAAGACCTGTGCCCAGTAGTGGGACGATAAAAACAACATATCGACGCTGGAAAGCGATTTTGTCGTATCTCGAAAAAAGGCAGTTTTGTTTTATTGCATAATTGAATTCAGAAAAAAATACTGCGTTGGATGGTCTGATCAATGTATTCCTAAGATGTTTCTTTTTTATGATACGACCTTGACTTTTTCTAAACTTATTTCTGATTTCAATTATGCCATAAAACAAAAATGCCTTTTATCGAGATACGACAAAATCGCTTTCCAGCGTCGATATGATTAATTTAGGTCGTCATGTTTTTAAACAAGTCTACAACTGTCTATGGCTGTCATAATTTGACAGGACTAATCTAATATTTACAAATCTTCTGTCCTTTTCTTAATAAAGTTGAAAGAAAAAGATAAACTGAACTAAAATTTAATTTAGTTTATGAGCAAAGGACTCAAGGCTATTATTTTAGCAGCAAGTACCTCTGAACATACAACACTTCCCCGCTACGCAGTGGTTTTGTAACAAAGAAGCACGATAACATAAGAATTATATTTCCCCCTTCCCCCCTTTTGACCCCGAAACGTAACGTCGGATATAATATACAGCGGTGGGGGCGACCCCTAATTTTATACCGTATACAGGTTGTTGCTAAAAGAAGTAATTATATTTTTTGTTCTGCTGTCATGATTGTATTGAAATGGTTAATTTTTTGGTTTTGTGAATCTCAAATAGTAATTTTAGCAGTTATTTATTTTACTTCTAGCAGGATCTTTTATTTATTCCCTATTTAGGACTTATAAAACTAAAACCAATTATTGTTTATTTTACCACTTATTAACCAATTATTAACCCCAACAAGCTGGACCGATGACCTGGTGAAGGTCGCGGAAAGTCGATTGATGCGGGCAGTATAAGACGTCGAAAGCCTTGGGGGAGGTCATTGTCCAGCAGTGGACCTCTATAGGCTGAAGAAGAAGAACCAATTCATCATCATCCCAGCGTTAATCCCAGTCGCATTTGAAGCCTTTTCAGCTTTGGAGTCTAGGGTCCGCTTTACCAGTCCAACTGCTGATATGGAAAAACTTCGACATTTTCCGTGAAGCGACTGCCGTCTGACCTCCACAACCCGAAGGCGACATGGAAGCATTGCAGTTAGAACAATTGCTGGACTTTTGAGGGCTCCAACAACCCGTAACGACTGCCACTAGATATTCGTATGGCAATCGGGACCAACGGCTTAACGTGCTTTCCGAGGCACGACCAGACCAGTGCAAATATTCATATTGATGCATACAAATACTTGCACTGAGCGGGGATCGAACCTGCGCCACCTTGCGCAGCGGCCGCGTCCGCTACCGCTACGCCACGGAGGCTGTCGCCGGCTGTAAGAAGAAGAACCAATTATTATGCAATTTTGCATAGTGTGCAAGGGAATTGAATGATTTAATTCCACTAACTCCGTTCCATCATTGGAAGACCCGTCGTACTGCTTCCACCCTTACATTATTGACACCACAACGATCCGAACGAAGCGTTTCGCCTCGTCCTTTATACCGCGTACATCGATGGTCTAGAACAATTTGCCAGCGACGGTTTTTCCGTCTGCCTACAATTTAAGTGTCTTCAAGGCTAGAGTGAATAGCCTCTTAATAAACTAGCGCGCTTTACCATCAACGATTGCATCACTGCTTACCATCAGGCGGGATTGCGGTCAAGCACTACTTTATACTTATACGATAAAAAAAATCAAATTTATCTTCTTCTTCCTCAGCCTATAGATGTCCACTGCTGGACAAAGGCCTTCCCCAAGGCTTTCCACGATGACCGGTCTCGTGCTGCCCGCATCCATCGGCTTCCCGCGACCTTCACCAGGTCATTGGTCTACCTTGTTGGACTGGATCTAAAAATTATCCATCATCATACCGAGACCCTTCCGTGCCTCTGAAAGCACGTTAAGCCGTTGGTCCCGGTTGTCATGTTCAGATCTTTGACAGTCATTACAGGTCGTCAGAAGTCAGAAAGTCAGATCACCAATCTTACCAAGGGGTATCGTGTTACCATTAACTGGGTTGTGGAGGTCAGATACTGGTAGTAAAATACTAGTATTCAGTTGAAACCGGTTAGACTGGAAGCTGACGCCAACATACTTGAAAAATAGCTGGACAGACGAAGATGATGTTTAATCTGTAGCGGGACCTACACACGCCACATGGAACAACGCGTCATAGTGACGTCACAGGAATTCTACATCTCGCAATCAGAGTTTACCGTGCAATTAGTATACACACAACTTTCCAATTTCAAGCATTGGGCAAGTGCCCGCCAGACATAACACCCGCCTGGTCGGAAGATCCTCCCTTTTATATGGAGGATCAGAGAACTTTACTCTCTGTTCCTCATGCCACCACAAATCTATAAACATTACATTTAATAAAGTTTTTAAAGTAATGCAATGTTTTAGTTTGTCAGGAAGTAGGTATTTAAGAGACGCAGCGTGGGTAGGCCCCCGACAAGGTGGATCGACGACCTGGTGAAGGTCGCGGGAAACCGCTAAATGCGGAGGTGCTGGACCGGTCGTCGTGGAGATCCTTAAGTCCTTAACCTTAAGTCGTAGTGGACATCTATAGGCTGAAGAAGGAGTATGGTGATGGGCGGATGTTTTGGAGGACAGTCTTAAAGTAATATGCTATTTCTCAGAATATATATACACATATTTTTTTCTTTAGATAATACTTTTTGGCGCGCTGTGGTTTTATAGGCTGAAAAAGAAGAAGAAAGTAGTCGCTCCATGAAATATAAATATACTGAACATAATTCTGCTGAATCCAATTACACTGAAAATCGAGCACAAAATAACACTTTTTGGCTAATTTATTTGCTTAACTTTTATATTCAGTATCTATGTATTTATTTGTGTATATGTAGGTATGTATTTGTGTATCTATTTTAGTATATTGTAGTAATAATATTTGCACCAACGACAGTTCCATTTGTGGTTCAGGGGAATCTGTCCATTCTTTGGTTGCCTGGAAGAGATTCCATTAGCGATAAGGCCGCCCATTGTATGTTCTTTTTATGTCGAATGTTTTTGATCGATGTTAGATTAGTGTACAATAAAGAATATATAAATAAATAAATAAAATAGTTAGGAAAAGGGTAGCGAAGTCTCTGACGTCAAAGGATGTCAAGAAAAAAACCAACGTTACAAAAATAAATCTTTCAAACAGGCTGTATATCAAGAAACTACAACAACCTTGCGTTCTACCTTGGTGTTTAGTACCGCGGCAAACATCGTGGAACTTAGACGCAAGAGCTAACTGTAACTATAACTGAACTCAGTCCCATTTTAGACACCACATAGTCTAAACGTGAATTAAAAGTTAACTAAAAACGCCAAAACTAAACAGAAAAATAAAAAAAAAAAACGTTTGTCTAAAAATGGAATTCTAAAATTGAATGTTTTAAATCGTTGTTGATTAATGCGAACGCACGCTTTTGCACCTTTTGTTTTTAATTTTCTCTCAAAAGTTCTTTTTTTGAACGTAGATGTTACCCTGTTTCACGAAAGGAATAATGATTTATTTACTGTGTGTATATTAATGTATTATTTTCCAATCGTGTTTTCGTCAAACAAAACTTCAAAAAACAGGTTTAACAATTACCTACAACTTCCTCATTTATTTTCATGTTTGGAGATATACCCATATACATATGTGTTTACGAAAAATATGCGTCTCTTTGTATAACTAGCAAAAGTTTAGCAATATTTTTTAATCTGTTTCAATCTTCCCATGTCTTTCATGAATAAAAAGCTTTTTTATGCTAAGCACCGCCGCTTCTAGCACTAAGAAATATATTTTCTGTCCAATGTAAATAACTAAAACACAAATCACTTTTTTGTTTGGTTGATCAACAAAGACAAGAAGTTTAGTTAAATATTTTTTAAGGCCTAAGGTTTTTCGCCCTTATTTTTTTTAAGTGTGAGAATATTAAAAATGGCTGATTTATTAGTTGATCAATCAAAAAAAAAACTGTAGATATAAGCAAACCGTCTATAACTTTATACATCTTTATTTTTCTCTAATGGATACACACATGTTTAAAAGTATACTATAGTATAGTGTATAATATGAAACAAAAAGTAAAAGTGTGTTTTTTTAAATTATTATTCTTAATAGAGGCCATAGACAAACACATTTTTATGGCAACTGACATCATTTAAAAAAATAATGGAATCATTTTAATTAAACCCATTACTGGATGCTTTGGAATGGTCAAAAGGTCGGATTAGTTAGAGAGACCAAGCTAAAGCGTAATAGATTCTTTTAGAGGAGAATGACCCAGAATATTCGCTATACAGCCTTGTGATTGACAGGCAGACAGACAGACATACCGTGTACGTTTTTGTACAAGTCTCGTTGGCTAAGAGTAAGTCTACGTCTTCTAATAATAAACTTTTTGAGTAAATCAATGTAGGTCTGTATTTATCATCCATTAATTTATTTAGTCTTTCACTATTAATACATGTTTAATTCCTCATGGATGTGTCAAGACATACCAAGCCCCCTTTTTGTTTGGCGTGTGTGGGAATTTAATCTCTCCCGCTCTGGGCAGAGCGGAAGGGCGTGTCAGACTTTTACTACCCAGACGTGTTCCTTTAATGCCTGTGCGCTAGGGTTTCTCGATTTTTCTTTCAAGCAACCCGCATCTCTGCCCTAGGCATCGGTCTTCGTGGACCCATCAAGACGTGCTGACACCTCTTTGAGGTGCGCGTGAAATACAACGCGCCGTCGACTCGGACCAGCCCCTTAATCCCTTAATCAGTTGGTATCGTTCGGGCCACCCATTGATCGGTTCGGTCCAAACGATCCCAACTAGTCGCAATCATTTGACAAAAATGTGTTCGCCGAATAGGGGGCTGGTCCTTACCGGGCGGCAAGCTGCCCATCGCTCGAGGAGATCGAAGTTGTCCCCCGACCAGCTGTCTCCTGCAGTGGCTAGAGGCGTATGGGCGATGAGATTCCCGCTCCCAGACACTTTCCGCCTCCTCCTTTGAAAGTCACTGCTTCGCATACCAAAACCCCTCCGTACCATGGACAGCGCATAAACCATTGGTCCCGGCTGCAATTAAGGGTTGCTAGTGGCCCCTCTGACCCTTTGGTAAGGCTAACTGAGGGGCCACCCACACAGAGGGGACAACAACTGGGTTGAGGGAGGCTAGAGAGACAGCTTCTCCATGTAAAATATTAGCATCTAGCATAGCCCTCCCCATGGCTTTCTGTGCGAGTTTTCTATTGTCAGCTGTGAAATACCTGTGAACTGAACATCGTGCCCAGCGAATTTTAAACATAGTCCTATTTCTATTAAACTTTTGAAGTTGTCGAAGACTGTTCATGGTGTTTCTTGTCCGTTCTCCTCCCAAGCCACAGACGACGGCACATCAAGCTACTACAATTGTTAGATTTCTCTATTAAAGTTTCACCTTTATCTCTTGGGAATATATGACACTTTCGGGTAGCTTCATCTGCTGTCGCCCGTCCCTTTGGCATTTTTTCTGACAGTCCGAAAGTGTCTTTAAATGGTTACAATCAATCAAATTAGCCTATCGCTATCCACTACACCTAACTTAATTATTGTGAAAATGGGTTCAGTTAATTAACCTTTTGAACGCCCATCTATATAATACGCGATGTGTCCTCCTGCGCCACACTACAAATGTATAACGTATCTATAGTAAAACGTAGGGATGGGATTAGTGTCCTATCGACAAATAATATTATACATTTAAAATAATTTTTATTCACCAATTTACGAAGCGAAATAAAAACTGTAATCGTAATTTCATATTTTATTTTATTTCATAAAAAAAACAGTATGAAAACCTGGATATATTCCCCACAATAAAGAAAAGAATTTTAAATTTATTAGACGTGTGTTCTACAAGGCACATCCCTATTTGTCTCCAAATGTAATCCTTCTACTTCATATCAAGTAGTTGGCGCTCGAGGCACGTCAAAATCCTTTCTGTTCTAGGGGATGTCTAGATTTCTATGGTATACATTTTATATTCACTGTGGTCGAGTTACACGTGCATAAACTCAACCGATTCCTGCATAATTTATTTCGTTTACTTACAACAAATACAATTAATAGAAGCTAAATACGTGGTTTTCTACGTTTTAAAAAATAAAATATAATGGAGGTTAAGTGTCTGTTTTACACAAGACCTTTTTTTTAATGGTGTCGCTAAATACTCGCAATTATTTTTCTGCTTTGTAGAAACTAATAGAAAACTGAAGAAAATTCCTGAAACGGAAGTTGACGACTTAACGGAATGTCAAGACGACGAACTATTTCAAAATTCTGATTCAGACTTGAACAACTCGCAATAATTCGTCATATTCACAGTCACAATTTTTTTTATAAGGACACATGCGCCAACTCAAGATGTAAACATTGCACTACACTAAAATGCACAAGGTCACTATGACCTTGAAACCCGTCCGCTTATGACGTCACAGATTTCCTTCTATACACGTCGGTGGCGTGTACAGACCGACAACTAACTAACTTTGTAGGGATGGGGTTTTTCAAACGGGGTTTCACTATCGACAATGATTAGAAAACCTATTAATTCTTGATTAAGGTAAATAAAACCTAGTTTAAAGTGTACAATATTTATAAAATATTCTATATTTACGTCATTTTCTTGCAATAATAGTATTTATGATCATTTCGACGAGATGAAATATAGCGAGGTCTTCGTCGTGTCCCATCACTGGCTTACTTGATATCAAGTGATTGGCGCTGGGGGCATTAAAATATTTTCTGGCGTTTTTGTTTCTATTGAAAATTAAACAAATAAGAACTTATTATGCGCGAAAAAGTTAAAAATATGGTTGATAACAGGGCAAATTTCCATAAAAACAAAATAAAAGGTCTTGTAAAAGTCGTAAATTTATTTTATACTGTGATTACTTCTAATCAAGTAGTGGCGCTGAGGGCACGAAAATCTCGAACTTGTATAGAAGTGATTGGCGTTCAAAAGGTTAACATCGATCATGTTAGAGTTTCTTGCCGTTGATGATACTCCAGAGAAGAGTTGTAGGTAAATAAGGAAAACCAAAACCACTAGTTTTGAGCCGCATTTGTAATACATTAACACCTATTACTGTGTTCATTATACAAAATATTTTTTGCCGTATGGGCATTATTGTCTCGTACAGATACACAGTAATACAGTTTTTTTAAATTACTAAATCAATAGGATTCTACCAGACTGTGAACTCTGTATAAATGATTAATTAAAATAAATGCTGTCAGTTTGACAGATGATTCTGTCAAAGTCAAACTGACTGCCTGTTTTAAAAATTTACGCCAGCGTTTTCCTTTTCCGAATATAATTTCTTGTTTTAATAAAAAGTAATCCTAAAATACTCTTAGTGATACTGTATTCACATTCGTGGAAGAATTTTCGGAATCAGTTCCGTAGCTCCATAAATTTCCCTCTATATAAAAACTCATAACAATCGTTACCTCTTTAGTCAATATAGAAAATGGCGGCGATCTTCTTGTTCACAATTTAAACTAAATTTAAGTTTAGTCCATCTTTTTCTTTCTATTGCATTAAGAAAAGGACAGAAGGTAAATATTGTTTCGCCTCTATAAATGTCATGTGCGAAAGATTAAATAAATAAATAATAAATAAATTAGTGCGTCCTGCCATAGTCTTAAACAGGAAACATTAAAAAAGTTAAGTTTTTTCTCTATGTCACTAGACGGAATCATGTAGGGAAATGTCAAAGTTATAACTTTCCCGCGCATTGCGATGACGCCATCTTGAATAGCTTCATTATTTTTTATTCGATATTCAAATGGTTATTATTATGATATTTAGAATAATCATTTAAATTAAAAAAAAGAACTGTCTAAACGAACACACTTTTGCTTTATACTTACAATATGTTTTAATGCTGCCTGCACACTAATTGCGTAACACAATATAAAAGAAAAAAAAAATACCTATTGCTAATCCATTGCTTCATGAATTTGTAAAAACGGCTGCCTAACAATGTAAATAACGCAATGAATACTGTTGAACTGTCAAAATGAAGCCAAGTAAGTTACGCATTTGCCCTGCAGATATTAAATACTTAATTGACGTGTGTGTGACCATTGTTTTAATAAGTTTTTAACAAATATCTTATCCTTTAAGATTTGATCAATATTTACTTAAATTAACGTCGATGGTTTTATTGATTAACACAAAAAAAGCGGCTACACATATTAACACTACCTATATCGTGTCCGTGTCTGAATAATAACAGTTACACGGGTAGATCTATCAGGTTAAGCAACACTTGCCAAGGTTGGTGTGTGGGTCGGTGACCGTCTTCATATACCAAGACCATTTCTTGCTTCGTAAATCACGTTTTCCCCACTTTAGATCTTATGATTTTAGGTGTTTCTCTTTTTATTGTCGCTTTTTCGTTTCATCATATAGCGACGCTAAAAAAGTATTACCTATCTCAAGAAAAAAGAAATTCTGAGAAATAGCATTTTTTGAACGTCAATATTACATAAAACTGTCCTCAAAAACGTCCTCATTTCGCCATGCAACATACAATATGTAAAGAAAACCCTGTCCGACCCATAAGGATAATAAAGGTTAGGTAAACACATGACCAAATATAATATAAAATTTTACGTAATCATCACAGTAACAATACTAATGAATTTTGAAATAATCCTTTTTTCCCGGGAATTAATTCCAAATTCCCCGAAATTAGGTAATTTTTAAAAAAGTGACAATACCGGTATTATTATAAGCGAATAGCGACGCGACCACGTCACAGGTGCCGCGTGCCCTGCCCCCCGCCCGCCCGCGGAATGGGGTTGCTTACAGCACATGTATTAAGTTACCTCTTTTTGCGAACTAATATTTATTTTTTTAGGGGGATTTTTTTTTAAGTTTAGCCTGTCTTTGTGGGCATTAGTAGAATCAGTTATCGATACTTAACAATACCTTCACGGATCGGACAGGGTTTTCTTTACATATTGTATAATTATTTAAAAGATACAGCCTTGTGATTAACGAACGGACAAGTCTTACTGAAAAAAACAATTTTTAATCCCCAAGAAGATAAGATTTCATACATAGGTAACTCTCTTCATGTGAATTATAACTTGTTTCACTAATTCACATTCGATCCCGGCCAGGTCATGATGGAAAACGATCTTTTCCTGATTGGCCTGGGTCTTGGATGTTTATCTATACTATGTATCTATTATTTAATAAATATAGTATCGTTGAGTTAGAATCCCATAACACAAGTCTCGAACTTACTTTGGGGCTAGCTCAATCTGTGTGATTTGTTCGTATATTTATTTATATTGATTATGTGAAAAATATTGATCAAACCTTCCAAAAATTTTATAGCTAGACCATTTTATTCATTTCAAATAACTAAGACTTCATAACTTTGCTATAAATTAATTATAAAAAAAATACAAGTCGTGAAACTTGGGTGACGTGATAAGAGGTTCCGTGGAGTTTCTTGCCCGTTCTTCTCCATAGGTACCTACTCTTTGGAATGGCCGACTAGCTTCATCTTACTGACTGACCGACCTTCTGACAATTCAAAAGTGCCTCTAACTGGTTTATTTGAAATAAATGCTTTGATTTGATTTGATTTGTGACTTGTCAATAGTGTCAATCCCTAGCTTCAGGTGGGAAGACAACTCACGTCAAGCTCATTGACGAAAATTATCTTTGATTATAAGTTTTAAAAGCATAGCATTAAAGTTGAAAATAATCGTTTATCAGAATTCTGCTAAAAAGGCCCATTTTGGTCTAGCTATTAAATATTAATTAAAAACTCTCTAACGATTCGTTCTTTAGTTAAAAAAATATAAATATCACCATCGTCCACCATTTTTGTATTATGTTCATTTGTTATTCTGACAGCTAATATATTCAAATAGCGGTTTATTGTTACGCGGGCTATTAGCAAAAAAGCCCGTGAAAAGAATGGACTAAGCTAAAGGGCTATTTTCATAATTATAGTGCTCGGGGATATTTTAAATTGAGTTTATGATTGAGCTGTCAGGATAATTTATATCAATTTTCACTATGATGTCGTCATCGGTTAATATCTGTGTTTTGTTAATTAGCAATTTTGACAATAATTATGCGATATTGGCATGTAATTAGAGTAAAATGCGCCCAATTACTTTTTGTCACTCCTTATGTTCATTTTCTCTAAAAGTTGACAGCCAATAAAAAGGTGATTAGCTCCAAAAAGGTTCTTTGACGCATTTTCCGCATCAAAAACAAAAAAAAAAAAAACAAATCGCAATTCCAAATTCGAACCTCCATATCATAAACAAGGACATATAACGTAACCATCCGTTGCTCATCTGACTTCGTGACCGTAAACTGTTGCGTTTCAAAAAACGAAAATGTTTGGAATTTTCGAGATGTGCCGGAAGCAAGTTGCCGCTCTCATTCTGCCACTTGTGTTGGCATCGCTGACGGGTTACTCCTCCGAAGCACTCAGCACTTTTGGTGTCTCCAACACGAAAGCGCCGTCGCCGGCAGCTCCAACAGCACCACCCGGTAAATATATTTTTTTTATATAATGGGACATTTCACACTGCACATCCGACACAGATTGGACTAGAAAAAAACACTGATCACTGTTTGGAAAAACATGGTTCTAAAAAACACATTTTTTATTTACACATTGGGTGTCATGTTTTGAGTGTTTGGAGCACGAGTGATTATTTTTAATACTTACAGGTACATACAGAGGATATTCTTGTCCCATTATATGAAAAAAAATGTTTGCCCAACATACACTAGGCGACCTTTTGAAAAAAACTACGTAGGTTTATATGAATTGAAATAACCTACAAAGCTTCATTCCTCACAAAATACTTTAATAACGTGAAAAACACTAAACAATCTGTATATATTGTACATACATGACATTTTTACACAATTTTCTTCACACTTCTTTTCCAAATTCAAAATTAATTGTGTTAATGTGCAGAATCGGTTTAAAAAATTAAAATGTGGCAAGGAAAATCTGGCTTTTTGCCTGTTTTTGTGTTCTTTTGGCTGATTGGACAATGTTTCGGAGCGTTTAGTCCTGTTTTTGGCGTTATTAAAACTGACCCTCCTCTCAAAACACCGTCGCCTACTCCGCCGTCGGGTAAGATTTTTTTTATATAATGGGATCTTTATTATATTAAATTAACATCTAAATTAATTTCCGTGTACAGATAAAAAAACTTGAAAATTAATAAATACCTATTTCTATCTGTTATTTCATACATTTTTATTCTTAATTTGTGTAAGGCTTGTAAATATCTTGCATATTTTTTGTATTTGTAAGTCATGTGTATTATGATATTCAAAATTGTTAATATTCTATTGAATTTAACTTTTACGATAATCGTCTATTTGTCTCATTATATAAATTTTATATACAATATCGGCGGCGTCACAACATAAAATACCTAACACAGAACACATACACACCATCGATTTATAAAACAAGTTCATTCACTTTTACACTCAAATTAGAACATAGATAACACACAATATTCCTCTGATTACAAGGTGAATAGATTTTTTATTGAAGTTTTTTACAAATTATGAATGTATGGAGCAGTGGTGCAAGTACGGATCTTTAAAGTGTCGCAAGATGGAAACAATCGCAAACCACAGAGGGCCTGTCAAGGAAGTAATCCCATTTGCAACTCCACCATACTAATATTATGTCCATTATCAAGTCCAGTATCAAGTACCCATCGATCATTCAATACAATAAATAATACTGTGAACAGTTAGCTCACATATTTCGTAAACGGTGTTTCACTGGCAGCACGATAAATTGTGTGGGTCTAAGACATCAAAATAGAAACGCGACCGTCTTTTGATTCAATAAGACGAATTCACCAATTTAGATTTTAGAGTCGGTGTTTCCATCTTGCCAAATATCTGACGTTAAATAAATTAATAAATAGATGTGTGCTAGCACCGCAGCCTTGAATTCATAGAAATACTAGTGCATTAATTTGTAATTCAGAGGATTATAAAAACACAATATAGACGCCTCTTTAATACAGAACAACATTTATATTGATTTAGGCTGTTACACTAAAACATTCTATCCATCTCGCTGAACAAAAACACTGCTTAGCATCACATTTAGGTACTACGACAATTTAACAAACGAATTGGCGGCAAAAGTCAGCCATCTTATTCCATAAACAACATACTTTTACATTTTTTCCATAGACAACTGTTACAAACTTTTTTATTATCAACACCGATTACAAAAACACAGCAAAGTATTACCAGTGTAAAAAAATGTGGTGCAGAAGGCAAATGTTCGCCATTTTGCCTATTATTATAGTCAGTTGGCTAAACATACAGTGCATAGATGGGTTTGGTATCTCGTCATTCGGGAAGGCCAATACAGACCCGCCAAAGCCTGCGACAACTTCCGCTGCTCCTGGTAAGAATTTAAAACGATATATTTCATACAAAAAAAAAAGCAGCTTTCATACATTTCAACATAAGAATGCAAACACTCACACATACATACCTACAACCGCTGTTTAATGAGCATGAGACAAAACCATGAAAGCCATTAAAAAAGCTTGTTATCCAGGTTTTAGGGTTAAATTAGTTTTAAGGTGTATTTTCTAGGAACTCTTTTACAGAAAAACTTTCAAAAGCTTTAGAAGTTATACCAGAGATACCGAAAACTTGTAAAAACATACGGTCAACTGTGCAATCATTACTTTTCATTAGCAACTTTGTCCATTAAAAATCTGCTACAAATAATACAGTTTCCAACTTTTGTAATGCTTGAAAATTAAATACATAGCAGTTTTTAATAATCGAGATATATTATATTTAAAAAAACAACTGCCTCAGCAGTTCCTCCTGTATCGAGGCTGCAAAAAAAAGGCCTGATGTTTGTAGTTGCTCATAAAAAGTAAACATATTTACCACTTGTGACGTAAAAAAACATACTTAACAACAATATCAAACATCGCAAGAAGAAAACGATATAATTTTACTAACAAAAATATCCTTCGATTTATAAATATTACTGACAGCACACCACATCTTAACAATACAGTATTACTAGCCTAAAAAATATGTAAATATTAATAAATGAATGAAATAGTTATTTCATTTGGATATGCGATTTGCTCATACCTAAAATTGTCTAAACTTAACAATACTAGGAACTTAAATACCATATCCAAGCACCAGTCGATTTTTATGTTGAATTAACTTGTATGTAATTAGCTAAGTATCTTTGAAATCAACATAGATAGTTTCACAACGCTCGACCTCATTGGTTTTAAATCAAACCAAGGCGGGATAGTAGTCAAGCACTAGTTGCTATCAAAAAAGGAAAAAATCCAAACCGAAAAAATAGTCAAATAAAATAAACATTAATGTCACTAACTTTTAGCCATAGACAAAAAGAACAGTTAAAAAAAGTTGTGAATAAAAATATATATTGTGAAGGCGTTATTTTTCGCGGGTTGAGATGTGGTGTCAAGGAAAGGCCGCGATGGCTATTTTACCGTTGCTTCTCATTGGCTGGATGACTGGACAATCTGATGCTCTAACTACCTTCGGGAAGAGTAATACTGCTGGACCTACCGTGCCTCCAACATTGCCGCCCCCTAGTAAGTACGGGAGAAGCGTTGCGTTAATTCGAATTTTAAAATTGAAATATTCAATAATTTTTGATAGGACTTCACAAGTCCATACCAAATGCGTTAATCGGTTCTGACTTTAGAAAAATGTTTGTCTTATAATATTAAAAAAAAAAAAACACTGAGAAGGCTTTTCATTGTAAAAATATTGTATAATAATTTAACTAGGCAACATGCGATCAGCGAGTATAAAACTCTTTTATTGCAATAATTATCTCTGGACCGGGCAAAGTTTCATGGGTTTTGCTATTCTTCAGTAATAATGTAAGTATAGCCTGGGTTTCCATCTAGATTCTTCGATCTACCAGGAAATCCAGGTCTGATTTTTTCCTTCTGTAAATCTTAAACTTTATTTGTTTCGAATTAACGCAACTCTTGTGTATATTTTGACATTTGAATGCTTTTTCATGTAAATTAATGACATTAGTGCACGTTTTAAATATTGCACATTAAAAGCACACAAAACATCGCAAACACTCTTCTACCATAAAGAGAATATTAACAAATGAAATAGTTTTTTTTCCGTTTGATATAAAAGACGATGTGGGATTTTGTACAGTGTCTTTTTTGTTCTGTGAAATTGACATAACCCATAAATAATATCATTATATATATTTTTTAAACTGGTTCGTTAAAGTTCCTCATTTTAATTTTATATTTTATCTATATTTGGCACCCAGGTTCTAAATGATTTTAATAAAGAAGAAATATATAAAAAAAGGGACAAAAATTATTTCCTATTGCTGTTTTTTGAATCAGCAACACCATTTTGGAAATGTCGGTCTTGAGAGAGATAATGAAAGCTATAAATAAAAAGCTGATATCAATGCAAACAGACCCCCTTATTCATAAACGCTGATTTAGTTTAGTTTGTGATTAAGGGAGTCGACGCCAATATTTCGTCATCTCGATCTAAGTGTATTTTCTGCCCCTTATTCGTAAAGCTACTTAAAGGTAAGTAACTAGTGATTAGCGATTCTTTAACCATACATTTTTGACCTTTTAACGTCACTTAACTTTAATCATCGTTTATGGATAAACCACAATGACGTTTATTCATAAAGGATTCTTAATGTTTAAGCAGTGGTTATGAATAAGGGAGAGAAAATACACTTAGATCGATTCCCTTAATCACAAAGTAAACTAAATTTAAGCTCAGTGCGACTTTTTCCCTCTACTTAATTAAGAAAAGGACAAAATACAAATATTAGCTTAGGCCTATCATGTCAGTCAGCACCTGACGGTAATCGACGTATCTTTAGTAGCCATATTTTCAATCACGTCTAAACTGTCTATGGAATGCCTTAATTTGACAGGAATAAATTGGCGCCATTAACGTTCAAAGTTGATGATTAAGTCACGTGATCGTGTTGAAAGCCCTTTTTCTAGTACAAAAAAAAAACATACTTAGCATGTCGAAAAATTGTGTGAACTTTATAAATAAATATCATAATGGCTGTTGCGATAATTTTACCACCACGTCGTGCAATAGTTAAATTTGATGTTTATGACTTATTATAATAAATTAAATCATAAAACACAACAACTTAGCCTATTGAGAATCGTAAAGTAATTTAACTTACTCATAAAAAATGTTAAAATTCTCTATGGTCTATTACATTGTTGCACTTTTATTGTCGTTCCATTCTCAAATTACTTGTTCCATATTTCAAGCAGCGTAAGTAAAAATCTTGTTTTATTTTTGAATTATTTAGTATGTAATGTGTGTTTAGTATGTAAGTATTTCGTTTGTGTTTTTCTTTAGATTTAAATTAAGTACTATAATTAATATACTCCAATTCAAATTGACGTTTTCTCATCTTAAATGAATATCAACTTTAATACAATGTAAATTATGTTGAATTCAGAATTGAACTTTATTTTTTAGAAATTAAAGTTATTTTTTATAAGTCACTATGTAGATAATTATACTCGTTCAGTAGATTTAGATTGGATTTTAATGTAGACAAATTCATTCGTGGCATAGTTATTCGTAATATTTAGAGAATTATATGGGCCTATGGCTAAGTAATAAATGCCACACGGGTGAATCAAATAATAATAATATTTATTTCGGAAAATTAAGGTATACAAAGGTGTTACAATTTAAAAGCTTCGCACGGGTGCAATTCTAATACTAAATACACTACAGAAAAACTGTGAATATTGTACACAGCGGCCCGCCGCTCCTGCCCCACCCCGGTCGGTCAGTACCGCCGCAAACGCGACGCCCCGCAGTTTTCGGTTTTTCATTAGATTTATATTAAATCAACAATGTATTTTAAGGTTTTAAATTGGATAAGGATTAATGCTGTATTGGTTAAAATCGCTTTGAAAATTAGCGAATTTAAAAATAATTGACAAAAAAATATATTCAGGGATAATATTCATAACAAATAGACATATTTTACCAATGCGGACTTTTCTGTAGACTTTTTCATTGAGGACAATAGGTATTTAGTATGTGCTTAGTACATTATCTTGATAAATCTCGTAGGGTTCCGCCTGCGTTTCGCTGCAAGCGCGGAAAAAAAATATTATTTACGACATCACTCTATCTATTAAAGTAAACCGCATCAAAATCCGTTGCGTAATTTTAAAGATTTAATCATACATAAAAAGTCGTGATGGCCTAGTGGTTAAGACACCAGCCTCTCAAGTATGAGTGTGCGAGTTCGATTCCAGGTCAGGCAAGTACCAATGTAACTTTTCTAAAGTTATATGTACTTTCTAAGTATATCTTGGACACCAATGAGTGAAGGTGAAGGAAAACATCTTGAGGAAACCTGGACTTTATAAGTCTGAAATCGCCAATCCGCATTGAGCAAGCGTGGTGATTACGCTCAATCCTTCTCTGTATGAGAGGAGACCTGTGCCCAGCAGTGGGACTATAAAAGGTTGCTGATGAATCATACATAGGGATATAGGGAAAGTGTAATGAAGTTCTGTTGTCAATGTTACAGTCTGTGGTCCAAAAAACCCTTAACAGTCTAAAAAACATTTTCATTGAGCCAGATGTATCATCATCATCTCAGCGTTAATCACAGTCGCATCCAAAGCTTTTTCAGCTTTGGAGTCTGAGGTCCGCTTTACAACTCTAACAGCTGATTTTGGCCAAACTTCGATATTTTCCGTGAAGCGACGGCCATCTGACCTCCAAAGGCGATATCGATGAATTGCAGTTAGACCAATTGCTGGACTTTTGAGGGCTCCAACAACCCTTAACGTCTGCCAATAGATGTTCGTATGGCAACCGGTAGGTAAGCAAAGTAATTAGGCAAAAAGTAGTTCAACAAGATAATAAAGACAAGTAGCATTCCTTCACGAGTCTTTTGGACGCAATTAAGCTAATTCCGTAAAAATCTCATTTATTCCCGCCCAAACGATGTGTCAAACTGTTCGAATTATAAAAATCAAAACCGAATGTCACTTTGACAAATGATCGTATATAGTAAAACCGTCAATTGTTTTCGTTACCAACCTTCAAATAATGACTGTTAAAGATAATTACGTCTGAAATGAAATATGATGTTCAAATTGTTAGGTTGTCTATACACCATAATGACCTTTACTTTGTTGGATGGCAACAGAAATGGAAAAATATTCTACATAGTTGAGTGGCTCTAACTCATGTTGGTTTTGCCTTCGATACACTTAAACCTCGCCTAAGCCTTAGTATTGAGGTATTTCAAATTAAAATTTGATAGAAAACCGAACAATAAAAAAAATATAAATACAGGGTGTATCTGACATCGTAACGCAAAGTTAGTTACAGAATTCACAGTGTTTAATAAAAATGTTGGCTCGACCTTTGAACGTTGCAAGCGTGCCGCCGTGTGGGTTTGTAGGTATGACGTTGATCCCTGATGTGAACTCTATTAAATCAGCTGATAAGATAGTTTTTCGAGTTTTGTTCACATTGCGCTTTTTTGTGTAATGAGCGTATTAATTAATTTTTACTTTAAAATCTTATAGGATTGTAAAAGTATAGCAATTATGAACGGTCTAAAGTGAAAAAACTGCATATGTTTTTTTTAATCATGAAAAAGCCGACGAAAAATTCCACCACTGGGGGGTTCAGAATCACGTACTGGGTCCATTGTACTCGTTTGTACGTCGATGTCAGATACACCCTTTATACATATACATATATTGTAGTTATGTATTATATGTAAACATAACTTCGAAGAAATGTGACATCTACCAACCCGCACTGGGCTAGCGTGGTAGATTAAGGCCCACTCCCTCTCAATAGTGGGGACAATAGAGGCTGAATATGTATGACTAGCTGCGCCGATTTCGATATGTTTTTTTAATATGCACCGCTCCTATTGGTCGCAGCGTGATGTTATATAGCCTAAAGCCTTCCTGGACTAGTGGTCTATCCAACGCATTTTTCAAATGGGACCAGCGCCTTCAAACAAACAAACAAACTCGTCGGCTTTATACAGAGTGGTGCTGGAAATACGATAATAATTAAAAACACGAACAATGCTGGTTCATAGCAATAATCCTAAACCATAGAAAAAAACCTAGCATCAAAAAAAAAAAAAAACTAACAAAGTAAATCGCATAAAATTGCAAACAGAATAGAACATCCTTTAAAAATATTGGTTTACTGACCTCCGATTGGCGACAGCGCGATCCTGTATCGACTTGCTTTTTAAGCGCCATTGTTACTAAAGTTTGGTACCGCAGGATGCGGCGGTCATTAACCTGTAAGCGCTTCCTTATCAACATGTACATCATGTAGCAAATGTGAAAAATGAAAAATAATTTCCTGTGACTAAACTAATGGACATATTTATGATATTTTATGGGTAGAATGAGAATGTGTCGTCTTGTCAGCACCACTCTGTATTATTTATATGTGTATCTCTATTATTAGTATAGATATCTAGCTAGTTTGCACGCATCCCTTTTAAGTTTTCAAAAAACGTCAAAATAAATCTAGTGGAATAAAATCGGCGGATCCATCCTGGTACAGCGCACTAGTTTATTAAGAGCCTATTCACTTTTTATTCACCATAGACCCATAGACTTTTTAGAGGTCAATTGTCTTTGCTAAGATTATCTATGGTTTGCGAAAAGGTACACGATGGTACAGAAAGCCTAAAAATCTACATATACAGATACTCTGTCTCTGTATTATTAGTATAGATATGTATTTATTTATTCGAGTATGGCAGTTAATACTAGTAGTATAAGTCTTGGCTACAAAAACCCAAGCCGATATGTAACAATAAAAAAATATCGCCGAAATTATCTTACTTCAGATCAAATAGCAGCATATGAATTAATAAAATAAACTACCATTTTATATATTGCCAAACACGAAAACCATAAACGAACTAGATTCAAGTGCGTAGATAATAAATCCTGTTCGAAATTCAAACGAGACTCATAACCATAGACCTTTTAGAGGTCAATTGTCTTCGCTAAGATTATCTATGGTTTGCGAAAAGGTACACGATGGTACAGAAAGCGTAAAAATCTATATTGCATGTTTAGCAAAAATGATGGTTATATTTTTTATCGATTACCGTCACATAAATCTTTGGTTTGACATGCAAAACATGTTTTTGTAGAGAAACACTTATTTCTTTTTGGTATAGGTTATTGACGCGTGTCTCTATGACTTGGAAGGCACGTTAAGAGAGGACTCTAGTGCTGAGGAATTTGGAAAATAGGTATTTGAAGAAACTATTGCCGTCACGCTGCCTCCAACCTCGCCCGGTAAAGTGCGAAAAGAACAGTTGCAGTTCAGGCTGATTTTACATACAAAAATGTTGACCAAAAGATGTTTCGTATTCCGCTGTTTTCTTTTTCAAAACAAGACAATTATTTTTATATCAAAATTTAAAGGAAAAGTATCTGTGCTTCTATTATTTTCTTTTTGTCAAAAACTTATCACGTTTGTCTAATAGTCATCTGAACATCACGGTAAAAATGAGTTATGTTTCGCTATTTTGAGTATCGTATTTCTTTCATTAATTAAGTTTTGGAAAATCAAATGATAGGCGCACGTATAATCACGGTGTAAAACTTTAGAAAAAAAATAATTGCTCTAAAAGCATTATCCACGAAGTAAACAGCGGAATACGTTTGTATAGAGAAAGCACCACTAGAGTTCCCTCTTAAGCCGCTGGTTCAGGCAGACATACGTATATGTCATTGACAGTCGTTACGGGTGAAGCCCAAAAGTAACCAACCAGTCTCACCAAGCGGTATTAACCAATTGCTGGGTTGTAGAGGTCAGCGGCCCTAGTCTGTAATTTTATAAAGGAGATCTTTCATTTTGGGCCACCACTATGTAAACTATATAGATAAAAAGGAAAAAAATAAAAGATTTTCATAAAAATACTACTAATTTAATTTAAATAAAAATACAAATATATGTAATTAATTATTTAAAAAATTTTTTAGTAAGATAACCCTTTATTAAGATAGCCATGACAGTGGTTATGACGTTTGATTGGCGACTTTGACAGTCCGATTTTCCCGTTGTGATCGTGTCGAGAGTTGATTTGAGTTGATTGTGTTTATTTAATGGACCGTATGTTCGGAATTCAGACAATTTTTTGCAGTCATATGGTATATAATATATATACGATAGCCTTAGATACATGACACGCCAATCAAATGTCACTATCAAAATCTTAATTCGCTTATTGCTGACCACCATATTTATTAGTAGTTGTGTTGCACTCCTTGGCCGAGTTAAATTGAATCTGTATAAAACTAAGCCAAAATATAAATCAAATCAAATCATTTATTTCAAATAAACCAGTTACAGGCACTTTTGAATTGTCAGAAGGTCGGTCAGTCAATAAGATGAAGCTAGTCGCCCATTCTAAAGAGTAGGTACCTATGGAGAAGAACGGGCAAGAAACTCCATGGACACTCTTTTAAATTTTCAAGTTATTGTTACAAATATTTGATTACATCATTCGTGTTGGAATCAACCGTGTGAGAACGATGCAGAAATATATTGTACGCTGAGAGCTTCCATTATGGAAAACACGCAAAAATCAATTCAGAAATTAAAATACGCCGTGGCAGCTAAAAGATGACCAGTCCCATCTGACGGCGTAAAGGAAATAGGAAATGAACATTAAAAACAGTTAACTATAGCGTAACTATACCTAGCATTAAGTGTACAATGTGCTGGCCCAGGCTCCATACATTTGTGAAATATCTCGTTTGCATTTCCAACACACTTCCGTTGTCATTTTATCGTTATTGTGCTTAAAAGTTCTTAATCTGCTAAATTCACAATGATCAATCCTTATCTCAGTCACCTCGTAATGGAATGGTGATAGAATGGCATTGCTGTATTGCCGTTATTATCACCATCAATCTTTTATCGTCCCACTGCTGGGCGCAAGTCTCCTCTCATACAGAGAAGGATTGAGCATAATCACCACACTTGCTCAATGCGGGTTGGCGATTTCAGACTTATAAAGTCCAGGTTTCCTGAAGATGTTTTCTTTCACCTTCAGTCATTGGTGTCCAAGATATACTTAGAAAGTACATATAACTTTAGAAAATTTACATTGGTACTTGCCTGACCTGGAATCGAACCCGCACACTCATACTTGAGAGGCTGGTGTTTTAACCACTAGGCCACGACGACTACCGTTATTATAAAACCCGTTAATAGAAATGATTTTCTAGCAACTACTACTCAATTTGAACGTTTATTAATATGGAGTGGAGTGACGACCACTGGAAAGTCTTCTTTTCTAACTTCAACCTCAACTCTTGATCAATGGCCTGTGTGGAATAGATACCACAATTTTGCCAAAAACACATGTAACAAATTATAGAAACTCTTTGAAAATTTTATTTCACAATAATGGCGGATATCGTTAAAGATAGTCGAAAAAGACGGCCGCGTGAACCGTCTACGAGGGAGGTTTGAGGCAAAGTCATGATGAGGCCACTATGCTGCGATATTTCAATGTTCTTTATGAATTATTTACTGAATACACTTTTTACTACATAAATCACGCGCTTTTATTTAGTAAACGACACTATAAATAATTTAAAATTCCAATGAAAAAGGAGCGTGACACTCAACTTAGCTTTCCCGCCAAAAACTCCCACTGGAAAGTTGTGACGTAATTTTTTTTTTTTGTAGACTACGAAACTTTTCAGAAACGTTCATTATGAGATCACTGAACGACCATTCTGATACTATTGTAATAAATAAATATACATATACGGACAAATCACCCAGATTGAGCTAGCCCCAAAGGAAGCTCGAGACTTGTGTTATGGGATACTAACATAACGATACTATATATAAAGGAGGCGCGGGTTCGATCCTCGCACAGTGCAAATATTTGTATGTATGAATATGAATATTTGCACTGGTCTGGTCGTGCCTCGGAAAGCACGTTAAGCCTTTGGTCCCGTTTGCCATAACGGACATCTAGTGGTAGTCGTTGCGGGTTGTTGGAGCCCTCAAAAGTTTAACAATTGGTGTAACTGCAATGCTTAGATATCGCCTTCAGGTTGTGGAGGTCAGGCGGCAGTCGCTTCATGGAAAATATCGAAGTTTAGCCAAAATCAGCAGTTCGACTGGTAAAGCGAACCCCAGACTTCAAAGCTGAAGAGCTACGGATGCGACTGGGATTAACGCTGGGATGATGATGATGATGACATATATAGATAAACATCCAAGACCCAGGCCAATCAGGAAAAGATCATTTTCCATAATGATTTGGCCGGGGATCGAACCTGGGGCCTCCACGTCGCAGGCAGACGTGTTGACCGCTGCGCCACGGAGGAACAATAAATAACACAATAGGGCCCCAGATCGGCACTCACACCGACCGATGGCCATCAGACGTGTTTCGGAAGTCCTTCAGACCGGCTTTTGTTACAATATGGCGACCATAACAAATATGGCTTGTCAAATTGATAATTAATAATTTGATGTATTATTATAACTCCTTGGGTTACAATTGACCTCAAAAGTCTTGTCGGCCAGTAACATAAAAATAAAATGCTATAGAACGTCGCCTTTGCTTTCCTTCAAATTATTCAAGATGATTTGGCAAAAAGGTTGCGTAAAATATATTAGCATACAATGACCTCTTTGGTATAACAGTGTAGCGATCGATATTTATACAAAAGGCTGTATTATGTCCTTCAAGGAGTATTTTGTTTGTGATTATCTGTCTTACCCTTCGGCTTCACCTAGTGATGTAAAATGAAAAAAAAAAATGATCTTTATTTCACTTTATTGAAAAAAAAACATGAAGAAAAACTTAGCGTCGTTGTTTTGTTTCTAAATCTTGGTTCTTTTTTTCTAGCCTAGGCTTTAGTTCAATTAATTTGTAATTTTTATAATAAATCATTATTTATTCATAATTCACTATTATCAACAATAAATCACAACAATTAGACTAATAGCTTTATCTATACTTCTATACTAATATATAAAGCTGAAGAGTTTGTTTGTTTGTTTGTGCGCGCTAATCTCAGGAACTACTGGTCCGATTTGAAAAATTCTTTTTGCGTTGGATAGCCTATTAATCCAGGAAGGCTTTAGGCTATATAACATTCCGCTATGACCAATAGGAGCAGAGCAATAACAAAAAATGTTGCGAAAACCGGAGCTAACGCAGCCGTACATATTGCCAATAGGAGCTGAGCATGACTAATTCTACGCGAACGAAGTCGCTGGCGGCCACTAGTTTATTAATATGTATTTATTTAGTTTCATAAGTTTGTTTATATCGTCTTAAAATAAAATAATATAGCAACAACGTAAAAAAAAAAAAATCACAACTTAATTCTTTTTACAATTTATTCTTCATCTTCAAATTCCAAGTAGGTACTTACACAACACAAATATATGATTTGGAACTTCCCTTTCGTTGACATTAATATCAATGAATGTTGCCAATATTTTGATGAAATTTTGGTACTATTTTATCAGAAAAGTACCGTAGGTTCAAGAATAAACCTAGGACTCTATTATGTAGACCTAAGTACGAAAAAAGAAAAGTTTTTTTTTAACACAATTTTCCCCCGCACAAGTCTGGATGCCATGGGATTAACAGGATAATAAATCTTATCATATTAATCCTTATTATAATTTTTAACCGACTTCAAAAAGGTTACTGAATTTGACCTTATATTTTTTTTTAATTATTTATTTATTGGGATTTCCAACAAAGTGAGTATCCTTTGTTGGAGAATACAATAAAAAATTACAACAATTGAGTAAGGCTCAAGGTCTTTTACGTGTGCTCCTTCAATTATAGAAGACCACAGTATGCACATATAACTAGGTCTAAATACGATACAAATAGTGAAAATATATGAGGAGTGCAAATCATAAAATTAGAATTATATTGATCAATTGATATCCAATTGAGTTTATGAACCGATTTTGATAATTCATTTTTTGTTGGAAAGAAGACATTTCCAAGGTGGTCCCCTGATAACGACATCAGGGTTTAATGGTGGAAGACCAGAGAAATCAAGGGGAACTTTCAAAATTTGTAGGTGCGACTAGTGCATTTGTAAGATTTTCCATTTGATATTTTAAAGAATTACGATTTTTTAAATTCAACAGGAAATTATAGGACATATGAATCAGTGCAACTTTTCTAAAGTTATATGTACTTTCTTAGTATATCTTGGACACCAATGACTGAAGGTGAAGGAAAACATCTTGAGGAAACCTGGACTTTAAGTCTGAAATCACCAACCCGCATTGAGCAAGCGTGGTGATTACGCTCAATCTTTTTCTGTATGAGAGGAGACCTGTGCCCAGCAGTGGGATGATAAAAAGGTTGATGATGATGATAATGAAGCAGTGCATACCTAAATTTTCATCTTATTACTGAGAGGCAGGCCTCTTATTTTGCGAGAAGGAGTGGGCCGTAAACCACGCGGGGCAAGCGCGGGTTAGTAGATGTCACATGGAAACGAATTTTTGTTCTAGGATACGCGGATTTCCTCAAAAATTTTACCTTTACCGTTTTAACAGTATTGGTGGTGAAATAATTCACACATGGTAAACTGCCTATGGTGGTGTAGCGGTAGCGAACGAGGCCGCTGCGCAACGAGGCGCGATTTCGAACCCCGCGCAGTGCAAATATTTGTATGTATGAATATGAATATTTGCACTGGTCTGGTCGTGCCTCGGAAAGCAGGTTAAGCCGTTGGTCCCGGTTGCCATACGAACATCTAATGGCAGTCGTTACGGGTTGTTGGAGTCCTCAAGAGTCCAACCATTGGTCTAACTGCAATGCTTCGATATCGCCTTTGGGTTGTGGAGGTCAGACGTCAGTCGCTTCACGGAAAATGTCGAAGTTTAGCCAAAATCAGCAGTTAGACTGGTAAAGCGGACCCCAGACTCGAAAAACTGAAGAAGCTTCGGATGCAACTGGGATTGACGCTGAGATGATGATAATGACAATTTTTTAAATTCAAATTTCATTCAAATTCGTTTAACAGTTTTCGTGTGAAGGAGACCTTTTTAAAAATGTTTAACTATTAGAAAATATAATTTATAGATATTAATCAAAATTATTAAATATCGCAAAGAAAAATCTGATATAATATGCCATTTTATGAATAAAATAATTAAAAACGTAATTCATACTAATATTGTAAATGCAAAAGTATCTCTGTCTGTCTGTCAGTCTTTCCGGCTTTCACGCCAATATTATTGAACCGATTGTAATGAAATTTGGTACACAGATAGTCTAGAGCCTGAGAAAGGACGTGGGTTATATAACACCGCGCTATGACCAATAGCGCAAAAAAATTGCGAAAACGGGAGCAAACGCGAACGTACATATTGCTCCCATTATTTTAACAGGCGCTTATTTTATATCAACTGAGCTCTTTCGTTTCGAAGCTTACGCGGGTAAAACCGCGGGGCACAGCTAGTATTAGAATAATTAAACTAAAGACCGGATTACTGTACAAAAGATGACCTACGGAATGTCTACAATATTTATTTACGCCTCTGCTACGGGGCGCCTACGGTACGCTACGCCGTAGCTCGAAGCTACGCGGCGTGTATACAGAAAAAAAATCACACCAAATCTGACACGCACACTGCGTGCTTTCAATATCTGAACCAATCCATCTTTTCAGAACTTCAGATATGAAAATTTAAAGTTTTGGAAAGAAAAAGTAAGTGATTTACTTTTTTAGACTGCCACCACTCGTAAGGCATCGTGCAGAAGGTATGTTTTAGGACCAAAATTTCGAAGACGGTCTATTTTGAATTAGCGGCATGCCATGTGTGGGCGGTGAGTGATGAGTCTCGGCTCGTGGATTTGAACCCAGATAGACACTTTATAAGGTGAAGGAAAATATCTTGAGGAAATCTCCAAAATCAAAAATCGGTCTCCAAAGGATGTATATGATGCATTTTGGGGAGTGTGCGAGAGAATTGCATGATTTAATTCCCCATCTCCGTTCCAACATCGGACGACCCGTCGTACGGCGAGTTTCCACCCTTACGTTATTAACACCACTACAATCCGGACGAAGCGATTCGCCTCCTCCTTTATACCGCGTACAACAAGGGACTGGAACAACTTGCCGGCGGCGGTGTTTCCGTCGGACTACAATTTGAGTGTCTTCAAGGCTAGAGTGAATAGGCTTTTAATAAACCAGCGCGCTTTACCATCAACGATCGCACCACTGCTTACCATTAGGCGGGATTGCGGTCAAGCGCTAGTTTATAATTTATAAACTAGCGATTTATAAACTTGATGATGATGATAGCGTAGGGAGCTGTAACTACACTACTTTTCCTACTAAACACAACACTTTTTGCTGACAAGATGGTGACATTTCTTCTCTATTTCTCCATTAATCATCATTTCGCTAGTTCTCCTTTCTAACCATATTATCTCACTAAATGGGCGAACCCGGGTGAGGGGGGGGCAGAGGCCTCCGTGGAAATCTCGCAGAACACGTATTACTAAACAAGGTATAAACGACGACTTATCTCTAACTTTTAAATAAACCACGCAGTAGTCAGTTAGACACTAGACAAAATGTTCGGTGTAATTACTAAACAATATATAAACGAGGACTTATCTCTAACTTTTAAATAAACCACGCAGTAGACACAGACAAAATGTTCGGTGTAATTACTAAACAATATATAAACGAGGACTTATCTCTAACTTTTAAATAAACCACGCAGTAGACACAGACAAAATGTACGGTGTAATTACTAAACAATATATAAACGAGGACTTATCTCTAACTTTTAAATAAACCACGCAGTAGACACAGAAAAAATGTTCGGTGTAATTACTAAACAATATATAAACGAGGACTTATCTCTAACTTTTAAATAAACCACGCAGTAGACACAGACAAAATGTTCGGTGTAATTACTAAACAATATATAAATGAGGACTTATCTCTAACTTTTAAATAAACCACGCAGTAGACACAGACAAAATGTTCGGTGTAATTATTAAACAATATATAAACGAGGACTTATCTCTAACTTTTAAATAAACCACGCAGTAGACACAGACAAAATGTTCGGTGTAATTACTAAACAATATATAAACGAGGACTTATCTCTAACTTTTAAATAAACCACGCAGTAGACACAGACAAAATGTTCGGTGTAATTACTAAACAATATATAAACGAGGACTTATCTCTAACTTTTAAATAAACCACGCAGTAGACACAGACAAAATGTTCGGTGTAATTACTAAACAATATATAAACGAGGACTTATCTCTAACTTTTAAATAAACCACGCAGTAGACACAGACAAAATGTTCGGTGTAATTACTAAACAATATATAAACGAGGACTTATCTCTAACTTTTAAATAAACCACGCAGTAGACACTAACAAAATGTTCGGTGTAATTACTAAACAATATATAAACGAGGACTTATCTCTAACTTTTAAATAAACCACGCAGTAGACACAGACAAAATGTTCGGTGTAATTACTAAACAATATATAAACGAGGACTTATCTCTAACTTTTAAATAAACCACGCAGTAGACACTAACAAAATGTTCGGTGTAATTACTAAACAATATATAAACGAGGACTTATCTCTAACTTTTAAATAAACCACGCAGTAGACACTAACAAAATGTTCGGTGTAATTACTAAACAATATATAAACGAGGACTTATCTCTAACTTTTAAATAAACCACGCAGTAGACACTAACAAAATGTTCGGTGTAATTACTAAACAATATATAAACGAGGACTTATCTCTAACTTTTAAATAAACCACGCAGTAGACACTAACAAAATGTTCGGTAATTACTAAACAATATAAACGAGGACTTATCTCTAACTTTTAAATAAAACCACGCAGTAGACACAGACAAAATGTACGGTGTAATTACTAAACAATATATAAACGAGGACTTATCTCTAACTTTTAAATAAACCACGCAGTAGACACAGACAAAATGTTCGGTGTAATTACTAAACAATATATAAACGAGGACTTATCTCTAACTTTTAAATAAACCACGCAGTAGACACAGACAAAATGTTCGGTGTAATTACTAAACAATATATAAACGAGGACTTATCTCTAACTTTTAAATAAACCACGCAGTAGACACTAACAAAATGTTCGGTGTAATTACTAAACAATATATAAACGAGGACTTATCTCTAACTTTTAAATAAACCACGCAGTAAACACTAACAAAATGTTCGGTGTAATTACTAAACAATATATAAACGAGGACTTATCTCTAACTTTTAAATAAACCACGCAGTAGACACTAACAAAATGTTCGGTGTAATTACTAAACAATATATAAACGAGGACTTATCTCTAACTTTTAAATAAACCACGCAGTAGACACTAACAAAATGTTCGGTGTAATTACTAAACAATATATAAACGAGGACTTATCTCTAACTTTTAAATAAACCACGCAGTAGACACTGACAAAATGTTCGGTGTAATTACTAAACAATATATAAACGAAGACTTATCTCTAACTTTTAAATAAACCACGCAGTAGACACAGACAAAATGTTCGGTGAAATTACTAAACAATATATAAACGAGGACTTATCTCTAACTTTTAAATAAACCACGCAGTAGACACAGACAAAATGTTCGGTGTAATTACTAAACAATATATAAACGAGGACTTATCTCTAACTTTTAAATAAACCACGCAGTAGACACAGACAAAATGTTCAGTGTAATTACTAAACAATATATAAACGAGGACTTATCTCTAACTTTTAAATAAACCACGCAGTAGACACAGACAAAATGTTCGGAGTAATTACTAAACAATATATAAACGAGGACTTATCTCTAACTTTTAAATAAACCACGCAGTAGACACAGACAAAATGTTCGGTGTAATTACTAAACAATATATAAACGAGGACTTATCTCTAACTTTTAAATAAACCACGCAGTAGACACTAACAAAATGTTCGGTGTAATTACTAAACAATATATAAACGAGGACTTATCTCTAACTTTTAAATAAACCACGCAGTAGACACTAACATAATGTTCGGTGTAATTACTAAACAATATATAAACGAGGACTTATCTCTAACTTTTAAATAAACCACGCAGTAGACACTAACAAAATGTTCGGTGTAATTACTAAACAATATATAAACGAGGACTTATCTCTAACTTTTAAATAAACCACGCAGTAGACACAGACAAAATGTTCGGTGTAATTACTAAACAATATATAAACGAGGACTTATCTCTAACTTTTAAATAAACCACGCAGTAGACACTAACAAAATGTTCGGTGTAATTACTAAACAATATATAAACGAGGACTTATCTCTAACTTTTAAATAAACCACGCAGTAGACACTAACAAAATGTTCGGTGTAATTACTAAACAATATATAAACGAGGACTTATCTCTAACTTTTAAATAAACCACGCAGTAAACACTAACAAAATGTTCGGTGTAATTACTAAACAATATATAAACGAGGACTTATCTCTAACTTTTAAATAAACCACGCAGTAGACACTAACAAAATGTTCGGTGTAATTACTAAACAATATATAAACGAGGACTTATCTCTAACTTTTAAATAAACCACGCAGTAGACACAGAAAAAATGTTCGGTGTAATTACTAAACAATATATAAACGAGGACTTATCTCTAACTTTTAAATAAACCACGCAGTAGACACAGACAAAATGTTCGGTGTAATTACTAAACAATATATAAATGAGGACTTATCTCTAACTTTTAAATAAACCACGCAGTAGACACAGACAAAATGTTCGGTGTAATTATTAAACAATATATAAACGAGGACTTATCTCTAACTTTTAAATAAACCACGCAGTAGACACAGACAAAATGTTCGGTGTAATTACTAAACAATATATAAACGAGGACTTATCTCTAACTTTTAAATAAACCACGCAGTAGACACAGACAAAATGTTCGGTGTAATTACTAAACAATATATAAACGAGGACTTATCTCTAACTTTTAAATAAACCACGCAGTAGACACTAACAAAATGTTCGGTGTAATTGCCAAAAAACCGCGTGCGACTATAGCGCACAAAGATTACCTACCCACTCTAAAACGTGTTCCCCTAGGCCCTTAGGCCTGACGTGTCCCCCTAGGCCTGACGTGTCCCCCCTAGGCCTGACGTGTCCCTCGCCTAGGGCTGACTTGACCCCCTAGCCAGGCCAGAACCTGGATACGCCCATGTCACGTTTATCCAAAAGCAAAAGCAATGAGTTGACTCATCACGTGACCAGAGGTCTATTTTTAGCCCCAAGTATCAGCATTGTCATCCATCATGGTAATGCTGCCAGCATTTGGGCAAAACAAGCCCATAATATTCCATTCTAAAATTAACGCAAAGGACCTTCTCCTTGAATTTAAAAATTAAAAGCCGCAATTTTAAAACGAAATGCGACAGTAAATCAGATAATGCCGTTGTAATTTACTTTTTAAAACACTCGAATTCGCGTACAATTATGCAGATAATATACCGCTAGTGGAATTATAGTGAATACACCTTATTGCTATGACTAAAAAAAAACATAATTTATAATGCGAACCTTTTTGGAATCGTTCCCGCCCGACCAAAGAGGCCGAGTAGAATCTTCTAGATTATAAAAAGTTCCTTTTGAAATATATGTAGTAGGCCAGAATATCGGCTGCCGATAAAAGTTGCAACCCACCAGGCAAAGTCTTGCCGCCAAGCGCTTTCTCGTGTTCCGGCATGATGTCAGGTGAAGCCGTACGGAGGACGGGTCTGAGCAGTTGTGGCTCAGCATCGTTGGTCGTGTTGGTCTCGCTCAACTGCCATCTTAATTCAGATTCACTAAGTTTTAAAAGTCATCATCATCATCACTGCGTTAATCCCAGTTGCATCCGAAGCCTTTTCAGCTTTGGAGTCTGGGGTCCGCTTTACCAGTCCAACTGCTGATATGGCTAAACTTCGATATTTTCCGTGAAGCGACTGCCGTCTTACCTCCACAACCAAATCACTAAGTTTTAAAAGTGAATAGGTTTAATAAACTAGCGCGCTTTACCATTAACGATTGCATCACGGCTTACCATCAGGCAGAGTTTAAATTATTAAATACTAGTTGCGCGTTGCGGTTTCACCCGCATTTTTTTTAGTTACCCCGCTCCTATTGGTCGCAGCATGATGTTATATAGCCTAAAGTTTTCCTGAATTAATGGGCTATCCAACGCAAAAAAAAATTGTTCAAATCGGACCAGTAGTCCCTGAGATTAGCGCGTTCAAACAAACAGACAAACAAACTCTTCAGCTTTATATATTTGTACTAGCGGCCGCCAGCGACTTCGTTCGCGTGGAATTAGTTATGCTCAGCTCCTTTTGATCGCAGCGTGATGTTATGTAGCCTAAAGCCTTTCTGGATTAATGGACTATCCAACGCAAAAAGAATTTTTCAAATCGGACCAGTAGTTCCCGAGATTAGCGCGAACAAACAAACATACAAACACCAATAGGAGCGGAGCATAACTAACTTCACGCGAACGAAGTCGCTGGGGGCCGCTAGTTAAAGTATAATAATAATAATAAATTTTGATTTATTCGAGTATCAGTGACTCATTTTGTTAGTAACAATTTTAAACTTACTTCTATGTTATCTTACTAAATTCTACAACACATAAATAGGTACTTAAAACAATATAAATACAAAAACATAGCACACACAAAACAATATTTTTTTTTTACAAAAAAGCAACCGACTTACAAATGTCGGTGTCTTTGGTTTTGTATATTCATTTTTGACACCGAAATTAGTATTTTTCACTTTGTAGTGGTTTTTGGAAGTCGGTTGTTTTTTTGTAAAAAAGTTTTTATGTTCCACTTTTTAGTTGTTAAAAGTACTATTGATTCGATTTTTTAAGACGAAGTTATGCGCGAACAAACATAAAAAAAAGCATATATACGGTCGAATTGAGTAACCTCCTCCTTTTTGAAGTCGGTTAACAAAAGCAAAAAATTACACATATAAACAATACAAATACAAAACAACAAATACAAGAGATTATAAACACAAAGCACAGCACAAAGCGATATAGATGAAAGAACAATCACTGGTGCTACAGGCTTACAACTGAAGTGGAAATCTTGGAGCAGCGATTTAGATAACCACAGTCGAGTTGAGTATAAACGGGGACCTATACAGCATCATTTGCGTCTATTTGCCCTACCCACTATAGTACAGATACCTATTGTTTCATGTAGGTGAGCTTTTGTAGTTTGTAAGACAAAATAACCGGGGAAAAATCTGACTTGGCCCCCGTAGCCCTGAATTTCCCCGTGTCCAGAAGCCGGGTACTGAGTATCTGATCTCTAAATGATCGATTTTCACAAGTTATGACGTAATCTACAAAAAAATGACGTCATTATGTTTTTTTTTTATAATCATAAACAAGTGTTTGACTGCAATCCCGCCTGATGGTAAATAGTGATGCAATCATTGATGGTAAAGCGCACTAGTTTATTAAGCCTATTCACTTAAAAATAGGAAGGATGACGGCAGTTGAGCGAGGTGATGCAATGTTAAACCCAAGACCAACACGACCAAACGATGCTGCGCTAGAGGGAGATTGATCTGGAGACTCTCCACGACCAAACTCCCGACACAACAACATTTGGCGCATCGTACCCGGTAGACATCGCAGCACAACTGCTCAGAGCCGTCCTCCGTACGGCTTCACCAGACATCATGCCGGAACACGACAAATCGCTTGGCGGCAGGACCTTGTCTGGTGGGTGGTAACTTCTACCGGCCAAAAAATTTCCATTTTTCAATCACTGACACTCTACTCCATATTAATAAATGTTTAAATAAATGAATGTTGAATTTTTATATGTTTAAATTTTTATAATATCATTTCTATTAACGGGTTTTATAATAATGGCAATACGGCAATGTCATTCTATCAACAGTCCATTACGAGACGACTGTCCGAATTGATCGAACGTTATGAATTTTTTAACACCCTTGCTCGTAAAGCTGATGTAATCCCACCGGTTTTAAATATGTAAAGCGGGCCATAACAAACGCGTGTGTTATCAAAGCAAATAGTTAAGTTATAGTCCATACAAATTCCATAACAGCATTATTTGTCATTTCAAATAATTATGGAACTGATCGCCGCCGCGTGGCTCTAGCCAGTGAGCAGCGCGCTGTTCCATATTTGAAATGGCAAATAATAATACTAATGGCGGGAAAGCAACAGTGTGCATTCACAGATTGAGTTTATTTAAAATAACTGATGTCCTATTTGAAATAAACAAATTTGTATTTGTTTGTATTTAAATGAGTATTTGTAAAAAAAAACAGTTTATTCGGTAATTTAAAAACTTGACTGCATGCTCTAGCATCTTTGCCAACATTTTCACGCAGCTACGGCAGAAAATAAACCTCGCGCCATTTTTCTCAAATTTTCTTTTCTTTGTTCTTGTATTCTGAATATCTTTTTTTCTGTTTCCTCGCAAGTGTGTTAAAAAATGTCGTACGATATACGTGCGTATTGGTTATAACATGCTCGGCTCAATTACACCCTCGCCTTCGGCTCGGGCTGAAATTCCGCCTCGCATGTTATAACCATCATTACGCACTAATATCGTAATGTACTATAGCAGATTACCAACTTTTACATCAATGACAATGGAATCGTGTTGGAATGACTTTATACAAATAGCAGACTCCCAGTGGTGGTGAAATAATTTACACAGAATAAAGTACATGATTGGGTTCGTATTTACGACTTACAACTCGTATATCGCGACAGTGACCACTGAGCCAATTGACAGCCTCCGTGTCGTAGCACTCGTAGCGGTAACAAACTCGGCCGCTGCGCAAGGAAGCGCGGGTTCGATCCTCGCTCAGTGCAAATATTTGTATGCATGAATATATATGAATGGTCGTGCCTCGGAAAGCATGTTAAGCCGTTGATCCCGGTTACCATACGAACATCTAATGGCAGTTGTTACGGGTTGTTGGAGCCCTAAAAAGTTCAACAATTGATCTAACTGCAATGCTTCGATGTCGCCTTTGGGTTGTGGAGGTTAGATGGAAGTTGCTTCACGGAAAAAATCGAAGTTTAGCCGAAATCAGCAGTTAGACTGGTAAAGCGTACCTCCAAAGCTGAAGAAGCTTCGGATGCGACTGGGATTAGCTCTGAGATGATGATGAGTTACCACTGAGTCAACACCTTCGTATTATTCGCTTCTATGAATGGTAAAATGTGTGTTTTCATTTGCCTAATGACTTTGTATTCTAACTATGCTATGGCCAGGTTCGAATCTAATCGGATGCAGCTGTATCATCATCATCATCATCAGCCCCTACTCGTCCACTGCTGGACATAGGCCTCCTTCATGGCACGCCAACAAGCTCGGTCCTGAGCAGTTCTCCGCCAGCCACTACCAGCCACCTTTTTGATGTCGTCGCTCCATCTCGCCCAAGGGCGTCCCACGCTACGTTTGCCGAGTCGCGGTCTCCACTCGAGGACTCGTTTACCCCAACGGTTGTCGGTCCTGCGGCATATGTGACCAGCCCATTGCCACTTCAGCTTTTTTTTTTTTGGGACAAAACCCGCCACACTGTTCCCAACCCACTGCAACTCCTGAAAGCCAGAATCAACTGTGGAGACCGCCAGAAAAACGCCGAGCAATGAAGCTCGACGAGTCCCGGAGAAACGATTCAACTGTCTTGGGTCCCGCAACGAAATTAATCAGAAAAGAATAGCGGAGGAGTAAGAAAAAAGATATTACTCCACCACCATTTCATTCCATTAGATTTACCACCACCACTCACTATCCACTTCAGCTTGTCTCTTGTCCTCTGTCGGATCACCTCATTTCTGATGCGGTCCTTCAGAGAGACGCCCAACATAGCCCGCTCCATAGCTCGCTGAGCGACTGCAACTGCCGCGATGCAGCTGTATACCAACCAGTATTAAGCATGGAGTGACCTTCTAACTGACCTCCACAGTGACTGCGTGATAGAATATCAAATCGTTTGTATTCATTCATTATTGGTACTGGCTTCGATTCTCTTGTTTATTTACAAAATTAAATTTTAGTTAAATGCATTTTTTTTTTCATTTCGTTACGAAAAGGATAGAGGATAAAATGTCAGTTTAGACCTGTCAAATTAGTGCGCTCCTGGCGTATTAACTGACGTATTTTTGATCGCCTTGTTTATAATCGCGTCAAAACTGTCTATGGAGTATCTTAATTTGACAGGATTAAACTGACTTTTTATCTTCTGTCCTTTTCTCAACGAAATGAAAAGAAAAAGATGCACGTAACTTAAAATTAGTTTAGTTGGTGAACAACAAAATCGGCGCCATTGATGTATTTTTAGTCGCCATGTTTATAAACGCGTCTAAACTGTCTATGGAGTATCTTAATTTGACAAGATTAAACTACTTAATTAAAATGTTATCTTCTATCCTTTTCTTAATGATATAAAAAGAAGAAGATGTACTTAACTTAAAATTTCGTGTTAATTTGTGCACAAGAGAATCGGCGCCAACTTGTCACAATTTCCGGCTACACATAAGTAAAGTACATATTTATATACTTCTAAAATGGTTATTATGGATTCCCCTACCCTTGAATCCTTCGCAAATCAAACAATTTGACCTATTGACCTAAAATACCGACCTAACGCAATTTTCCAACCACGCAACACGTCTATTTTCACTCTAAAACCCCGGCCAGACTGTTGTAAACAAACCCTCCACATCGATCTCCACCGGCGGTTTACAACAGTGTAAACACTTGTTTGCAACAAAAATTCGTTTGACCTTCAACAACCTCTGTGGACGGGCGCGCGTTGCCAACCGCGTGTGCTATTCGCCGTTGTAAACACGTATTCCACAGTGTAAACGCATGTTGTAAACCACACAGGGTCAGTTGCGCAGCAGCAATCGTTGCGTCCGCACGTTACGCGCGCACGTATTACGAACTGAGTCGGCTAAAATGGCGTCTATGCGGGAAAAAGGATAAACAGATCATTGTACATTTTCATCAATTTCACCACAGACTAGGAGAATGGTGTATTCACCTACGGTAGGTTTCCCTTTTCAAATCCAATCCCTCCCTTCCTCGTCTCATATCCAGACACCACATACTACCCAAATAACTCCATCAAGTGCTTCCTCCTCCTCAAACAACTCTGTTAACATTGAACAGCCACCTCGTTCTCTTTCGCAATATCCTCAGCAGTCACCTTTACAACATTCTTCCCAAATAACTGAACCGAATGTTTTGCCTTCCCCAAACTCGCCTCATATTCAATTACCTCCACCTCAATCGCCCGGTACCCAACACCCTCAGCAATCACCCGTACACTATTCCTCACAATTCTCGGAACAAACTACTACGCCCTCCACAAAACCAACGACTTCGCCAATAAACGTAATTGATAATCAGGTAGTAATGTATGCAGAGGGTCCGGCTGGTAAAATTTTGAAGGAAATGTTGATTTTCAGAAAATAAATATTTTTTTTAAACTTGCCTTTATTGTTTCTTTTAAAACTTTGTTTGCCCAACAAGTTTCAGGAATGATTTCCGATAATAGTTCATGTGATATTATAGAGCTGTATCTCAGATCTCTATAACATGATCCAGAGGCTAGGTATCTGAGAGTGACTAATAGTCTTTCTTCAGCAGAAACAGCCTTCCTCAGATGCGTATTTTTTTTAGTTATAAATGGCCTCACCATTTCTAATAACTCATAGAATGTTTCCTTTTCCATTCTGAGAAAGTTGCGCAGGTCACCAAAATCAAGTAGATTCACTAAATTTAGATGACTAAGTTTCATTCTTTCCTTAAGCCAACGCTTCATCCAAATTCTTTTTAACCGACTTCAAAAAGGAGGAGGTTACTCAATTCGACCGTATATATGCTTTTTTTTATGTTTGTTCGCGCATAACTTCATCGTTTATGAACCGATTATGATAAATCTTTTTCTGTTGGAAAGAAGACGTTCCCAAGGTGGTCCCATGATAAGGATATCAGGGTTTGATGGTGGAAGACCAGAAAAAACAAGGGGAACTTTCAAAAGTTGCAGGGGCGACTAGTGCATTTCTTATCATTTTCATTAAGTATTATAAAGCACTACAATTTAATAAAGGTCTGGAGTAGATCTGATGATGGAGCCGGGAGACAGTCGAAGGAACTCCTCAACAATTCACAGCAGCTACCTTGTGTTTGGGCTCGATTAATTTGTATTGATAAGAACTTTACACCTAGATGGGTTGTGACTGTCATAAAAGCTCTGATGATGAAGACAAAGGCCAGTTCCGGGAACTCCTCAACGGTTTACAGTAGCTACTTTGTGGTTGGACTTCATTCATTTATATTGATGAGACCTTTGCACCCATTGGGTTAAAATAATGGTCTGCAGTAAATTTGATGATGAAGACCATAGGCAGTTGAGGGAATACTTACGGGTAAAAAATAAAGTAAACAAAATTACGTCGTTTCCCAACTATATTTGCGTCAGCTTCCAGTCTGAACGGATGCAACTGAATACATAGTACTTTTAACAACTAAAAAGTGTAAAATAAAATCTTTTTTACAAAAAAACAACCGACTTCCAAAAACCACTACAAAGTGAAAAATAACTAATTTCGGAAGTCGGTGTCAAAAAACGAATATACAAAACCAAAGACACCGACTTCCGAAATTAGTTATTTTTCACTTTGTAGTGGTTTTTGGAAGTCGGTTGTTTTTTTGTAAAAAAGTTTTTATCTTTTTTCTCCTCACTTGCGCACACAAGTGCTAATGCCACGCCAACTTTTTGAAGTTTAGTTAAATAAGGAGCCATATCGCAACGCGTGCTTCCAAACAAAGAATCGACAACAAACTGAGGTGAGAGCCTTGTTGTAAACAGTGTGGACGCAAACACCAACCGTGGGCTCCACAAACCTCCCACCAAGGTGACCCCTGTTGGAAGCTTGTTTAAAACAGTCTGGCCCGGCCTTAATCTTCCAACAACCTCCAAGTAAAATTATTCACCAACCTAGTTCCGCTACTCGGTAATAGATGGCGCTGTACGATAACTATCAGAAGCAGTTTAGTTTTACACGTAGCAATCACCAGTTTATCTTGATATCTTGATAGACGTTGTTAGAAGGGGTACGGAGGTCAGTTTATAATAGCTTTTTGTGTTGCAACTAGCCACTGTATCTGCTGATTTGAAATGTTAATCAGCATTTGAATAAAACAGCATTTTGTGCTAAAATAGACTCTATTTGTTTCAAGTTAAGGTTGCTTATCGCCTGTTTAAGGGTAATAACATCGCGTTTATTGTTCTAATCAGTGTTGCTAGTACTCTTAATTATTATAATTAACATCTAATTACAATTCATAGACTTCACTTCAAGTTATATAATAAGTAGCTACCTACATTCAACGTTACTTTGTATTGTTATATTTTCACGTTAACCTTTAACAATATTATTATCTTTAACTAAATCTTTACTCAATCCGAGTAAACTTTCTTCGATCGTATATAAAAGACCAACGACTAGAAAATTTGAATAACATAGACAATTAAGACCGTACCCTCACCAAATGACCTTGCGCATTTGCTCCCTCTTCACCGCGCCCCACCTCTACAATACTTCGTAAAATTTTACTAGCGCCGTCTGGCGGACGTAGTACTTACAAATACAAGTTAGAAACATAGACCACAGAAGTAACAGACATAGCACTTTTATTTATGTTTATTGGTGCGCCCAAATACTTTTGGTTATTATGTACTCAAACAAATGTTGACGATACTTCATAATAAAAATTCTGCGGTGTTTATTTTTTAACCGACTTCAGAAAAAGGTGGTTCTCAGTTCGATTTATTGTCGCTGATAACTTTATGGTTAATGAACCTATTTAGACCATTCTTTTTTTATATGAAGGGATATGCTGCCTATGTAATCCCATTGTTACCACGTCAGTGTCGATAATGGAAATTCTGAGAAATTTAGGCCAATTATCGAAAATTGTAGGCACGCTTCGGGTGACAACTTGATACTCGTGTTTATATCGGATGATACTATAAAACCGTGAAGATTTGGGCCTGACCTGATGATGGAGATGACAGAATATCAAGGGAATCCACATCGGAAGCAACTATCACGTGTTTGGGCTTATTTAACGTGTATTGATTAGACCTTTACAACTAAATATGTTATGACTGTAACTTCAGGGTTGGAAGTTAGTTTTGTAGATTGAAAGTTAGCTAAGTCAGATGGTCAAAGGGATAGAAAAATAATATAATAAAGTTTAATTTATCATTATTTATTATTTTAAGGGAAAACGTAATCAGGGTCAAATAAATTTCTGCAGAACTGACACCTTCAAAAAAAAAAACATGTTTTTTTTTGGGACCAGGCAAGACTGTGAAATTATATTATTATTCTCGTTTAATAAAACAAATACGTAAATTGTAAAAAAATAAAACTATCGTATATCAAAATAAATAACAAATACATATACTATAATATTATTTACACAAAGCTTCCTTTCGCAGAAAAATAATAAACATCCGACTAATACAATATCCGATCAGACTGGACGTTGACGCCAGCATATTTGGAAAAGGCCTGCAAGCAAACGACCTATTTCGTTTGCTTTAATTACTTTAAGACCACAATGAAAGTATGAGCATTTCTAGAAATAACGCAATGAAATAACACAACTTAAATTCAGTCTGTTGATTTTAATTGATTTTTGCATGCATGACGAGTATGTAGTGTTTGTACCATGTTAAAGTAGAGTGTTGTAAATTGTTGAGGAATTCCCTCGACTGCCTATGGTTTTCATCATCTGATGTACTTCAGACTTTAATTTTTACCCATATGGGTGCAAATTTCTCATGAATATAAATGAATTAAGTCCAACCACAAAGCAGCTATTTTAAACCTTTGAGGAGTTCCCGCAACAGACTGTCCTTCGTCTTCATTATCAGACTCCTATTGATCATAACAATCGATCTAGGTGTAAAGCTCTTATCAATACAAATTAATGCTGCTGTGAATCGTTGAGGAGTTCCCTCGAATTTCTCTCGGCTCTATCATCAGATCTATTGCAGACATTCATTTTAACCTACTTATATGGGTGTAAAGTTTTCATCAATATAAATGAATTAAGTCCAAACATAAGGTAACTATTGTAAACCTTTAAGGAGTTCCCTTAACTGGCCTTTGTCTTTAACATCAGAGCTTTAATGAAAAAAAAATTGAGTTTTATTGTATTGTGGGTCTTAAGTAGTTACATTTTATTTTAATTTTATTGTTAAATTTAAATATTGTAATTCTGTTTTATGCTATTTCTATGGACCATGGTCTGAAAATAAAATTTATTATTATTATTATTTAGGTGTAAAGTTCTTATCAATACAATTTTTTTAAGCACAAACACGAGGCAGCTGATGTGAATCGTTAAGGAGTTCCCTCGGCTGTCTCCCGGCTCCATCATCAACTCCGAACTTTACTAAATTGTAGTGTGTTAAAACACTTAATGAAAAAACTTAGAAAATCCCTAGACGCCCCTTTGATTTTTAAATTTCTCCTAGATTTACCTAGTCTTCCATCATCAGACCCTAATTTCCTAAACATGAGACTACCTTGAAGATATCGTCTTTCTAATAAAACAAAAACATGTGGCACTCGGGGCCGCCGCGGTAAAGCTATTTTATACTAGCGGCCGCCAGCGACTTCGTTCGCGTGGAGTTAGTAATGCTCTGCTCTTATTAGTCGCAGCGTGATGTTTTATAGCCTTAAGCCTTTCTGGATTAATGAGCTATCCAACGCAAAAAGAATTTTTCAAATCGGACTCGTAGTTCCTCAGATTAGCGCGTTCAAACAAACAAACTCTTCAGCTTTATATATTAGTACTAGCTTTCCGCCCGCGGCTTCGCCCGCGTGGAATTGGGTTATATCGCTTTTTTTAGATTTCCCTCGGGAATAAAACTAATTAAATGACGATTGATCAGTTTTTATGGATTGATCGTAGAACGGTGAAAATTTAGGACTGTATGTATTTTTGTATGTTGTAAAAAAATAGAAACTAAAAATTTTGTGTAAAAATAAAACAACAAATAGGGGTCGACTACCCCTAACATTTAGGGGGATGAAAGACAGATGTTGGCCGATTCTCAGACCTACTCAATACGCTCATAAAATTTCATGAGAATCGGTCAAGCCGTTTCGGCGGAGTATAGGAACGAAAACTGTGACACGAGAATTTTATATATAAGATAGATGTTCGCTAGTACCAAATTTTGTATGGAGAAACGCATGGTACTATACATTGAATCTGCGCTCACGCGCAGGGCTGCAGATCTGCATGAAATGCAGATAAAAAACGCAATCCTGCGCGTGGCTGCGGGGTAAATCGCAAAGGTGTGCACACCGAGTTCCGCAGTATGTAGTTAGTAGGAATTTTTTTATTAGTTATTTATGACATAGTATTTTTTTTATTTTGCCAATTAACGTATACATTTGTATAAGTATGTATTTTCTTTTTTGTGGTTTATTTATTTTTTACCAGTGACGTCATTGAAGGAGTGCGAAAAACGGTGGCGATTTAGCGACTAAACTATATTTGATGTTTTATTTTTGACTTTGATAAAGAAATAGAAGCTATGCTACAGCTTATAATTGACGTCATTTTCGTGATCAGCGCCCTGAAAACCCGTCACGATACCCAAGTCAAAATATCATGAAATTGAATTTCGGCCACCTTGGATTTCAAAAATTACGTCATTTTCGTGATTAGCACCCGCGAAAACCCTTTTCACGACACCCATGTCAAAATATCATAAAATTGCTGTCGGCCATCTTGGATTTCAAAAATGACGTCATTTTCGTGATCTGCACCCCCGAAAACCCCCATCACGACACCCATGTCAAAATATCATAAAATTGGTGTCGGCCATCTTGGATTTCCAAAATGACGTCATTTTCGTGATTAGCACCCACAAAAACCCCTTTCACGACACCCATGACAAAATATCATAAAATTGGTGTCGGCCATCTTGGATTTCCAAAATGACGTCATTTTCGTGATTAGCACCCACAATAACCCCTTTCACGACACCCATGTCAAAATATCAAAAAATTGGTGTCGGCCATCTTGGATTTCAAAAATTACGTCATATTCGTGAACTACACTCCCGAAAATCCCTATCACGACACCCATGTCGAAATACCCAAAAATTCATCGAAATACCAAATTTTAGGCGAAGTTATCCGCAAATAAACATAAAAATAAAAACTTTTTACAAAAAACACAACCGACTTCAAAAACCACTACAAAGTGAAAAATAACTAATTTCGGAAGTTGGTGTCTTTGGTTTTGTATATTCGTTTTAGACACCGACTTCCGAAATTAGTTCTTTTTCACTTTACATAGTGGTTTTGGGAAGTCGGTTGTTTTTTTGTAAAAAAGCTTTTATTTTACATTTTTTAGTTGTTAAAAGTACTATGTATTCAGTTGCATCCGGTCAGACTGGAAGCTGACGCAAATATAGTTGGGAAACGACGTACTTTTGTTTACTTTAATTTTTACCTGTAAGCACCTATTCCCTCAACTGCCTATGGTCTTCATCATTAAATTTACTGTAGACTATTATTTTAACCTAATGGGAGTAAAGGTCTTATTAATATAAATGAATTAAGTCCAACCACAAAGTAGCTACTGGAAACCGTTGAGGAGTTCCCGGAACTGGCCTTTGTCTTCATCATTAGAGCTCTTATGAGAGTCGCAACCCTTCTAGGTGTAAAGTTCTTATCAATACAAATTAATCGAGCCCAACCACAAGGTAGCTGCTGTCAATTGTTGAGGAGTTCCTTCGACTGTCTCCCGGCTCTATCATCAGATCTACTGCAGACCTTTATTAAATTGTAGTGCTTTAAAATACTTAATGAAAATGCTAAGAAATGCACTAGTCGCCCCCAATTTTTGAAAGTTCCGCTTGTTTTCTCTGGACTTCCACCATCAAACCCTGATATCCTTATCATGGGACCACCTTGGGAACGTCTTCTTTCCAACAGAAAAAGAATTATTAAAATCGGTTTATAAATGACGAAGTTATGCGCGAACAAACATAAAAAAAACATATACGGTCGAATTGAGTAACCTCCTCCTTTTTGAAATCGGTTAAAAAAACGAACACCAAAATAAACATCAATACTATCTTAGAGACACTCTATTATACTCTATGCGACATGCGGTGCGTGAGCGAGCAAGCAGATGCTTTCTCGCTCACGCGCCGCCCGCTTATGCTAGCGGAGCGCGCAATGACGAACGACACGGGTTCCCCCTTCGAGAGCTTGTGGCATACTGAATCTCAATAGCCCGGGCAACAGAAATGATGGCGAATACGCTCAGATTGTTGAATAAAATTTTGATTTTGGTCGTTTTAAAAAATATTTCTACAATAATGTTCGTCATGAAATTACCTATCCATTAGTGTAAGAACGCAATCTAAATAATGCTTACTTTCCGAGGAGATGCACGTTTATGATAATTATTTCTCTTGTCAGTGGTTTCGTTGTGAAGGAATTATTTAAACATTATACTTAGTAAAAAAAAAAGAAATCTACAATTTTGGAGCCAAGATTATGGAGAAAATTTATGTATTTTTAAAAAAAAAAAGGGTACGTCTCACTCGCATGGCGACATGGAGAGTGCTATTGTCGCATCCCAGTGCTGGGCACGCCACAATAGCGGCGGTAAGTTGCCTCTTTGAGGAGTGCCTAGAGAGGCGCCACGGCGCCCTCACCTTCCGCCTCAAAGGGCAATAGAGAGGGCTATGCGTGGGGTTCAATGCGCGATCGAATCAGGAATGAGGAGATCCGCAGAAGAACGAGAGTAACCGACATAGCCCGAAGAATTGCAACACTAAAGTGGCAGTGGGCTGGGCACATTGCCCGTAGGACCGATGCCCGATGGGGCCGACGGGTTCTCGAGTGGCGACCACGCACCGGAACACCACCATCAGACGACCCTTCGTACGCCGATTTGTCACCCTTACGTTGTTAACACCACTACGATCCGGACGAAGCAAATCTCCTCCTCCTTTATTCCGCGTACATCGCGAGACTGGAACAATTTGTCAGCGGCGGTGTTTCCGTCGGACTACAATTTGAGTGTCTTCAAGGCTAGAGTGAATAGGCTCTTAATAAACTAGTGCGCTTTACCATCAACGATTGCGTCACTGCTTACTATCAGGCGGGATTGTGGTCAAGCAGTCCATAATTTTATAAAAATGTTTTTTTTTTGCTCATATAGCGGTACCGAAGAAACAGCTAGTTAGATATACAATATGTAAAGAAAACCCTGTCCGACCCATAAGGATAATAAAGATTAGGTAAACACTTGACCAAATATAATATAAAATTTCACATAATCATCATAGTAACAATACTAATGAATTTTGAAATAATCCTTTTTTCCCGGGAATTAATTCAAATTTCCCCGAAATTTGGTAATTTTTAAAAAAGTGACAACACCGGTATTATTATAAGCGAATAGCGACGCGACCACGTCACAGGTGCTGCGTGCCCTGCCCCCCGCCGCCCGCGGAAGGGGTTGCGTACCGCACATGTATTAAGTTACCTCTTTTTGCGAAATAATATTTATTATTTTAGGGAGATTTTTTTTTTTTAAGTTTAGCCTGTCTTTGTAGGCATTAGTAGAATCAGTTATCGATACCTAACAATACCTTCACGGATCGGACAGGGTTTTCTTTACATATTGTATACATACTCATATGTATGTAGATTACCAGAACTCTTGGTAATAAATTGCTAACACTACTGGCAAAAGCCTACATTAACTTTTACCAAGAAAAAATGTATAGGTATTCTTAAAACACTATTTTGTAATGTAGTACCATGAGGTTGGGTAATTTACGGACACATTTATATTTATTTTTTCTTGTTGTTACCCGCGACTTGGTCTGCGATCCACGACTAAAAGCCTTTATCCAGACAGACTGGACAGTCTCTGTGGCGTAGCGGTAGCAAACGCGGCCGCTGCGTAAGGAGGCGCGGGTTCGATCCCCGCACAGTGCAAATATTTGTATGCATGAATATGAATATTTGCACTGGTCTGGTCGTGCCTCGGAAAGCACGTTAAGCCGTTGGTCCCGGTTGCCATACGAACATCTAATGGCAGTCGTTACGGGTTGTTGGAGCCCTCAAAAGTCCAACAATTGGTTTAGCTGCAATGCTTCGATGTCGCCTTCGGGTTTGTGGAGGTCAAACGGCAGTCGCTTCATGAAAAATGTCGAAGTTTAGCCATATCAGCAGTTAGACTGGTAAAGCGGACCCCAGACTCCAATGCTGAAAAAAGCTTCGGATGCGACTGGGATTAACGCTGAGATGATGATGATGATTTATTTATTTTTTATGTCGATTCCTTGCAGCGCTGGTCCCCGTTTTTTAAACGACTTCAAAAAAGAAGGTTCTAAATCCGATTAGTTTTTTTTTTTTCTAAAACGTTTGTTACCTCAGAATTTTCGAAATATGAAAGTATTTGGACAATTCTTTTTTTAAAGTGAAAACTATCACATCTCGTGTCTCTTCTCCATACTTATTATAACCTTTGATTAATATTTTTTCTATCCATATATGCGATGCGTCTGATCACATAACCTCTCAATGGCCCGCCGCCCGAGTCTTTGATCACAATTTGAACTAAATTTTAGTTCAGTGCATCTAATTCTATTTATTTCATTAAAATACGGGTAAAAGATGAACATTAGTTCATCATCATCATCAGCCCCTACTCGTCCACTGCTGGACAGAGGCCTCCTTCATGGCACGCCAACAAGCTCGATCCTGAGCCACCTTTTTGATATCGTCGCTCCATCTCGCCCAAGGGCGTACCACGCTACGTTTGCCGAGACGCGGTCTCCACTCGAGGACTCGTTTACCCCAACGGTTGTCGGTCCTGCGGCATATGTGACCAGCCCATTGCCACTTCAGCTTGCTAATCCTCTCAGCTATGTCGGTGACTCTGGTCCTCAGAATATTAGTTAGGACCTGTCAAATTAGTCCGCGCGTAAATTGACGCGTAAATTGATTTATTGGTCGCCATGTTCATAATCACGTCTACATTGTCTAAGGAATATCTAAATTTGACAAGACTTAGCTAATATTTTATTTTATTTTTATTTGTTAAAAAAAAAGGTTTACCTTTAGGGACATTTTTTTAATTGTAACTCTTTAAATGACCTCTCTAGGTGGAGCGGAATGAGCGTGTCAGACTTTTACTGACTAAAACCCACCCGTGTTTCTTCACTTGCCTGTGCGACTCTAAGCAAGTCTGGCAGATCTCCACCGTGTGCTCCACGGTGTCCTCAGAGCGATCCACACAATGGTGACACCCTAACGTTTCCTCCCGCCTTATCCGGAACAGGAACCTCCCGAAACAACCGTGTCCGGTGAGGACCTGCATCAGGCGGAAGGTGACGGCGCCGTGGCGCCTCTCTAGCCACTCCTCAAAGAGGGGACTTACCGCCGCTATTGTGGCGTGCCCAGCACTGTGTTGCAACACCGGCACTCTCCATGTCGCCATGAGATCCCGCCAGAGCTCTGTCCGCCGTACCGCGAATTCTCGCGGCAGCTGAGTTTGCCTAAACCTTGGGGATATATTTTTTTTATTCAAATGACCTCTCTAGGCGGAGCGAAAAGAGCGTGGCAGCCTTTTAATGACCTGTAATTCTTTTACAAGGATTTATGTTATGTAACAGCAGCTACTAATTACAACTTTTATGGACGCACACCAACCCTCAGAAACCAAGTTTATTTTTAACTAAGGCATACACAACCACTCTTACGAAAAGCGATTAAAAAAATAGTGAGACAGTCTACCTTTTCAAGAATTTATGGTCACCCTCCTAACCTTTAAACTCCTGTCATATATTATAGTATGCCTCCATTATTTGCATATCTTGGCACGCGATGTTGGCTCCTGGGCATTGGCGTTGGGGACAAATGTTTGTGGCAGACATTTTACATAAATATACCACGATGCTATCTTGGCATTGTTAGAGGTGAATCGGAAGTGTTTGTTGGTATGTCGGGAGGCATATGTAGTTATAATACATGGGCTGTGTACTTAATGAATATTATATAAAAGTTCTACACAGTTCGTGCTGTTATCAAGTATAGGTTAACTATCAATCTGCTAAATCCATACTAATATTATAAATGCGAAAGTATCTCTGCTTGTCCGGCTTTCACGCTAAACCTACTGAACCGATTGTAATGAAATTAGGTACATAGATAGTGTAGAGCTTGATAAAGGACATAGGCTATATAACATCCTGCTATGACCAATAGGAGCAGAGCAGTAACAAAAAATGTTGCGAAAACGGGAGCGAACGCGGGCGTACATATTGCTCCCATTATTTTAACAGGCGCTTATTTAATGTCAACTGAGGTCTTTTTAATTTTTTCGGAATGGACTAAGGCTTTGGCAAAAACTACTGAGTGGATTTTGAAGGAACCTTGCAGTAATGTAGGCATTTATCTTGGCATTCCCACGGAACCGGGAACCACCGCGCGCTGTAAACTAAAGTCCACGCGGGCAACAGCTAGTTATTTATAACTTTAGCTTTCCGCCCGCGGCATTACCCGCGTGGAATTCGGTTATATCGCGCTTTATAGATTCATCATTTTCGGGGATTAATTTAAGTATGATTTAGCTTCTAAGTTTACATGTGCATATTCTTTTGCAATATATTATCTTATTTTAAACGACACACAGCGCCATCTATCACCGAACTGGTATGAAGCTAACAATATTTTTGTTTTCCTATAATACTAATTGTACCAAAAGTACCCTATTATTTAATCCGGACTTCTAACTTTACGTCAGCAAAATTTCCAAGCAATCGGTTCAGTAGTTATGGCGTGAAAGCGGAACAAACTCACTTTCCGATTTATAATATTAGTAAAGATAGGTTACCTAAAAACTGGAGTGAGCGAAATAATGTACATTTGAAATTTCGAGTAAAATTATATTTACAAAGCTTAATTAATGCATCGCATTAATGAATTTCTGACAGAAGTCATTTATCACTACATAGTATGAAACAAAGTCGGTTTTCTCTTTCCCTATGTCCCTTTGTCATCATTCTCCTGCCCTTATCCCAATTTATTTGGGGTCGGCGCAACATGTCAGCAACAACAACAAACAACACACAGAACGCGTGCGCGACGTCCATATAATTATACAGAACCGACCCGCACCCATCCCCAGTGTGTGTTGCGCTTTAGTCTGAAATCGCCAACCCGCATTGAGCAAGCGTGATGATTACGCTCAATCCTACTCTTTATAAGAGGAGAACGCCCAGCAGTGGGACGATAAAAAGGTTGATGATGACGAAGTAAGAATCATATGTACTTAGTAATATAATTTTTAGACAGCAACTGTAGGTATACCAAGAATGTAAACAAGTACATACGACAGCACATCTAACTACTACATTCTGTCAGATTTCTTTATTAGATTTACAACTTTACCTTCAAAGCATTAAGGCTTAAGAGGGGACTCTAGTGGTGCTTTTTCTATACAAACGTATTCCGCTGTTTTCTTCGCGGATAACATTTTTAGAGCAATCATTTTTTTTTCTACAGTTTTAAACCTTGGTAGTACTTTTTTTTATAATTGTTTTAAAACTAGTGTTTGACCGCACTCCCACCTGATGGTAAGCAGCGATGCAATCGTTGATGGTTTCTCCATACAAACGTATTCCGCTGTTTTCTTCGTGGCTAACGAAAAGCAATTTCAGAGCAATGATTTTTTTCTACAATTTCACACTTTGATTATACGCGCTCCTATTATTTGATTTTGCGAAAACTTAATTAATATTATTATTAAATAAAAATATAAATTATAATATTATATAATATAAAGTTTATTAAGTATTATTAAATAAAAGAAATATAATATTCCAAAATCGCGAAAAATAACCCACTTTTACAGCGACGTTCAGAAGGCTATTAACAAAAGTGATAAGTTTGTGACAAAAAATAAAATAATAGAAGCTTAGGTATACTTTTCCTTTAAATTTGAATATAAAATCATTTAAGATCTAACGTATGCATTACAAAAGAAAACAGCGGAATACGAAACGTCTTTTAGTCAACATTTTTTATATATAAAATTGGGTAAAATCAGCTTAAGCTGCAACTGTCACTTTCGCACTTTACGGGAAGAGGTTGAAAGCAGCGCGACGGCAATAGTTTCTTCAAATACCTGCTTTTCAAATTGCTCGGCACTAGAGTCTTAAGGTTTATTGGGAATATCTGACAGTTTGGGGTAGCTTGACCTGCTGTCGTCCGTGAGTAGGTAAGACAAGTAATAATAATAAAGTCTGAAACGTTCTGATTGGCTAATTCTTTTGCATATTACCTATGTTCCAGCTCGACCGTGCTCACGACAGGCAGAATGCGCTGGTATCAGCAGCAGCTCATGCGTGCGCACGCACTACGACCCTATCACCCGCTGCCTGTGTGGGGACAACCAGCCCCCCGTAAATGGACACTGCGATTCGCAGACTAAAGGTAAGGAACCCTAATCTTATCTTAGCTTTTTTACTCGGTAGCAGGCCATAACACAATCTTGCTGTACACATCACACTCGTCTCCACAGAGTAGGCAACTCGTTCATGGGTCAATGTATACCCTTTTTACCCGACTATGGCAAAGCAAAAGGAGGGTTATGATTTTGACAGGCTATGTATGTATGTATGTATGTATGTATGTTCATCTGTTCCCTCGTAACTTCAAAACTACTCATCAGAATTCGACAAATGACATATCATTAGAAGCGTCTTAATTGTCCCCTGGTTATAGGCTATATGGGGTTTCACAAAATCTAATGTGGCGCCCTCTAGCGGACAAAACATACAGAGTAAAAAAATAAAGTTAAGATAAATATGCCGTGTTTGGTATCATTTGAAAGCGCTTTACTTGTACATTTTGAATATTTGTTTGTTTGTTTGTTTTTTTTGCATTTGCTTGTGACTTTACCTGTATTCATGGGCTGGTTGCATATAATTCACATCTTTTCGTTTATAGCTTCTTTACTACTTATCAGAATAAGACCACTGCAGTACCATTAGAAGGGCCTTGATATTCTGTTAGTTATGAGCTATAAAGCTTGTCACCAAATTTAGTATTGCGCCCTCTAGCGGACAAAAGTTCTATGTTAATATAAAATTAAAATAAATATACCGTGTTTGGTATCACGTGAAAGAGCTTCACGAGTGCTTTATGCTTGTACATAATTATAAGAATGCTTTAATGATGTTAAATATGAGCGATAAGAGTAAAGCGCGGATCACGGGAACTGTGAATCGCTTTATGCAATGTAGAGCAGTGTGAACATTAATAGAATATGTAATGCACTAATGAAAACGACATAAGCTGGGAGTAATTCCACGCGGTGAAGGCGGAAACAGTTTGATAACTGGCTAAAACTCCTATAAAAATATCCTCTGCACTATATGCCTTCGGGCTTAAGTTGTTATATGTGCGTGTAGATCTAATATGTCAAGTACCTAGTTTTAAGTTCATCAATTTAACTTTTGTTAATATTATGCGCCACAAATACACTTTAACACCAAAATAGTACAAATAATAAAAAGTAAGAAAACTAAAACCCAACTACGACAAAAAGCGACGCTGAAAAAGTATAAAACAAGATTTTCAGAATACTGAACTGAACAAAGATGCTAATGTAGTTGCACGTAAATGGACACAGTAGACTCTACCAAGATGCCTTCGTTGTAAATTGACAATAATGTCATACAATACTATTCTGAAGTATGCAATATTCACTATGTAGAGATAAATTTTCATGTTTGGAAAGGCGTAGTCACACGTTGTCAAGGTGCTACGGTAGGTATATGTAACGTGTGACTACGCCTTTCCAAACATGAAAATTTATCTCTACATAGTGAATACTGCATACTTCAGAATAGTATTGTATGACATTATTGTCAATTTACAACGAAGTTATCTTGATAGAGTCTACTGTTTCCATTTACGTGCAACTACATTAGCATCTTTGTTCAGTTCAGTGTTCTGAAAATCTTGTTTTATACTTTTTCAGCGTCGCTTTTTGTCGTAGTTGGGTTTTAGTTTTCTTACTCTTTATTATTTGAATTTCTTTTTTTGTCAAAAACTTATCACATTTGTTAATAGTCGTCTGAACATGGTGGTAAAAATGGGTTATTTTTCGGGGTTTTGAAATATCATATTTCTTTTATTTAATAAACTTTATATTATATAATATTATAATTTATATTTTTATTTAATAATAATATTAATTAAGTTTTCGCAAAAATCAAATAATAGGAGCGCGTATAATCAAAGCGTGAAATTGTAGAAAAAAATCATTGCTCTAAAATTGCTCTTCGTTATCCACGAAAAAAACAGCGGAATACGTTTGTATGGAGAAAGCATCAACGATTGCATCGCTGCTTACCATCAGGTGGGAGTGCGGTCAAACACTAGTTTTAAAACAATTATAAAAAAAAAATACTACCTACAAATCCTATGTACCTTCACACTGAAAATATACATGCTTACCTCTTGCTAAGCGCTAGTATTTATTCAAAATTCCTTTCAAAAACTCACTTCAACGAACATTTCATGTCTGAGAATCATAATTGTACCTACTTGCGGGCAAATTATAACTTAAATTAGAACTTTTACTCAGTACTTATATTTGAAAGATTACGATCTTTTATTTGTGTATAACACGTAAAGCTTCAAAGCTTAGAGTTCTACACGAATGCTTAGACCAACAATTCTCTTTAATTTGGTCCCGATAACGGTTCAGGGTCGGCTTGGTTACTCATTATAACCGTTAATGTTATAATTGGGCTGGATATGGTCTTCGTGATTCAGATCCTGAGGTGTTAAGGGTTATATGGGCTGCCGTTATCAGATTAAAAGTGTTTATAAGGCTTCAAGGCTGAAATAATTACTTAAAAGGGCCTGAGCAAAAGTCCTAGAGACAAAATTATATTTTTCGTCACTTTTGCTCAATGCCTATTAGAAAAATTTGGTTTGATGTAAAAAGCTACGTATAGGTTAGTAGTAAATGGTCCTTTAATAGTGAAATCAAAGAATGGCGTAAATAGGAGTACTGAATATATTAAGTACCTTTACTAGCTGTTTCCCGCGACTTCGTCCGCGTGGACTTCAGTTTACAGCGCGCGGTGGTTCCCGTAAATTAAAAAGTACTCAGTTGATATAAATTAAGCGCCTATTAAAATAATGGTAGCAATATGTACGTCCGCGTTAGCTCCCGCTTTCGCAACATTTTTTGTTACTGCTCTTCCCCTATTGGGCATAGCAAGATGTTATATAGCCTATGTCCTTTCTTTCTTTCTTAGGCTCTAGCTAGACTATCTGTGTACCAAATTTCATTACAATCGGTTCAGTAGTTTTGGGGTGAGAGACGGACAGAGATACTTTCGCATTTATAATATTAGTATGGATTTACTAAGCGATTTCTTTTCGGGAAACTATAATTCGATAACGGTTGCAAATTCGGGAAAATGACAGAGACATTAATAAAAAATATCTAGGTACAGAAAATTGTATGGGTTATCATTTAGAATGAGATGATTTTTCCATAGAAGAAATAATTTTTGATATACATCCAAAATACTCGTAAAGTGGGACCTTTACCTGACTTTAAGAGGGAACTCTAGTGGTGCTTTCTCTATACAAACGTATTCCGCTGTTTTCTTCGTGGAGAAATACGTGTAGAGCAATATTTTTTTTTCTACAATTTTAGACCGTGGTTATACCTACCGCCCCCATCATTTGATTTTTTCCGATAACTTAATTAATAAAAGAAAGACGATACTTCAAAATCGCGAAAATTAACCTATTTTTACCGTGATGTTCAGATGACTATTAGACAAACATGGTCAGTTTTTGACAAAAAAGAAAATAATAGAAGCATAGGTATACTTTTCCTCTAAATTTTGATATAAAAAAACTTTTTTACAAAAAAACAACCGACTTCCAAAAACCACTACAAAGTGAAAAATAACTAATTTCGGAAGTCGGTGTCTTTGGTTTTGTATATTCGTTTTTGACACCGACTTCCGAAATTAGTTATTTTTCACTTTGTAGTGGTTTTTGGAAGTCGATTGTTTTTTTGTAAAAAAGTTTTTATTTTATACTTTTTAGTTGTTAAAAGTACTATGTATTCAGTTGCATCCGAAAAGGACGTAATTTTATTTATTTTAATTTTTACCCGTATGTATTCCCTCAACTGCCTATGGTCTTCATCATCAAATTTACTGCAGACCATTATTTTAACCCAATGGGTGCAAAGGTCTCATCAATATAAATGAATGAAGTCCAAACACAAAGTAGCTACTGTAAACCGTTGAGCAGTTCTCGGAACTGGCCTTTGTCTTCATCATCAGAGCTCTTATGACAGTCACAACCCATCTAGGTGTAAAGTTCTTATCAATACAAATTAATCGAGCCCAAACACAAGATAGCTGCTGTGAATTGTTGAGGAGTTCCTTCGACTGTCTCCCGGCTCCATCATCAGATCTACTCCAGACCTTTATTAAATTGTAGTTCTTTAAAATACTTAATGAAAATGCTAAGAAATGCACTAGTCGCCCCTACAATTTTTGAAAGTTCCCCTTTTTCTCTGGTCTTCCACCATCAAACCCTGATATCCTTATCATGGGACCACCTTGGGAACATCTTCTTTCCAACAGAAAAAGAATTATTAAAATCGGTTCATAAACGACGAAGTTATGCGCGAACAAACATAAAAAAAAAGCATATATACGGTCGAATTGAGTAACCTTCTCCTTTTTGAAGTCGGTAAAAAATAATTGACATCTGTCGTGTTTTGAAAATGAAAACAGCGGAATACGAAACGTCTTTTGGTCAACGTTTTTGTAGGTAAAATCAGCCTGAGCTGCAACTGTCTTTTTCGCATTTTACCGGGAGAGGTTGGAAGCAGCGCGACGGCAATAGTTTCTTCAAATACCTATTTTCCAAATTCCTCGGCACTCGAGTCCCCTTTTAATCTCTTCTCGATGAGTTAAGTAGTTTATAACATTTGAAAGAAAAGAAATTAACCATTCGCTTCTCCCCTCAGCCCTCTACCATGTCTGCTCAAACAGTGACGAATGTAACGACGGGCTGATCTGCGGCACCCCAAACATCACCGGAACTGCCCCGCTCCACCTCAGAGTACACGCGCCATCTGACAAGATCTGTCTCTGTGATGCTGACACCGGGTTTACTGAGAAGGAGCATACTTGCAACGGTAAGAAACCTGATCAGATCATCACCACCCATCTTGCTTAACTGTCTACAATATGTAAAGACAACCCCGTCCGACCCATAAGGATAATAAAGGTTAGGTAAACACTTGACCAACAATGTCTTATTGTCGTGGTGGCCTAGTGGTTAAAACACCAGCCTCTCAAGTATGAGTGCGCGGGTTCGATCCCAGGTCAGGCAAGTACCAATGTAACTTTTCTAAAGTTATATGTACTTTCTAAGTATATCTTGGACACCACTGACTGAAGGTGAAGGAAAACATCTTGAGGAAACCTGGACTTTATAAGTCTGAAATCGCCAACCCGCATTGAGCAAGCGTGGTGATTACGCTCAATCCTTCTCTGTATGAGAGAAGACCTGTGCCCAGCAGTGGGACGATAAAAAGGTTGATGATGAAACACATGACCAAGTAAAATATCAAACACATAATAGGCCGGAGGCCCGGGTTCGATCCCCGCGCAGTGCAAATATTTGTATGCATTGAATGTTTGTACTGATCTGGTCGTGCCTAAGGTCCCGGTTCCCATACGAACATCTAATGGTAGTAGTTACAGGTTGTTGGAGGCCTCAAAAGTCCAACAATTGGTCTAACTGCAATGGTTCGATATCTCGTTCGGGTTGTGGAGGTCAGACGGCAGTCGTCTCACGAAAAATATCGAAGTTTGGCCAAAATCAGCAGTTCGGTAAAGCGGACACCACGGTCCGTTTTACCAAAGCTTTTCAGAAAGAGTTGCATTCTAAGCTTTTTCAGCTTTGGAGAAAAAAGAAAAAAGCTTTGGATGCGACTGCGGTTAACGCTGAGATGATGATGATAATGATTTAATTAGAATCTTCTACTCGGCCTCTTTGGTCTGGTTTCAAAAAAGGTCGCAATATATATAATACAAATGTTTACAATTTCAGATGCTGATATACTGAAGACATCCCTGCTTGCGATCTTCCTCGTATCATGCATAAGAAAATTCTTAACTTACTAATCTAACTAGTTATATCACTGATTTCATTTCATAATCTTTACGTGACAATCAAGTCAAGATCATTGGAAAATCCGGACTAGGTATATTAATTAAAGATATTCAAAACGATAAATCAAACTATTGTTTTTTTGTTTATTTTGTGTTTAAGATATAGGTACAGCGTTATTTATACTTTGTAATACGAAATCTGAATATAGTTTGTTCAGAATAAGCAACTAAATCGATTCCGGTTTTCACCATAGTATATTTTTACCCAAATACTGCAATATGGTTACCAAGCGCACACAGCTTACGGTAGCTATCATAGTATTAGAAGCACAGTGCGACAGGGCATCCCCGCGCTTCACCGCTTCAGACGCGGGCGGGCAAGCGGTGCGGCGAGCAATAAAATTAGACACTACACAGTAAGAAAATTCAAATGTTTGCAGCACAACCAATTTCTTTTTTTTTTAAGAACAAGAAGTACCGGATTTTCCAAATTTAGATTTAATATTTGTATGTCATTCACGGGTTTATAGACGTAATGTTAAAAGAGATATATGTAAAATAAAATTTTACAATAAAAAAACAGTTTAAAGCTAAAATATATTTGTGAATTTAAAGATTTATTTCCACTTGAATATTTAGTACAAAAACACATATCTTTAAATTAGCTTTTAAATAAAAAATAAATTAAAATTGCTTAGACTAAATGAAATATATTAAATAATAAAAGAGAATTAATATACGTCCATTAATTGTAAGATTATTGTAAATAGTTTTAATGTCAAAATTAAAATAAGATTCATTTATTATTTTACAGAATGAACAGATAACAATAGTATTTTTAATAAAACCATTTGAACAAATTGAATTTGAATCCTTCTCTGTATGAGAGGAGACCTGTGCCCAGCAGTGGGACGATAAGGTTGATGATGATGATGAATTTGAACAAGTGCGAAAAAAAGTCACATCATAAATAGGATGTCGAGGTTTCTTAAAGACATTCTAAATAATAATCAAAATCAAAAGTCATTTATTCAAATTAGGCTGAGACCTGACTTTTTGAGCGTCAATGTTACTTAAGACAGTCCCCCAAAACGCCCACCCATCGACACTTCCTAGTGCTTTCGCTGGGAAGAAGAAGTCGCGAAACAAACTCCCCAGCAGCACAGCTGTCTATTCGGTTTAAAAAAAAAACCCGGGACTTTATACAGTACTATTTACAGTAATGCACACGATAAAACAAAACAACAATGAAATTATTTATTATAATATGTCAGCTAGCCACGCCAAAATACCAGCAAAGCAAAAATAAAATATTATTAAAGTATTTAAAATATTTAAATATGGTGGCTATCTTTGTGCTGATTTTCTATTATCCTTAAGCTTCGATCAACAATTCTCAAGGCGAGAACTAGGGGGTTGCGCTAATTAGCATTGGCTAGATTCAGAAGATTTCCTAGAGGTTCCTGCCTCTGGCGCCCTAACCACCGGTAGCTTGGGCTCTGCTCCTGATATCGACGACATGGATGATGCAGTGGATGAGCGATCGACTCCTTAATCAAGTGTTACGGGTCTGATCCCCGCATGGAGCAAATGCTTGTATGTGCACGTAGTTGTTCCGGGTCTGGCTGTTTGTGTATATGAGTTGTTTGTAAACGCACCCATGATATATGATTAATTCCTAGTGTGGGGCAAAATAATCCATACTAATATTATAAATGCGAAAGTAGCTCTGTCTGTCTGTCCCGCCTAAACCTCTCAACCGATTTTGATGAAATTTAGCACAGACAATCTTTAGACCCTGAGAAAAAACATAGGCTACCTTTTATCTCGGAAAATTTTGATATTCCCGAGGGAAATCTAAAAAGCGCGATATAACCAAACTCTACGCGGGCGAAGCCGCGGGCGGAAAGCTAGTAATATAATAAAAAATATTATAGCACGAAAATCAAGATCATAGTCTTACTAAATTGTCATCAGTGAGTCCGTTCGAGCGCTACTTCTTCTTCTTCAGCCTATAGAGATAAACTGCTGGCTGAAGGCTTTCCATGATGACCGGTCTTGTGCTGCCCGCATCCATCGGCTTCTCTCGACCTTCACCAGGTCATCGGTCCACCTTGTTGGGGGCCTCCCTACGCTGCGTCTTCCGGTACGTGGCCGCCACTCCAGAACCTTACTGTCCCCTGAACCTTAGTGCTAGAAAACTAGCCAAACAGAGCAAAGTCCTTCTTTTCGTGTCGTTGCTTATACATCAACTTATTCAATTAGATGTTTGCTCAAAAGAACAAGCTCAAAATTAAAAAAAAACTTTGCTCAAATTGGACAACTATGCTCAAGCTCGCGACTCACTTATATCGTACCCGATAGTCTCATTTTTTATATTGCTGAAAACAGAAGGAAATCCTCTTGAAGCCCAAGATCCTTCATCATGGGAGCGACCTAGGTCACATGACGATGATGATTATGTTCCGATTTCGGCCACGGCGACCACTATGACTCCTAGCCGATGATTTGGCGCTCATGCGCCCGAAGATGGCTTATGTAGCCTATCTTGGCGGCGAAACTTCGTGCACACTGAGGGCACGTAAGCACGCCGTCGACGTAGTTGTATGTGATGGCAGCAGGTGGGCAGGCCATTAATTGGTCGCGTTTGGCATCGAGGATTGCTTTGCGCTGCTCCTCAAACTCGCGCACTTGTCTATACACCATTCTAGCCGTTTTGCTGCCAAACGCTCCCATTCAGAGGGTTCTATATTGCATCTCTTCATGTGCCGTTTTAAGACATCCTTGAACCGGAGGAGTTGTCCGCCATGTTCCGCTTGCCCTCCTCCAACTCAGAGAAGAAGATGCGCGTCGCCACCCTTTCGTCCGCCATACGTGATATGTGCCCGCACCACCGAAGCTGTCGACGCATTAATAAGCCTCAATGCCACCAACATCGGCTCGTCGCAGAACTTCGGTATTTCGCACTCTGAGAGACCATTTGATCTTCATAATGGATCGGAGACATTTAAGGTGAAAATGATCTAGAGTACGTATGTGGTGGCGGACGTGGCGGTACACACACCATGTCTCACATATAGGGGTATTCTTACCGGCTAAAATCATCACTGTCTTTCACGTCCTCCTATGACCGGGGGATGTGGGATTCGTATAGCAATCACCGCACCCATTGAGCCCGTTAGTCTAAGAGAAAAATAGTGGCCAAAGATGGCCCAGATATGTCGTGGGTTCAAACGCAAGCAAAAAATTTACTTTGCGTAAATAAATTCAATACCACTGTTCTCAATACGGTGAATGAAAACAGCGTGAGAAAACCGTCACATGCTAGAACCAAAAAGTCAAAGACATGTGACATCAACCTACCCACACTGAGATATATCATGCATATTATTTCGCAAGGGCATTTTTGGCGGTACGTCATAACTTCCTTCATACTTTATCAATATATGTAAATGAGGCATCATTTTAAAGATTTTCTGAACTGCTATACCGGAAAAATATACAAATTACTCACATGTCAATCATCATCATCATCATCAGCCTCTACTCGTCCACTGACATAGGCCTCTTCCATGGCACGCCAACAAGCTCGATTATTAGCAGCTCTTCGCCAGCCACTACCAGCCACCTTTTTGATGTCGTCGCTCCATCTCGCCCAAGGGAGTCCTACGCTACGTTTGCCGAGACGCGGTCTCCACTCGAGGACTCGTTTACTCCAACGGTTGTCGATCCTGCGGCATATGTGACTAGCCCATTGCCAGTTCACCTTGTTAATCCTCTCAGCTATGTCGGTGACTCTGGTTCTCTGTCGGATCACCGCATTTCTGATGCGGTCCTTCAGAGAGACGCCCAACATAGCCCGCTCCATAGCTCGCTGAGCGACTTTAAACTTATGTACTAGTCTGACCGTTAGTGTCCACGTCTCGGCTCCGTAAGTCATGACGGGTAGGACGGCGTGTATGTGTGTCGTCCACATGTCATTAGTTTTTCGAAAATTTATGATTGAAAATCAATGTGCGAAAACTTAGCACGGGTCACCACGGGTATTTATAATACTGGACTACGGTAAATAAATAAATAGATACATACGGACAAATTACTTCACACAACTACGGTCCGTTCTTTTTATAGAGAAGGAGGCCTATAATAATTTGTGTTAACTTCAAAGCAATTACTTATTATTAGTCTCTTGATCTGTTCATTCTATAAAATAAAAGCTTAAAAGATCATAATAATATAAATTAATTCTAAGTTTGTTTTTAGAGTGTGCAAATTAATAGTATTTTTTATGTTATTATTTTTATAAAAATAAAATTTAGGCTAAAGTAGATGTGATTTAGGAGAAAATAGTGTCACTTTCATTGAGTCCCTCAACATGATAATATAATATTAAGTTTATTTTCAATAAAATATATTAAGAGTAGGATATATTATTATGTTGAGACAGCTACAAAAAAAAATGGTGTTACCTATGGTCACCCTACCTGCCTCTCTAAAAACACTATTTTATAATTTAAATTTAATAACAAACAGCTAAATATCAAAGTAGTAAAATCATTTTTCGTAGAGTAATTTTTGTAATAAATGAAACTATTTAAATAACTAATTATAATAAATTAAAATTATAACTAGAGCTTTATTATTTTATTTGATAAAATCATGCATTTTAGAATTTCATTGTACTCTAATTGTATGGAAACATCTTGAATGAAATTATTATTATAATAGTATTTAACTGTAGAACAATTTAAAAAAAAATAATTATTATGTGTACTGTTTGAAAATTAATAAAGAGTTTAAAATTTTATGCTAATTATTGTTTTATTTTGAAGGTGACCACTTTAATGAATGAGGAGATCCGCAGAAGAACGAGAGTAACCGACAGCCCGAAGAATTGCAACAGTAAAGTGACAGTGGGCTGGATACATTGCCCGTAGGATCGATGCCCGATGGGGCCGACGGGTTCTCGAGTGGCGACCACGCACCGGAAGACGTAGCGTGGGTAGGCCCCCGACAAGGTGGACCGACGACCTGGTGAAGGTCGCGGGAAACCGCTGGATGCGAGAGGCGCAGGACCGGTCGTTTCCTTGGGAGAGGCCTATGTCCAGCAGTGGACGTCTTTCGGCTGAAATGATGATGATGACTTGATTATAAGAATGTTTTGTGAAGAAAATTATAAAAAGTGTTCGCTATTACCACAGATTATAATATAAATATCACTGAGCCACCACGCTATAAAACAGCAGCCTCTCGAGTGTGTGGGTTCGATTCCAGGTCAGGCAAGTACCAATGCACCTAACTTTTCTAAGTGATATGTGCTATCTAAGTATATCTTGGACACCAATGACCGATTACAAGGTGAAGGAAAACTTCTTAAGGAAACCTGAACTTCACCAAACCGCATTGAGCAAGCGTGGTGATTACGCTCAATCCTTCTCTGTCTCATACAGAGGTGGCCTGTGCCCAGCAGTGGGACGATAAAAATATTGATGATGATGATATAAGTATCATCTATGTATATTAAACATACCTACGCATAAGTGGAGTAAGTAATTTTTGTCCGTTTGTTAAATTCTGGTAAACAAGCTGGCCATATTAATGCGTACCAGAAAAGTTTTTTTTTTATACATTATAATCTAGCGCTTGACGGCAATCCAGCCTGATGGTAAGCAGTGACGCAATCGTTGATGGTAAAGCGCACTAGTTTATTAAGAGCCTATTCACTCTAGCAAGTAAGTAAGTAATTAAAACTCATCTCCGAACTGGATTAAATCTTGGAAAAGTAAACAAAACCCCCGCGTGCACCCATAAAACTAAAAACTTCATTAGTGCACTGTGAATTGCATGAATGAATCAAGCGCTGTCGGAGGGAGTCAAGGTAGAGTCGTAAGTACATACCTATATCACAAATTCCTACCTGGTTAGGTAGGGCTCCCCTAGACCAGCCCTCCCCTGGTCTAGGGGAGCCCTAGGCTTTTCATATCACCTTCCACAGAATAATCTCTTCCAGGCTTACAACCTCGGATAGATCTATAAACGATGCAAGTGGCCTAGGGCTTACGGCTACATAAAACGCTGTTCAAGCCACGCCAGCTGCCATACATCTTGGTAGGGCTGCGCGTTGATCGAAAGAGATGCGAGCGCTCCGCTCAAAGCAAATCATTAAACGACCTCCTCGTTTGATAATTTCCCATCAACAAAAAAGGGCCCGATTCTTTCATTTATAAAACACTAACTATTGCCCGCAACTCTGTCCGCGTGGACTTCAGAAACGGCTCAGTCGATATCAAATAGCGCCTGTTAAAATAATGGGAGCAATATGTACGTCCGCGTTTTCTCCCGTTTTCGCAACCTTTTTTGTTACTGCTCTGCTCCCATTGGTCATAGCGGGATGTTATATAACCTGTGTCCTTTCTGAGGCTCTAGACTATCTCTGTACCAAATTAAATTGCAATCGTTCCAGTAGTTTTGGCGTGAAAGCCGGACAGACAGACAGACAGAGATACTTTTGCATTTATAATATTAGTATGGCAAATAATACTAGCTGTTCCCTTAAACTGTACACTGCAGCATCCCTGCAAATTCGGCGCAGATAACCTTGTTCAAAACTAAACGAATTTAAAGTTCAGTGCATTTTTATTTCATTTTCATTAAGAATACGACAGAGGATCAAATGGACGCAGGAACAGACACGGGGGCAAAAATTACGCTAAAATAATTCAATTAAAACTGAATTAGATCGCAGCCAAACCATAACTTTTGTTTTGTTTCGTATCGCGCTAACCTTTTGACAAATGGTTTAACCATATCTGGATCGCAATTGGAACATGACCGCTGTCAACTGAAAAAGTTGAAACAAAGCTAACTTTTTCTGTAGTCTCTTCCACAACGCCATTGATCAAGAGTTGAAGTTGAACTTTTTCTGCGCCATTTGTCAAACTTACGTCTAAACGATTAGATTTACTTATAATTTATTTAGTTTTAATTGAAATGTATTATTCATACATTGATTTTACTTTAATCGAAGTTAAAACTTTAGCGCGATACGAAATGTGATCGAAACTAAACCATAACTTTAACTGGATTAGATACGAAAAAGAGTTGAACTTCTACTGTTATATTTAGCGCGAGTACCCCCCAGGACTCAAATCACATTAGGTTACATTGTGGTTTGGTCCTTTCTCTTTAACTGCATTTCAATATTAGTTTCATCCTGCCAGGTTAAGACGCTCTACACACCAAAGTATGTCATATCAGGCATATGTCGGCACCATTTTGCCGGCTGGCTAGGTTGGCGGCTTCAGTCATTGCAAGTCGTAAAACTTTGCCGGCGGCATGTCGGCGGCTCGACATCAGAAACTTATTTGGCAGTTAAAATACTAGCACGTCACTACAGCTGAAATGTCGCCGGGCAACTTAGCGCTTGCGTACGCTAACCGCCGCAATGTTGGCGAACGACACGCGCGGGCGAAGGTTGCCGACATGCTTCTTTCAACATTAGCCGCCGGGTTGTGTCGGCGGGGTCCGCTTTCCCGCACATTCTCCTCCATTTCGCACGATCTTTAGCATCCTGTGGTAAGAGCTTGTTGGCACGCATGTCATCTCTTATAACGTCAAGCCAGCACTTCTTTGGCCTACCCCGCTTGTTCCGGCCCGGCGGAGGCGCCATGGCAAAACATTTGTTACCCACGTAACACCGGTTACACACCACAACAACGCCGGTTTGCCTAAGACGTGGCCGTACCAGCGTAGGCGACCCTCCTGCAGTTTGTCTGCAATGTCACGGACACGAAGGCTGCCCCGGATGCGGGAGTTCCTGATGCGGTCTTTCCGCGTAACTCCACACATCCACCGCAGCATATTCATCTCCGTGACACGCAGCTCCTGCTTGAGATCGGGGTGTGTAGATCGCTTAAGATAGTCCATAAACAGAAATATGGCGACTAACCATACGTCAACCTACGCGAGGCCTTGACTAAATTTATAGGACTAAACTAATATAATATACTTAATATGATAGCACAGTTAACGCAGTGGTTAAGCTATTGACTGATGCGCTGCGTATCGCGGGTTCGATTCCCACACGGAACAAATATTTATATTACCTACAAGTTGATGTTCCGGGTCTGGAAGTTTGTGTATGTGAATTTATATGTTCACAGGACACAGGAGAAATTCCTAGTGTAGAGGAAAGTCAAAAAAAATTGTCTCCTGTCCTTATCTTAATGAAATGGAGTCATAGAGCTTAAATTTAGCTTTGTTTGTCAACAAAGGAATAGGGTGTGGAGGCCATTTAAAATTCCTTCCATTTGATTGCATAGTTTTAGCACAGAATGACGCATCGACCATCTGAAACAGATGTAGATTTTAAAGCCGTGTGATCCATCTCTGCCCACTTTTTTATATTTATTTTTTTTTGGTATGGGAAATTATCAAATGACCTCTCCCGCTCTGGTCGGAGCGGAGGGCGTGTCAGACTTTTACTGACTACAACCCACCCGTGTTTCTTCACTTGCCTGTGCACCAGGGCCAGGGTTTCTTGTTTAACCAACCCGCAACCCTGAACCAGGAGGCATCGGTCTTCGTGGATCCCGTCACAATATGCTGGCATCTCTTTCGCCGTCGACTCGGGGCTAGTCCTTACCGGGCGGCGAGCTGATCTCTGCGACCTTACTGCCCTAGTTGCCGCAGGAGACGCCCTTGACTTCGGGAGTCAGTAGCAAACTCCCGGCCGCCATACGCATGGGCTTGCGGGCGGCGAGCTTGTGGAATGTGGATACATAGGTATTCTCCTTTTTTTTTTTAATAATTATAAACTAGTGCTTGACTGCAATCCCAAATCAAATCCATCAAGAGATAAATTTTCATGTTTGGAAAGGCGTAGTCACACGTTGTCAAGGTGCTACGGTAGGTAGGTATACCTATGTAACGTGTGACTACGCCTTTCCAAACATGAAAATTTATCTCTACATAGTGAATATTGCATACTTCAGAATAGTATTGTATGACATTATTGTCAATTTACAACGAAGGCATCTTGGTAGAGTCTACTGTGTCCATTTACTTGCAACTACATTAGCAACTTTGTTCAGTTCAGTATTCTGAAAATCTTGTTTTATACTTTTTCAGCGTCGTTTTTTGTCGTAGTTGGGGTTTAGTTTTTTTTACTTTTTATTATCTTTAGAGTGAATATTACTTCAACTCTTTAATGGCCTCTGTGGTTAGATACCACAATTTTGCCAATAACACGTGTAACAAATTACAGAAATTCTTTAAAATTTTATTTCACCATAATGGCGGATAACGCTCGCGCTAATGACAGTTGAAAAAACGGCCGCGTGAGCCGACTACTAGGAGATTTGAAGCAAAGCTATGATGTGGTTACTTTGCTGGGATATTTCAATATTCTGTATGAATTATTCACTGAATGCACTGTTTACTACATAAATCACGCGCTTTTATTTAGTAAACGACACTATAAATAATTTAAAAGTCCAATGAAAAATGAGCGTGACATTCATCTTAGCTTTTCCGTCCTAACCTACTGTGTAGTAGGTAGGCTTTATGTTGACAGCACATCGTGACGGAGTCCACCAGGAGCGATATTATCGCTTACCGAAACAAGTTATGCCATTTGAACCTATATTTGATCAAATTAACACTAAGGTCCGTATTACAGAACGTTACTCAAGACTCAAGCTCCACTTAAGTCTTGTTTCAATTTGATTGGTTGAAACTAGATTTAAGTAATGTTTAAGCAGAGATCAATGCTTGAGTTTCCTTCTGGAATACGCACCTAAGAATTAGAAATTTACTGGAAGACGCAGTGTAAGGAGGCCCCCATAAAGATAGACCGATAACCTGGTGAATGTCACGGGAAACCGATAGATGGGGGCACAAGACCGGACATTTTGGAAAGCCTAGGCCTATGTCCTGCAGTGGACCTCTAAAGGCGGAGAAGCAGAAGACGAAGGGTTCCGAACTAAAACACATTGTTCAAGCGGCCATGATTGCTTAGTAATCTATACTAATATATAAAGCTGAAGAGTTTGTTTAAACGCGCTAATCTCAAGAACTACTGGTCCGATTAGAAAGATTCTTTTAGCGTTGGATAGCCTATAAAGCCAGGAAGGCTTTAGGCTATATAACATCTCGCTGCGGCCAAAAGGGGCGGAGCATAACTAACTTCACGCGAACGAAGTCGCTGGCGGCCGCTAGTTTGATCATAAACCTAAAAAAACATTTAGACTTAAACCTTTTCTCAACTATGCTAGTCTGTTTCCGGCTTAACCAAATGTAGCTAAGTACCCGTATTATAGTACGTACAGCTACATGAGGCGACTGTTTATCTAAAACAAATTTATTTGCATAAATATTTTCAAAATAGGGGCTTAATATTTAAAAACGAGGTAAGAAATTAATTTCTTTCTACCTGAAAACCTGTATTTCACAACAATTCTTGTTCAATATTTTATATAACGATTATATATTAGGTATATCAAGTGCATAAAATATTATACGTAAATTAAGCGCATTGTCGTGGAGTTCGGATACCAGGCCGTAATAAGTACCTATACATACCTATATGTATATAAATACGTACGTATGTACGTATTTATATATACGTATGTACCTATATATAAATAACCTATCTATAGAATCACCAAAATGGAACTTTCTAACTTTTGTAAAACACTGTAAGACGTTTTTGAAAACATATTGTTTTTATAAAAAAATGTAATGTTATATTTTTAATAAGGTCCCGTTTATTTTATCACACAGAAAAATTTGTCGTGTCAGCAATATATAAACATTGCATGTTTACTTATAATATAAATTGTAAAAAGCAATAAACACTATTATTGTCGCCTTAGGAATTTTAGCGACTAATGGTAAGTGTTAACTTGCCTACCATATAAGCTACGTAACATACCTAGCATAAAACTCTTGTAGGATTAATAAGATTACACAAAATCCTTCTAGTACTTTTTAATTACATATAAATAGGTATGTAATGTCTTTTTACTAAACGTTTTAATTCATTTTGTGTACCGCGCCATCTAGTGTTAAGTGGCGAAACTAATACAAACGTTATACTTCTTTTATACTACTGGTATTTGTACATTAGTCAACAGATGTCGCTAAATTATATTTACAGTAAAAATATAATATTACATTCAGTTAAAAAATTAATAGCTATAATAAAAAACAATAAGCTTATTAACGTAGATAACCATTGACAATAATAACCAGTACTTTTCATATATGTATATATTGAATTTTGGGACAATAAAAACTGCAATAAGTAATAGAGAAAAACTCTAAACTTGGACTTTGTGATTTAGGAGTCCGAACAAGAGAAAGAGACCCTAATAGGAATGTATATGTGCTAAAAAAAAAACCTACAATATTTTGATTTAAGTTTACCTGATAAATAACCAAAATTAGCTTTCATTGTAACTACACACTAATTTTCAAAGATCTTATTTAGGACTTCTAAAGCTATTTTACCTGAATTTTATATAATTTTGAAAGTCGTTGCATAACCTCAAAAAATTTTAAAACATACAATTATGTAATATTATCGAAAGCAAATACATACATTTATTATTTGGTGACGTCACCACAAATTGTTTTAGAACATGGTACTTAATTTTAACGTATCTGCTATAGGGGTTCCGTGGTGTAGTGGTTATCACATCTGCTTTACACGCAGAAGGCCGCCAGTTCGATCCTGGCCGGAATCACATGCTTTTTGTCAAGTATCACGTTTTGAACAAACAATTTATTTTTAGATACTTCACTTCCGAGTTTAATTTTGTTCAATTGAGCTTTATTTATTTTTCGAGACTGAGCTGAGTTTTGAATCATTTTATCGCATACGAATGTCATCTATACTAGTGCATGATTGCAATCCCGGCTGATGGTAAGCAGTAATACAATCGTTGATGGTAAAGCGCTCTAGTTTATTAAGAGCCTATTCACTCAAAAAGGACTGAGTGAATAGGAAGGAATAAGGCAGTTCAGCGAGGTGATGCAATGTTAAATCACTAATAATACGACCAACGATGCTGCGCCAGATGGAGATTGATCTGGAGACCCTCCACGACTAAACTCCCGACACAACAACATTTGGCGCATCGTACCCGCCACACATCGCAACACAACTGCTCAGACCCGTTCTCCGACATCTTCCAATAACTGTTTCTAAATTCAATAATTCGCCTCTTCTTTTATACCACATACATCGAGGGACTGGAACAATTTGCCAGCGGCGGTGTTTCCGTTGGACTACAATTTAAGTGTCTTCAAGGCTAGAGTGAATAGGCTCTAAATAAACTAGCGCGCTTTACCATCAACAATTGCATCACTGCTTACCATCAGGCGGGATTGCAGTCATGCACAAGTCCATAAATTTTTAGCTGCGCCGGGCGGTTTCATACGCGTAAGTTTCGATTTTTTTTTATATGTTCTGATCCTATTGATCGCAACGTGATGTTATATAGCCTAAAGCCTTCCTGGATTAATGGGCTATCTAACGCAAAAATATTTTTTCAAATCGGACCAGTAGTGTAGTACAGAGCAATAGTACAGTTTCGACGAGTTAGTACGTAGTAGACGTATGTATCAATTTAATTGCAAAACGTCATGAGTTAAATGATCTATGTAGTATTGTGACGCTTTATCATCAAAACAATCTTTTATTAACCTACAAAAAGTAATATATATTTTTTTTAACATAATTCTCATTTTTAGGGTTCCGTAGCCAAATGGCAAAAAACTGAACCCTTATAGATTCGTCATGTCTGTCTGTCCATCTGTCCGTCAGTATGTCACAGCCATTTTTTTCCGAAACTATAAGAGCTATAGGTACTGTTAAAACTTGGTAGGTAGATGTATTCTGTGAACCGCATTAAGATTGTGGTGCAAAAATAAAAAAAAAATAAGAAATATTGGGGGCTCCCCGTACTTAGAACTGAAACTCATTTTTTTTTTTTATCAAACATACGTGTGTGTGTCTATGATATCGAGGTTTCTAAAATATTTTTTTTCTAAACCTAATAGTTTGCGTGACAGACGCTTCCAAAGTGGAAAAAACTTGGTACCCCCTCTAACTTCTAAAATAAGAAATTGAAAAGTCTAAAAAAACATATGTTGTACATTACTATAAAAACGACCAACGACAATTGTTTTGAACGAGATCTACATAGTAGGGTTTTTTTTTTAATACCTCGTGAATCGTAAACCGCTTATTACCGCGTAATCTTTCATACAAATAACTTAAATCCTTTAATTTCATAAATCAATGGTACGGAACCCTTTGTGCGTGAGTCCGATACGCACTTGGCCGGTTTTTTTACAAATGATATCGTCCGAACTCGCGCAAGTTGTATATACCTACCGACAACAGCTGCAGGTCAAGCTACCCAAAACTGTATACTATTCCCAATCAACTTTAAACCTTAATGCTTTAGAAATAAAGTTGAAAATCTAATAGAAAGACAGATTGTAGTAGCTTGACGTTCTGTCCTCTGTACATTATTGACAGTGCACTCTCAGGTCATCATCATCATCATCATTTCAGCCGAAAGACGTCCACCGCTGGACATAGGCCTCCTTCAAGGATCTCCCCGACGACCGGTCCTGCGCCTCCCGCATCCAGCGGGATTCCGCGACCTCCGGAGCCTACCCACGATGCGTCTTCGGGTGCGATCAGCTCACTTCACCCAAATTTTTACGTTGATAAGTTTACAAAGGATCGGGCGACAACCCTTGTTTTGATTACTGTCATAATGATGCTACCGACGTAAAATATTGTACTTGAATAACCAGATTTTAAGGCGCTGTTATAACTTGAAACGCTCAGTAATTATAATATGGTCTATTGGCTCAGTAGTATTGGTACAGATGACAGCACATCAAACTGTAAATAATAATAATCAATTAATTAAAGTAACGCTGACTCATATACAATTAATACACACATAGTCACATTACACATACAACACTTAAATCAAAAATATCAATACATTAAAAAAACATTACAATATAAAATCAAAAAATTATTAAATAAAAAAGACATAATTACAATGACAATTGAATATTACAATATAAAATCAAAAAATTATTAAATAAAAAAGACATAATTACAATGACAATTGAATATTACAATATAAAATCAAAAAATTATTAAATAAAAAAGACATAATTACAATGACAATTGAATATTACAATATAAAATCAAAAAATTATTAAATAAAAAGACATAATTACAATGACAATTGAATATTACAATATAAAATCAAAAAATTATTAAATAAAAAAGACATAATTACAATGACAATTGAATATTACAATATAAAATCAAAAAATTATTAAATAAAAAAGACATAATTACAATGACAATTGAGTCACATCAGCCAACCACATGCCGCTTACAGCAGTGGGAGATGATGGAACAATCAAAGACACAATCAATTTAAAGCATTAAGGCTGATCATAGTCGTGGTGGCCTAGTATAGTAGTGGTGGCCTAGTGGTTAAAACACCAGCCTCTCAAGTATGAGTGCGCGGGTTTGATTCCAGGTCAGACAAGTACCAATGTAACTTTTCTTAAGTTATATGCACTTTCTAAGTATATCTTGGACACCAATGACGGAAGATGAAGGAAAACATCTTCAGGGAACCTGGATTTTAAGTCTGCAATCGCAAGATTTAGGACTTTCACGACGTTCTTTGTCTTCCACAGCAAAGTCACCACTCACGACAACTTCTCTCGCTTAAAGCAGCTTCACCATAAGCTTCTACAAGCAATCGATGGGCCTCAGCTGTAGATTTCATCAAAATAAAGAAGTAAATCAAAAGTTCCCGCAAATGACGCTTATTGGACACAAAACTTGACATTTTTGTACAAAAACAAATATGTGATACTGATACAGAGTCACTAATACTCGTGTATGTTTTTTCTAGATGTCCGAACTTACTATATCACATTTTACATCTGACAATTTTAAAATATCCTATTAGACTATTAGTGAGGGCATCTTACTTATTTGTACACCTATTATTTACATCTCAATTAATAACTGTTTTAATTTTGTTTAGAATTTTGTAACTGCCATACCTAAAACTCTTCACGCTCGAGTCAGACGTAGCAACAAAATATCTATGCTTCGTACAACATCGCCTTAAGCCTGTACTCTGCTTGTTTATTTCCTTAATGAGAATAATACTATGTATACCGGCTTTACTGTACCGGTTATAGTGTCGCGTCAGACTCCTGACAAGAACGACGTGTTCCAAATTCAAAAAGTGACTTATTGTTTTTAATCGAATTCTCGTGTTTTGGTGAGTGGTTTTGTTATTCTATTTTTTTATTATTGTTTTTTGTTTATAATCTTAATTTGGCAATAGAAAAAAAATTAATTGGCGCTTGATTTTTAACTATTTTATTTTATTTAGCTATGACAAAAGGAAAAACTTGAATTAGCGCTTGAACTTAAACTTGAATTTTGTTTCTTTTTTTAGTTCTGTTAAAGCGTATTCATGATAGGTATTAGATAATTTTATCCCATCGCCACTTACTCAGTTAACATCATCATCTCAGCGTTAATCCCAGTCGCATCCGATGCTTTTCAGCTTTGGAGCCTGGAGTCCGCTTTACCCGTCTAATCGCTGATTTTGGCTGAACTTCGATATTTTTCGTGAAGCGACTGCCGTCTGACCTCCACAACCCGAAGGCGATATCAAAGCCGTACAACCAACAACCCGTAACGGCAACCAGAACAACGGCTTAACGTGCTTACCGAGGCACGATCAGACCAGTGCAAATATTCATATTCTTGCGTACAAATATTATTAGTGGCTTTAGTAGTCGTGGTGGCCTAGTGGTTAAAACAACAGCCTCTCAAGTATGAGTGCGCGGGTTCGATTCCAGGTCAGGCAAGTACCAATGTAACTTTTCTAAAGTTATATGTACTTTCTAAGTATATCTGGGACACCAATGACTGAAGGTGAAGGAAAACATCTTGAGGAAACCTGGACTTTATAAGTCTGAAATCGCCAACCCGCATTGAGCAAGCGTGGTGATTACGCTCAATCCTTCTCTGTATGAGAGGAGACCTGTGCCCAGCAGTGGGACGATAAAAGGTTGATGATGATGATGATGATGCATAGAAATATATCCACTCCGCGGAGATCAAACCCGCGCCTCCTTGAGTAGCGACCGCGTTCGGTGTCGCTACGCCACGGAGGCTGTTACTCAGTTATATTTAGTGAAATGTATTCATATGGGTTGTTTAAGTATGGAATCAAAAAACTATCAAGACTTATTAATTAACCTTTTGAATCCAATGGAATCTAAACTTTGTTAAGTATGACATTCAGTTTATTGTTCCATGAGTTGAAATTGATCGCTCGTTCTTTATTTCAAAAGTAGTAGTATTCTTCTTTTTCCATAAGGAAAGGCAACGGTACAGAGCCATACAGCCTGATCTTTAGTTTAATCTTAGTTTCACTTCTTTTGTAACTTATCCTAAACTTATCCTAACTTAAACTAACTCCTTTCATTTCCCGCGTGAGGCCGATTAGGAGGAGTTTAGCGTAAAGACATGATGTGGCCACTATGCTACAATATTTCACTGTCCTATGTGAATTATTCACTGAATGCACTTTTTGCTACATAAATCACGCGTTTTTATTTAATAAACGACACTATAAATAATTTAAAAGTCCAATGAAAAATGAGCGTGGCACTCATCTTCGCTTTCCCGCCAAAAAACTCCTTTATTTCAAAATATAAGTAAAGGTCATTCCCATTTCGTTTTCTTTTTTACATCATTTTGGGCAACGGGCTTTTGGTACCTACCTATAGTATGAGCATTCTAATTCTTCCAGCCAGTATCGAATATAATAAAAAAGTGCCATACGCTTCATACAAATTGACAGCCTCCGTGGCGTAGCGGCAGCGGATGCGGCCGATGCGCAAGGTGGCGCGGGTTCGATCCCCGCACAGTGCAAGTATTTGTATGCATGAATATGAATATTTGCACTGGTCTGGTCGTGCCTCGGAAAGCACGTAAAGCCGTTGGTCCCGGTTGCCATACGAACTTCTAGTGGCAGTCGTTACGGGTTGTTGGAGCCCACAAAAGTCCAACAATTGGTCTAACTGCAATGCAGTCGCTTCACGGAAAATGTCGAAGTTTAGCCATATCAGCAGTTGGACTGGTAAAGCGGACCCAGACTCCAAAGCTGAAAAGGCTTCGGATGCGACTGGGATAAACGCTGGGATGATGATGATACGCTTCATACAATATAATCACGATCACGTCAAGTACGAACTAATTTGACAGTACTAAACTGATATAAATAAATAAAATAAATACATACGGACAAATCACACAGATTGAGCTAGCCACAAAGTAAGTTCGAGACTTGTGTTATGGGATACTAACTCAACGATACTATATTTTATAATAGATAAATATACAATATGTAAAGAAAACCCAGTCCGATCCGTGAAGGTATTGATTGTTAGGGTATCGGTAACTGATTCTACTAATGCCTACAAAGCTGGGCTAACTTAAAAAAAAAATCTCCCAAAAAAATTATTATTATTTCACAAAAAGAGGTAACATAATACATGTGCGGCAGGCAACCCCTTCCGCGGGCGGCTGGGGGCACGCGGCACCTGTGACGTGGTCGCGTCGCTATTCGCTTATAATAATACCGGTGTTGTCACTTTTTTTAAAATTACCAAATTTCGGGGAAATTGGAATTAACACGTTGAACGCCAACAAAGAAATGCATCTTCCCGTTCAGGCCGCGTCGGTCAGTGATGGTCGACAACTAAACTTTCCGTTCGGGCCGCGTCGGTCAGTGCTGACCGCGTTTTACGAGTGTTTTTGATCCATTCATACAGGCCGTAGGGCAGTGCTATCAAACTAAATCCTATATTCATTGACCCGCGTGGCCCTCTAGTTATGCCAAACTATGATGGTTTTTGAGAAACGTAAAGGACTTAGAAAAAAAACAACAATTACTTAAGAGTGAAAATTTGTACAGCACGAAATGGAAAAGGCCTTTGTCTAGCAGAAGATTTCTCCGGACTGATGAGGATAAAGAAGTACGGGATTGGGAGTGCAGATGTAGAAAGTAATCTCTAAAACTACTTATCTGATTTAATAAATTCTTTCACTAATGGTCAGCTGCGTTATCGATGAGTGCTTCACTAATATTATATCCACAAGTTTATACGTGTTTGTGTGTGCGTGTGTGTATTAAGGTTCATTACCACGCTTTGAGGGGTGACATTGATTTGTTCATGTTGTTTACCAGCGTATATATTAATCCTGTATGTATATCCTGGTAGGGTACATAGTTTAAACAGTTTGATCCCGATAATATCAAACGTCCTCGAAACGGAACCATACTCTCATCAATGCATATGTCTTGACCTGGAATATAATTTCTCTTGAAATTATCATTCATCACATCTAGCAAATGCTTTACGCGGTGAAGTCGGTCCGATATATTATTATCATCATCTTGGGAAAAGTGTATCATTTGCAAGAGCAATTCAAATCTATTTCTAGACATTACAGTTCGTGGAAAATTTTGATCCATAATCTCATCCTTAGACCAATAATCAGCAATTTTAGGAAGCTTCACCAAACCCATAAACAAAATCAAGCAGAAAAAATGTTTCATCTCGGCGAGGTTAGTTTCAGACCATGAGCGAATTCTTGCATTTTTTGAAGCTTCTTCCGTGCGAGTTATCTTAGTCATTGCGAAAGCATTAGTACATTCAACAATATTTTGTAAAAGAATGTCCGTCACAAAAAGTGTATAAAAATCAGCTGGAGATTTGTTAGTCGTTGACGTGCGGATAGAAACTGGCATGCCACAACATTCAGTGAAAGGAATTATATTGCGCTGATTACCTTTGGGGTTTGTCCACTTAGATGATGATTTTTTTTCTAAATTTTGGATAGTGCGTCCAATTTCACCATCACTACCTTCACTTGATGACGGAATCCGCAGGCGCCTGTAACTCGATCGGGGGGGTCGAATCTTTTCTTCATCATCATCAGAACTTAGATTTAAAGTTTTGTGGAGTAGATTGATTTCTAAGTTTTCTATCTCATTCAAGATATCTTGAGTAATCTCAAAATCTTCAAAGCCATCCATAATAATAGTAAACATTACTTTATTATACAAATAAATACGCTATTGAAACGTCTCAGCTCAGATATGGGCGTCAACTGCGTAAGCGTAGACTGTGCGGGAGGCGACCTGACACCCTGACCCGCGCGGCCCCCATTAACGGAAAATCTCTTTTTCGTCTCTAGGAGCCGCGTCGGTCATTGCTGCCCGACGTTTACTATCTCCATAAATAATGACTAAAGTTGACTTTTGTTAATAAAAACATACAATTGGACATTAGATGTAAGTATCTAATTAAAAAAAACAGTTGGTCTAAATTTGGATAGAACTGTGATTGTTGCTTGGCCTGAAGGAAAAGTCAGCTGTCGGTCAGCACTGACCGCGTTGGCGTTCAACGTGTTAATTCCCGGGAAAAAAGGATTATTTCAAAATTCATTAGTATTGTTACTATGATGATTATGTAAAATTTCATATTATATTTGGTCAAGTGTTTACCTAACCTTTATTATCCTTATGGGTCGGACAGGGTTTTCTTTACATATTGTATAGATAAACATCCAAGACCCAGGCCAATCAATAAAAGATCGTTTTCCATCATGACCTTGCCGGGGATCGAACCCGGGGCCTCCACGTCGCAGGCAGGCGTGTTGACCGCTGCGCCACGGGGGACAGAACATAAAATATTAGCTTAGTTGTGTCAAATTAAGATACTCCATAGACAGTTTAGACGCGAGTACAAACATGGCGGCTAAATATACGTCAATTAACGTCAGGCGCGGACTAATTTGACAGGACTAGACTAATATGTACCTACTAATATTGATTTTCTGTAATTTTCTTAATGAAACTAAAAAAGGCGCATTGAACTTAAATTAAGTTTAGTTTTTGTACAAGAAAATCGGGGTCATTGTTTTCCTACTTGGAAACTACGTGGAGAGGATACAGACAGATGGACACCTACTTTCTCTATTCTAATAAACACATACTTGCTCAACGGGTAGACAAATATTACAAAAATAACTATATTTCCTACACAAAAACGCTTAATTTACGCTAGAGCTTCAAATACAGTCGTTGTGGCCTAGTGGTTAAGACACCAGCCTCTCAAGTATGAGTGTGCGAGTTCGATTCCAGGTCAGGCAAGTACCAATGTAACTTTTCTAAAGTTATATGTACTTTCTAAGTATATCTTGGACACCAATGACTGAAGGTGAAGGAAAACATCTTGAGGAAACCTGGACTTTATAAGTCTGAAATCGCCAATCCGCATTGAGCAAGCGTGGTGACTATGCTCAATCCTTCTCTGTATGAGAGGAGACCTGTGCCCAGCAGTGGGACTATAAAAGGTTGCTGATGATGATGACAGCTTCAAATACATATCTTTATTGAGATATTCGACAGACAGTTTAGACGTAATGAAAAAGCTTAGGGATGCACTAGTCGCCCCTACGATTTTTGAAAGTTCCCCTTGATTTCCTTGATCTTCCATCATCAGACCTTGATTTCCTTATCGTAGGACCATCTTGAACACACGTACTTTCGAACAAAAAAAGAATTATCAAAATCGGTTCATAAACATCGAAGTTATCCGCGAACAAACATAAAAAAGCATATGTATGGTCTAATTGAGTAACCTCCTCCTTTTTGAAATCGGTTAAAAACATGGCGTCTAAAAGTACCTACGTACTAATTTACGTCATAATTTGACAGGACTAAACAAATAAGTATGTATCTTCTGTCCTTTTCTTAAAGAAATAGAAATGTTGTTGTGTCGAGAGTTTGGTCGTGGAGGGTCTCAATCTCCCTCTGGCGCAGCATCGGTGGTTGTGTTGTTGGGTTGGATTTCAGATCGGTTTTTTTTGTATGGATCTTCCAAATATCATATCTTAGTTACAAAGGAACAGTAAATTTATCGTTTTTAAAGTTTAATTTTAAAAATAAACAAAAATGTCGGAAAAAATGACCTGCCTTTATTGTATTAGGACATAAGGAAAATCATGCAAAGAATGCAGCCCGTATGTGGGTGTTTTACAATGCAGGTTAAAATACCATCAGTTCTATGCTGCAAAAAACATCATGTTTTACCATGTGATGTATGGTTATTACCAGTAATCGGAATGGGTAGATTGAATTGGGGTCATTGATCGGAAACGTAGATATATTAACATGGATATTCCTCCGGATTGACAGAATTTGATTGTTTTTATTTTTCAACAAGTAAATAATTAAATAGTTTAGTTTTGTTACCGTCCTTTAAATGAATTGAGTAGTAAGTAGTAGTTTTTAATGCAAATATACATATATAATTTTTCTTGTAATTCCAAAGTTCCGTAGCTTAAATTGTGAACAGTTGCATGCCATGTGACGGTAAAATATAGCCCATTCATAACATTTTACCGTCACATGGCATGCAAATGTTCACAATTTAAGCTACGGAACTACTATTCTTACAATTTTGACTGCACGGATAGCTCAGTTGTTAGGCTATTGGTTCGTTTCCTGCGCGGAACAAATATTTACATGCCCTAAAAGTTGACGCTTCGGGTCTGTCTGTTTGTGTATGTCAGTTTATACGTTTGTAAACGCACCGACGATACAGGAGAAATTCCTAAGGTGGGGCAAAGTTTTTTTTTTTTAAAAAAAGAATGTCGTAATCAAAAATCTAACAAGGAATTTCGATATTTATCGATGATTTTTGCATAATTAATTGACAAAGAAATAAAACACAATGTAACAGTTCTAATCAAATTATTACTAACTCCTATTTTCTTTTATCAATTGACTGAAGTCAAATTTTTAGAGTGGTTAATCTTTGTGCACTATAGTCGCGCACGGTTTTTTGGCAATTACACCGTACATTTTGTTAGTGTCTACTGCTTGGTTTATTTAAAAGTTAGAGATAAATCCTCGTTTATATATTGTTTAGTAATTAGGGGAGTTCACACATGTTCTGCGAGATTTCCAGGGGAGGGGGGGAGGGGGCAGCTGCCTCCCCTGCCCCCCGGATACGCCCATGTGTTCAGAGCTGTGTTGGGACTGCTCCGCATCTGCAGTGCCTCGGGCATGTTTGCGAAAGCCCGCAGCGACTTTTTCCACACCACGATGCGCAAGCGGTGAGCATCCTTAGTGCGCAGGGTGTGGGGCAGCTCCAATACAGTTCTGGCGATGATTGCCGGGAGGTTTGACTGCCCTTTTTTTTTGTTCTGTAGAGGAAATCATCAAATGACCTCCCCCGCTCTGGGCGGAGCGGAAGGGCGTGTTTTTCACTTGCCCACTGTTTCTTAGGTTTCAAGGGCCCCACACATTCACACTTTGCCGGCGGATATCAGCCTGTCAATTAACCGGAAAAGACCACAGACACGCAGTTCCCTCACGATTTCGTGTCGACAGTCAATGCGAACCCGAAGTATGTGGCTGCTTGCCATCATAGGCCTGCGTTGACAGGAATCGGCCGGACATAGTAGGTACAGTCAATCTGTCGTTTCAGTAATGAAAAAAGTGCCACAAGATGACACTTCACTTTCTTGCGGCACTTTTTTTTTTTTTTGACACTGAAGTGTTGGTTTTTTTATTGTAAAATGACGTCACGAAGCTATCCTGAATGAAAATATCATTTTAAAGGAAAAGTTTAAATTGAAACGTTGTTTCTTACATAATTATGAACAACTTTTGTATATTTTTTTTATCACTTGCCCATTTTCAATTTATGTATAGGGTGTGCAAGTATGAAAAATCCAATGGCCGATCAATGGCCGGCAAATCCGATTATCTTTAACAAACTACCCGAGGCAATAAAAACAGAGACATTTTCATTATTCAAAAGGAAATTGACGATTTTACTGATAGAGAAATGTTATTACTCAGTTAGCGAATTTTTATCAGATGAGAAGTTAAATTGATAATGTGACATCCCTGTATTACTGACTTGTAGATCTGTGCTATACCTATTGACCATAAACCGGACATTTTTTTTATTGTTTTTATTTTATTTTATTTTATTTTTTGACTTGACTTAATGAATTGTATTGTTTTTAATTTCGTTTGACATGGTTAATTTATATTTATTTAATTTCTATTTATTTGATTTGACAATGTATATTTATAATATGTGTTGAATGAGAATATTATCGGAAATTTATTAATTTTAGATTTTGTTTGCATGCCTTAGTTAAGGTAGTCAGTATAAGGACCTTTCGAAAACTTAATATCTGTATTTTGTACCTACTTACTATGTAGTTTAAGTATACATTTACAGTGCAGATTTTAATGTACATTGTACAATGTTTTATTTTTATTATCATTGTAAGAATTTTCATTTGTTATTGACATGAAATATCAACAATTAGAGCTTTGAATTTATTGTTTTACACGAATTATTCAAAACTTAAAAAAAAAATTAAGTAAATGAAATTTTTTTATACAAAAGTTGTTTATAATAATGCAAGAAACAACTTTTCCATTTAAAATTTTCCATTAAAATGATATTTTGAGGGTGAAAAAGTGAAAAAACACTTTTTTTGATACTTTGGCGCCACCTACAATGCGCGTTTTTTGTTGTACGACATTGCAACAATGACATAAATTGTAGAGCGCAGCGGTCTCTACAATTTTGTTAAAAAAAATGTTCAAAAATGTATACAAATCGAGAAAAATGGGTTTAAAAAAAATTGTTGACATTTTCAATAAACCGCTAAGAGTTCAAGATGTCCACCTTCAGGGTTGCTTCATGACGTCATTTTACAATAAAAAAACCCAACACTCAATCTTGTGGCAATTTTCCACGGGGGGCTTTAATTTTAAACAGATTGACTGTACTAGACAGTCCGTGATGAAACGTGTGAAACTGCCGACTGCCGCCTGCTAGTGTGTAGACTCAGAGCCGTTGTTCAACCATTGCCGGCAGGCAATAATCGCTATAGTGAGTGAGCTATGCAGACATTGGACAGCAAGCCGCCCGTTAGGGTCAGAGACTAAAGGCGGACTCTAAGGCCGCTGCCTCGAATCTTGCGGGCAGCAGAGCGACGGCGGCAGCGGCGCGGGAGCCGAGCGGGCATCGAAGACCCGTTCTCGAAAAAAGCGGGCAGATCGCGCGTCACTATAGCCGCGTAGTGTTGTGTTCACGATTGTGTCGACTAGATATTTGTTTTTATTCGCGAAAGAAATGTCTGAACAATGGCGGCAACATCTTTTTGATTCAAATTTATTCCTTACACTCGATCACCGCTCGCTGCCCGCAAGATTCGAGCGCGAGAAGTACACCGCTTGCTGCCCGCCACCGCCCCGCTGCCGCGCCGCCGCGCTGTTTTCGAGAACCGGTCCGTGAGCGTTTCTCTTATTTTTTGCCATATTTTCAAAAAATCGCCAATAAAAAAAAACACAGTAAATAGCTTTTTTGATCATGAAATCAGATACATTATTTTATGAGTATTTTAACTTTTCTACAGGAATTCTGTTTGATTTAAGATTTTTGTATTAAAATTATAAAAATCTAAATCAAGGTAGGCTAAGCATTCCTATTTCGTTACTCCTTAATTGTTAGAAAAAACTTCGAACTTGCAAATTCTGTAGCTAAAATTTCTATGTTTCATAAAATTCATGATAATTTTAATAAAATCATCGCAAATAACTACTAAGAATACCGACAAATATTTCCAATTTGGGTGCTTAAATATTTTTTTGTTACTTTTAATCTAAAGTAAATTAAAAGTTTTGATTATATGAAAAATATACAAAATTGAAAGAATTTGCTTATTTTTTATAAAAATGTGTAGCATAATTGATATTTTGTACAAGTAGTGTTCATTTATATTGAATAAATAAATACAAAAAGCGAGTTTAAAGACGGGAGATGTTTGGGACAGTAACAAAAAAGGAGTCACTAGTAACAACATAAAAAACACAAGGTTGGGTCTACAATGGTTATTTTTAAATTCTATAATGGATTTTTTCAACTCCGATATTACACGTTTAATCGATTTTTTTTTCTATACCATATATCAATTTGTTTCGAAATGGTCGTCTGTGCTTTACAATTAATTACTAAATTATTTTTTGCAATGCTCTTCATCAAGTCTCTTTCACAATAATTATCACAATTTTTGGAAGTTATCTTCAACGAAGCTTCGAGGATTTTATTTCTGGCTTTAATTTTAAGTAATTTAGTCTCAAACTTCTTTTTTTGTTCCGTTGCGTGTTTAGCAGTCGATATATTTTTTTTCTTGCAGTTTCGTTAGCTCGTTCTAAGTAAGCTTTGTCATATTCTGTTTTCAGTTTATTTTTAATCCTTCGTAGACTTCCTACATATTTTGACAATCTTAATATTGTTGATTGTGTTTCAGTCGACGTCTCAGATACTGAAATTTCCAAGGAGGACGTTCCTATTGTGTCCGTTAAAATATCTGCCATTGTCGTTGAAGAGTTTCCGCTACATACTGTTTTTTTGAGATTTCTTGTGGTTTTGTTTTTGTTTTTCTTCTTTCCACTTTTTTCTCTGATTTTTTAGTTCTGTTTCAGTCATTTCCGATATTTCTTTATATTTATATTTTGATTTTATTCTTTCTAATTTTTTCTTTCTTATTTCTTCCAACTTATCCGGGTTCTGTTTTAATTTCTCTCTATATCGCTTCATTTTTTCTGCCGGAGTTAGTGGCATTTTCTTGTGCTGTTAAATTGTAAACATAGCTTTATGATTCCGTTTTTGTTACTGTATTTTTCTGCTTATACGTTACAACGCCAAAGTAACAAAAAAGGAAGTAACGAAACGAGTGTTTGATTTTATTGAAATATTGTTGTGGTAGTTGAAATTACAGTTACGTCTATTACTTTACACTAAATTTTATACGAAGCTAATAACTATTGCACATTGATAAAAAGAATGGGTAGATATTGTCAACTTACCTTGAAACAGCAATAACAAAAGCCGGAATGAGATTCACTCTTAAACGGGTACGTGTACACTTTTCAAACTTCGGAACAGCAACTGACGCAATACATCAATATGGTGGTATTTTGTGAGATCTAAGTTGTTGCTAGTTCAAAAAATATAACTAAATTGATATTTCTTAATATTTTACGTGTCTAAATTGGGTAACAAAAACTGAAATCCATTTTTGGAACTGTCTCTGGGACATGTTTAAAATTAATTAATAACCGTAAAATTTTAACCAAATTACCATGAAATAAATATTACGTGAACCCTTTTACCTTGTAATACGATTTGTAATCAATCTCAGTAATAGTTTCTTTGAATTAAATCAAAACAATTAAATTTGAAATTGAGATTGGTAGACTGGGACATACGAATTTTCATACATTGCAATTTTCGACAGTTTATATTTAGTTGATTTTTTATTTTAGTATGATATATATATTATTGGTTAACATTTTTTCAGCAAACTTGAATTACAATAGTGCTTCTAAGTAAAACAGTAGGTATCAGCAATTTATAGATTACACCAAAGTTATTCATCTACAAAATCAGGGGACATGCCACAAATGTGTAATGGCAAAAAAAAAGAGAAATGCTCCCGTTTGTTTTTACGGGTAAGATCCTGCCGCTCACTCGCCGCCGCCGCCGCCGCCCCGCTGCCCGCAAGATTCGAGGCAGCGGCCTTAGTATATGGGACCCTTTATATCGGAATTTACTGTAGCGGATATGTTGCTAGCTGTGTCCTGTTATATGTATGTATTCTGGTTGCTGTGTGGATCCTTTTGGATTACCTGAAATACATAAATGCTTTTATTTATTTATTTATAATAGGTATGCAAAACTTTTGTAATGAACTAAAAACATGTTTTAACACGGTTTGGTATCAAACATTCTAATGACGGGATTTTCCTTTCCATAAAGATACTTGTATCGTTAGGTTGTTTTTAGTTGATTTAGATAAGAGGAAAGATTTGCCAATTTTATCCTTAACTGCCCATGGCTCCATCTGCGTAAAATTTCTTGTTTCTCAACCAACGACTCACTGGCCCGCGCAGTCATTTTCGCTTAGCAATATTTTAAATTTTACATTATTTATATGAATTCCTAAAAAATATAATGTATCTAATGTTAAATAACCTATAGACTTTCTCAAAAATCAAACTATCAAATGCCAAAAGATTTTCATCATCATCATCATCTCAGCCACATGGAGTCCCCTGCTGGACAAATACCTCAAAGCCTTTCCAAGATTTTGGTCAGGTCATCCGACCACCTAGTCGGTGGGTGTCCGACGCTGCCGCTTACCATTCAAGAGCTTTTCTACCCCATCGCCCCGGAACCCGAAGTGACAGTGTGGAAGTGACAGTGGGCGGGGCACATAGCACGTAGAGCCGATGCTCTACGTGCTATGTGCCCCGCCCACTGTCACTTCAAAGAGTTCCGCTGGGCAATGTCGGCGACTTTAGTTCATAAACTAGTGCGCTTTACACTCAACGATTGCATCACTGCTTACCATCAGGCGGGATTGCAATCAAGCACTAGTTTATAATTATTAAAAAAAAAAAAAAAAAACTACGAATCTCCTCATTCCTGATTCGATCACGTAGAGAAACACCTAGCATAGCCCTCTTCATAGCTCTCTGTGCAACCTTGAGCTTTCTTATGAGGCCCATAGTGAGGGACCACGTTTCTGATCCATGTGTCATCAGTTCATCACCTAACATATATGGGTTAAAGACTTTTGTCTTTAGGTACTGAGGTATTTTGGACGAGAAGACATTACGGAGCTTCCCGAACGCAAGCCAGCCGAGTTGGATCCATCGAAACACCTCGTCCTTGAAGCCAGAACATTTTAATCAAATCCAATCAGTATAACAGAAATTCCAGAGAACAAAGAATCAAACAAGATCAAAATCAAAAGTCTTTCTATTATTAAGTAAACAGACTTTTTGGCATATTTGTTTTTTTTTCCTTAACAACAAGAACTAAAGTTTATTAGTAATTGTTTACCATTTATCCAACTCCAAAGAAGTGTTGGCTTGACGTTGTAAGAGATGACATGCGTGCCAACAATCTCACACCACGGGACGCCAAAGATCATGCGAAATGGAGGCGTATGTGTAGGAAAGCGGACCCTGGGCTCCAACGCGAAAGCCGCAGATGCAACCGGATTAGGTATGCGCTGAGATGATGATGATGACTTTTAGCATATTTGTTTTTTCCTTAACAAACTGGGCAGCGTTCGGGAAGTTACGCTACATCTTCTCGTCGTCCAAGATATCACAGTGTCTCAAGACTAAAGTCTTTGACCAGTGTGTGTTGCCAGTGATGACTTACGGAACTGAAACGTGGTCGCTCACAATGGGCTCATACGAAGGCTCGAGAGTCACACAAAGGGCAATTTAAAGAGCCATGCTCGGCGTTTGTCTGCGTGATCGAATCAGAAATGAGGAGATCCGCAGAAGAACCAAAGTTATCGATATAGCTCATCGAGTCGCTAAAATGAAGTGGCAGTGGGCAGGGCACATTGCTCGTAGAATCGATGGCCGATGGGGCAGTAAGGTTCTGGAGTGGTGGCCACATACCGGAAGACGCAGCGTAGGGAGGCCCCCAACAAGGTGGACCGATGACCTGGTGAAGGTTTTTTTTTTAATATTTATAAACCAGAGCTTGACTGAAATCCCGCCTGATGGTAAGCAGTGATGCAATTGTTGATGGTAAAGCGCACTAGCTTATTAAGCCTATTCACTCAAAAAAACTGAGTGAAAGACGGAAGACGGCAGTTGGGCGAGGTGATGCAATGTTTAACCAAACAACACGATCAACGATGCTGCGCCAGAGAATTGATCTGAAGACCCTCCACGACCAAACTTCCGACACAAAAACATTTGGCGCATCGTACCCGGCACACATCGTAACACAACTGCTCAGACCCGTCCTCCGTACGGCTTCACCAGACATCATACCGGAACACGACGAATCGCTTGGCGGCAAGACTTTGTCTGGTGGGTGGTAACTTATGCCGGCGGCTGATGTTGTTGCCTACCACCGAGGTAAGGTCGCGGGAAGCCGATGGATGCGGGCAGCACAAGACCGGTCATCGTGGAAAACCTTGGGAGAGGCCTTTGTCCAGCAGTAGACATCTATAGGCTGAAGAAGAAGAAGATGCTTTAAAATTAAACATCCCAGTTACACAAGGACACCTATAATTGGCCAAAAAAAATGTAATACTCATATTTGTAAAATATATTATGTATCGCTATTGGTTACCTAAATCCTTATTATTATTATAAATGGGAAAGTGAGTTTGTCTGTTCCGCTTTCACGCCGTAACTACTGAACCGATTGCTTCGAAATTTTGGAGACGTAAAGTTAGAAGTCCGGATTAAATTATAGGGTACTTTTTATCCCCGAAAAATTTGGTATTCCCGAGGGAAATCTAAAAAGCGCGATATAACCGAACTACACGCGGGCGAAGCCGCGGGCGGAAAACTAGTAAATAAATAAAAATCCATACTAATATTATAAATGCGAAAGTAACTCTGTCTGTCTGTCTGTCTGTCTGTCGGTCTGTCTGTCTGTCTGTTACGCTTTCCCGCTTAAACCTCTCAACCGATTTTGATGAAATTTGGCACAGACAATCTTTAGACCCTGAGAAAGAACATAGGCTACCTTTTATCCCGGAAAAATTTGATATTCCCGAGGGAAATCTAAAAAGCGCGATATAACCGAACTCCACGCGGGCGAAGCCGCGGGCGGAATGCTAGTAAAAATCATAAAATTTAGTTTAGTTTATGAACAAAGCAAACCGAACCTAAACTAAATAATCTAAGAGGAAAATCAATGCAAATTAATTATTTTCCTCATCTTGTAACAAATCTGAGAGACGTTCAAAACCACTTTATTATGTTTTTGCGAACATTCCTTATTAAACAGGTTTCCAAATGTTGTGGTATTCGATTTCCGCTTACAATGACCTACAACAACTAAGACAATTTATTAAACTTTATTATTCGAAACTTAATAAACTGAGCATGATGTCTGGTGAAGCTGTACGGAGGACGGGTCTGAGCAGTTGTGTTGCGATGTGTGCCGGGTACGATGCGCCAAATGTTGTTGTGTCGGTAGTTTGGTCGTGGAGGGTCTACAGATCAATTGCCCTCACGCGCAGCATCGTTAGTCGTGTTCTTGGGTTTAACATTGCATCACCTCGCTCAACTGCCGTCTTCCTTCCTATTCATTAGTTTTTTTAGTGAAAAAGCTCTTAATAAACTAGCGCGCTTTACTATTAAAGATTGCATCATTGCTTACCATCAGGCGTGATTATTAAATACTTTTTATTACCTTCACTTGTATGTTTGCTTGCTTGCTTGTTTGTTTGTCCGTAACTCTTTGGCCTACGAGTGAGCGTCTCATTACTGTAAAATGTCCCACCGTTATCAATAAGTTCGTTCGTTCGTTTTTTTAAAAAAAGAATATCGAACTAAAAATTTGAAAATAAATATAGTTTAAAAAACATGCTTTTAAAATATATCAAACTAAAAAGTTAGAAATAATGTTTAAAAAAGCGTGAGGCGCTTAATATACAAAAATTACGGCACAAAGCGCCTCACGCTTTTTTTAAAACTATTTTTAACTTTTTAGTTTGATATTTTTTAAAAGCATGTTTTTTTTAGTTTTTTAAACTATATTTTACCTATTTATTAAAACACTATCGTGTTTTTAGGAGTTAAACAAAAGAAAATTTGTTGGCTTAATGTGGAGTTAGCTGATTTATACATCATTTGACTTTGTATTCTTCGTGCACTTGGGGGAGGCCTTTGTCCAGCAGTGGACCTCTATAGGCAGAAGAAGAAGAGAACGTGAATTATCTAAGTTTCGGTTGTTGACATGTCTTTATGCATTAGTCGGGCAACGTAGAGGGAACTCTAGTGGTGCTTTCTCTACCTATACAAAAGTATTCCGCTATTTTCTTCTTTTAGAGAAAATATTTTTTGTTACAATTTTACACCGTGATTATACGTGCCCCTATCGTTTGATTTTTTCCGAAACTTAATTAATAAAAGAAATACGATACTTTAAAACCGCGAAAAGTCACCATCCACCATTTCAACCATTCCAACCCATTTTTACCGTGATGTTCAGATGACTATCAGACAAACATGATAAGTTTTTGACAAAAAACAAAATAAGTAATAGAAGCATAGGTACCTATACTTTTCCTCGAAATTTTGATATAAAAATAATTAAGATCTGTCGTGTTTTGAAAAAGAAAACAGCGGAATACGAAACGTCTTTTGGTCAACTTTTTTGTAGGGAAAATCAGCCTATGCTGCAACTGTCCTTTTCGCACTTTACCGGGAGAGGTTGGAAGTAGCGCGACGGCAATAGTTTCTTCAAATACCTATTTTCCTCTTTTATAGCTTTTTATCAATGTTTTATTGATTTATTACAGGTCCGAGCAAATATTATGTCTTGCTGATCCTTCTGTAAACCCAGAGACAACTACAAAATGCAGCGAATATTTTTTCTGTTTATTTTCTTCTTGAATTCGGCGAGAGGTCAAAGAGGTTAGTTTTTAACCTGTATTTGTTTTTTTTTTTTTTACTCTTTTGCATATTTTTTTTTATATTGGTATGATGTCCGCGGTATGAAAGACCGAGACAAAATACTTCTTCCGGATCGCAGTGGTGTCAACAACGTATGGCGGCGTCCTAATTGGGAGTGATCGTATGATGGCGCGATGCGTTTTTCATCTAAGAGCTATTACACACTGTCGACTAGTCGCCAGCGACTCAGTCCCTCGGAAACCAAACCGTAGGCAAAGTTGTCCGGTCGACCGTCGACCAAGTGCGTAAGGACCTGTTTAAACTATAGTAAGTCACAATCGCCATCGGCCGAGTCGCTGGCGACCACTCCACAGTGCGTAATGACTCTTACGATCAAAGTGGTCGTGCGATGACCTAATAGGTGTCCTAATAGACCGCGCGATGTCCATCGTATCATAGAATAAAGAGGGGAAGTAGGTTATCTGCGACCCAATCCGCGATTTAATTGCCTACTGTCTTAGGGTTGACGACTGTCCGCGCTTCGTCGGTTACGGTTGTCGCCCAAACCGCTAACAAATATTTATAGACTAAGAGCTTATGTTTAAATTATTTGCTTAGTATTTAGTTTACATATACTAGTCAGTTTTTTTTTTGTAATTTTTATTTTTAGTTTTGTACACATAAAGAACCATATTTATTTTTATTTTTAATTAATACAAATATAAATAATACAAACATAACATCTATTGAATCACACATTTAATACAAAATTACAAATTAGCTACAGAAAAATACCTACTTTCTTCGGTTTCGACTATTACGAAACGCGTTGTTATTAAACTTTAATGTGTAATATATCCGTATCCTTGTAAATAACTTTTAGAAATATAATTTGAAAAATATAAGTCTTTTATTTGTTCATAAATAGACATACCAACTTTGCAGTTTATGTGATCATTTTTTAAAAGCTAATGTGCCGAAAAGCCGTGACGCGCGAACCTCGTTCCGTGCTAGCCGCGACTAGCGCAGTCATAGGCACTCTAATATTGTGTTTAGGTGTGCGTGCGGCGACGCATAGATACTATGGCGCACACATACAAGCCGCGCGCGGTCCGTTTGTATGAAGATAACCTACTTCCCTCTCTTTATTCTATGATCGTATGATGGCGTCGCTCGATGGCTGGCGTCGCGCTCACGTCACTTTAAAGATGGCTCTTTACCACGGAATAGATCATCATCTCTTCTGTGCTCTTTACAGAGATGCACAGTTTTTGCTGTCGGACAAACCGTAAAAACCGTCGTAGATAACCAATTAGGACACTCAAAAGAGATCTGTTGCTTTGATTACATGATCGCACGATCACACACATCGTACGATCGTTATTAAGCATTTCATGTGCTCGCACGATTAGTTGTGAGGTTCAAATAGGACACTCTGATGAAATCTATGTTTTTACTCATCGCACGACGAGAACGTTTCATGTCATCGTGCGATCTACGCCAATTAGGACAACGCCTAAGGGTGGAAACTCGCTGTATGACGGGTCGTCCAATGATGGAACGGAGAAAGGTCCTTGAATCCATACTAATATTATAAATGCGAAAGTAACTCTGTCTGTCTGTCTGTCTGTCTGTCTGTCTGTCTGTCTGTCTGTTACGCTTTCCCGCTTAAACCTCTCAACCGATTTTGATGAAATTTGGCACAGACAATCTTTAGACTCTGAGAAAGAACATAGGCTACCTTTTATCCCGGAAAAATTTGATGTTCCCGAGGGAAATCTAAAAAGCGCGATATAACCGAACTCCACGCGGGCGGAGCCGTGGGCGGAAAGCTAGTAATAATATATTTGATTAGTTTTTCTTTGATTCCAGAGGGAGAGTCGTGCGTCGATGAGTATTCGAACTCAGTTGGAAGATGCACAGTCTTATCTCGATGTCCATCGGCCATAAAGAACTTTCAGTAAGGTTTATAACTATTTCTATTTACTTTTAACTAGTGGCCGCCCGCGACTTCATTCGCGTGGGGTTAGTTATTGGAAGATTTTATTTTAACCCCAAAATACACAGCTATCATTTTAAATTTTGTTATGCTCCTCTCCTTTTGGTCGCGGCGTTGTTATATAGCCTAAAACCTTAATTAATTAATGGGGTATCCAACGCAAAAAGAATTGATCAAATCGGACCAGAAGTTCCTGAGATTAGCGCGTTCAAACAAACAAACAACCTATTCAGCTTTATACACAGTGGTGCTCACAATACGACAATAAATGAAAACACAGACCATGCTGGTTCGTAGGAATAATCCTGAACCATAGAAAAAAACCTAGCACTTAAAATAAAAAAACGAAAATTTCAAACAAACTAAATCGCATAAAATTGTAAACGGAATAGAACATCCTATAAAATATTGGTTCAATGACCTCCGATCAGCGGGCGACAGCGCATTCATGTATTGACTCGCTTTTTCGTGCGAAATATTATTATTAAAGTTTAGTACCGCTGAATGCGGCGGTCATCAACCTCTAAGCGCTTCCTTATCAACATGTACATCATGTAGAAAATGTGAAACATGAGAAATAATTTCCTGTGACTAAACTAATGGATATACTTATATAATTTTTTTATGAGTAGGCTGAGAATATGTTGAGGTACACGGTGTTTAATTTATTGTCGCATTGTCAGCACCACTCTGTATACTTATTAGTATAGATACAGAAGATTTTCATTTCAATCATGTCAACGCAAATATTGAAATGAATTTTGTGTAATTGTCAAAATGAAACGACTGGTAATGTACCCTAGAGACTAGGGTTGTAACGGAGGCTTGTTAGCGGAGGCGGAGGCGGATGCGGAGGCGACGAGTCTCACCTCCGCGGATGCGGAGGTTAACGGAGGCGGAGGCGGGGGTGAAAGTACATATAGATAAAATTGAAATTTATGGTTAATTAAAACATTTTTTTTATTTTAAATACGTACATTAATAGTAGTATACTTGGTAAAAAAAATATTACCTTCTTGTAATGAAAATTGAGGAGAAACAAATTGTGCTTGCCGCATTCCAGCCTCGCACTAGTTGATTCTTGACCATTTCGCGCTCAAACGCGGCCGGACTATTTATTTATTGCATAAATACGTAAATAAACCTCCGTTATAACTCCGCTAAAAATTGTGCGGAGGCGGAGGCGGAAGCGAAGATACGATTTCTTGCGGAACTTCCGCTGTAAGGAAGCGGAGGCGAAGCTCCGTTACAACCCTACTAGAGACTAGCGGTATTGCCACGTTGTATCATTGTATGACAATGGCGCCGACTCCCTTGTCCACAAACTAAACTAATTTTAAGTTATATGCATCTTTTTCTATCTATTTCATTAAAAAAAAGGACATAAGATAACATTTTAGTTTAATCCTGTCAAATTAAGATACTCTGTACCTAAACAGTTTAGAAGCGAATTTAAACATGGCGACGAAAGATACATCAATTTACGTCAAGCGCGGACTAATTTGACAGGTCTAAACTGACATATTATGTTTTGTCCTTTTCTTAATATAAAAACTTTTTTACAAAAAACAACCGACTTCCAAAAACCACTACAAAGTGAAAAATAACTAATTTCGGAAGTCGGTGTCAAAAAACGAATATACAAAACCAAAGACACCGACTTCCGAAATTAGTTATTTTTCACTTTGTAGTGGTTTTTGGAAGTCGGTTGTTTTTTGTAAAAAACTTTTTATTTTACACTTTTTAGTTGTTAAAAGTACTATGTATTCAGTTGCACCCGGTCAGACTGGAAGCTGACGCAAATATAGTTGGGAACCGCCTTAATTTTGTTTACTTTAATTTTTACCGTACCTTATTATTCCCTCAACTGCCTGTGGTCTTCATCATCAAATTTACTGCAGACAATTATTTTATCCCAATGGGTGCAAAGGTCTCATCAATATAAATGAATGAAGTCCAACTACAAAGTAGCTACTGTAAACCGTTGAGGAGTTCCCGGAACTGGCCTTTGTCTTCATCATGAGAGCTCTTATGACAGTCACAACCCATCTATAATAACGAACGGTGTAAAGTTCATATCAATACAAATTAATCGAGCCCAAACACAAGGTAGCTGCTGTGTGAGGAGTTCCTACGACTGTCTCCCGGCTCCATCATCAGATCTACTCCAGACCTTTATTAAATTGTAGTGCTCTAAAATACATAAGAAAATGCTAAGAAATGCACTAGTCGCCCCTGCAATTTTTGAAAGTTCCCCTTGTTTTCTCTAGTCTTCCACCATCAAACCCTGATATCCTTATCATGGGACCACCTTGGGAACGTCTTCTTTCCAACAGAAAAAGAATTATCAAAATCGGTTCATAAACGACGAAGTTATGCGCGAACAAACATAAAAAAAAAGCATATACAACGTGTAACAAAAAGGGTATATACATACCAAGGGCATGGCATCTTTAGATGATATCAAACCATATCGGAAGGGTTTCAACTCAAAATAAAATATTCAAAAAATTGGTACCAAATTTTCGGCTTCGTGTGTTTCTTAAAATCAAATCATAAAAACGTGGCAGCACACTACATACGTTAATAACTACTCGTTACCCGTCACGTTACTTGCCAAAATCCGATAAATGCCTTTAATATCTCTGTGTGACTAGTATGATAGTAGCCTATCACAGGTGGTGTTTTTCCTCATAACTTCCTAACATAAAGAGATAGAATTAAAAAACCCTTCCAATATCGTTTGATATCATGTAAAGATGCCATGTCTTTGTTATGTATATACCCTTTATGTTACACGTTGTATACGGTCGAATTGAGTAACCTCCTCCTTTTTGAAGTCGGTTAAAAAAAAAGATGCATTTAACTGAAATTTAAATTATTTTGTGAAGAATGGAATCGCCGCCAATGTCGAGAGCTTTTGCTTGTCAAAGCTAATTATGTGTATGTTTCCAGGGATAGCCGAATTGTACCAACATTTTGCTCGTACAACGCGTTCGGAGACAAGATAGTATGCTGTCTCGAGGGCTCCAGCATCCTCAACGCTCCTACCGGTCAAGTAGTAGAGTGAGTATCTCATCCCTAAGGCCGCTGCCTCGAATCTTGCGGGCAGCGGGGCGGCGGCGGCGGCGGCGGCGAGTGAGCGGCAAGATTCTAAGCGTGAAATCAAACGGACCGGTTCTCGAAAATAGCGGCGCGGCAGCGTGGCGGTGGCGGGTAGCGAGCGGTGTACTTCTCGCGCTCGAATCTTGCGGGAAGCGAGCGGGGATCGAGCGTTAGGAATAAATTTGAATCAAAAAGAGGTTTCCACCATTGTTCAGTCATTTCTTTCGCGAATAAAAACAAATATCTCGTCGACACAATCGTGAACACAACACTACGCGGCTATAGTGACGCGCGATCTGCCCGCTAGTTTCGAGATCGGGTTTTCGATGCCCGCTCGGTTTTCTTTACCGCCTCATAGGAAGGCTCAGAGTTACACAAAGGGCAATGGATAGAGCTATGCTCGGAGTTTCTCTGCGTGATCGAATCATAAATGAGGAGATCCGCAGAAGAACCAAAGTTACCGACATAGCTCTTCGAGTCGCGAAAATTAAGTGGCAGTGGGCGAGGGACATTGCTCGTAAAACCGATGGCCGATGGGGCAGTAAGGTTCTGGAGATGCGGCCACGTGCCGGAAGACGCAGCGTAGGGAGGCCCCCAACAAGGTGGACAGACGACCTGGTGAAGGTCGCGGGAAGCCGATGGATGCGGGCAGCACAAGACCGGTCATCGTGGAAAGCCTTGGGGGTGGCCTTTGTCCAGCAGTGGACATCTATAGGCTGAAGAAGAAGATTTTCTTTAAGTACTCATGGTGTCCTAGTGGTTAAAACACCAGCCTCTCAAGTATGAATGTGGGAGTGGATTCAAGGTCGGGCAAGTGAGTATCAATGTATCTTTTTTAAGTTATATGTACTTTCTAACTATATCTTGGACACCAATGGCTGATTACAAGGTGAAGGAAAACATTTTGAGTTTCAAATCGCCAACCCGGATTGAGCAAGCGTGGTGTTTACGCTCAATCCTTCTTTGTATTAGAGGAGACCTGTGCCCAGCAGTGGGATGATAAAACGGTTGATGAGGTTGTATTGGCGTATCTTTATTAAGAAAAGGACAGTAGATACATTTTAATTTAATCCTGTAAATTAGTACGTGCAGACCGTTTTAAAACTGTCCATAAATAAGATTGACTATATTAATATGACTAAGGGTTTTTTCTTATAATTATAAACTGCAGTGATGCAATCGTTGATGATAAAGGCGCTAGTTTATTAAGAGCCTATTCACTCTAGCCTTAAAGACACTTAAATTGTAGTCAGACGAAAATACCGCCACTGCCAAAAATTGTTCCAGTCCCTCGATGTACGCGGTATAACAGAGGAGGCGACTTCGTTCGAATCGTAGTAGTCCAGCGTACATGTTTGTTTTATCCTTGCCCTGACTTAAGCAATGGTCAAAATTGCAAACTTTTTATTGCTTGAGTACGAGGCTTTCAGCTACTTGTAAGTGTGTGTATATTTAATGTTTATTTTTTATCGAAACACTTGGTAAATACATTGTTTTTATTTTACAGTGACCGGCCTATCTGGGGTCGCCCCAGTGATTCAAGTGATCGTAGAAGAATTAGCGAAAGAAGTGAGTCTCATTCTTTAACTCTTTCCTTCTTTTCTTTAGTGTATCAATAAATAACCCCTGACTGGTCTCCTGAGCCTGAGGTCCCCCAGGTTTTTTTGCGGCACCCTAGCTTGCACTCCTAGCGTCTGTTTAGGTATACACAAAAATAAATAAACTTTATTAAATGTTACTAGCTGACCCGTGCGAAAAATTCGCACTATACTAACAGAACTGCTTGAAGGGAAAGAAAGGAATAATTTGAAAAGAGTATTCCATGGTACCAGGGACGAATATCTGTCCATTGGTGTGTCGGACGTTCAGCTTGGTTCGATAGAAAGAGAGAAAAAGGGAGAAAACGGTTTCAGACCCTTGGAGAAATAATATAGGTTGATTAATAAAAAAACAACAAAACAATTCTATAAATACAAACACAAAACAGAAATAGTTGACAGATGCATGTAATTTATTTCATTTATCCATTTATTTATTTCAGGCATCAAGGCCCATATAAAAATATAAAATACTATCCATACTAATATTATAAATGTGATAGTAACTCTGTCTGTCTGTCTGTCTGTCTGTTACGCTTTCCCGCTTAAACCTCTCAACCGATTTTGATGAAATTTGGCACAGACAATCTTTAGACCCTGAGAAAGAACATAGGTTACCTTTTATCCCGGAAAATTTGATGTTCCTGAGGGAAATCTTAAAATCGCGATATACCTAACCGAACTCCACGCGGGCGAAGCCGCGGGCGGAAAGCTAGTATTAACATAAAAACTTAAAATACTATAAATACATATAATAGAACATTAAGTAAAAACTACTGCACACGGATCATCGGCGTCGTGTTTCGCTGACTAGTGTCACGCAGCCTGTCACGAAACCGGCGGTACACAACACCCTTCGGCCAGTCTTTTTTCAGGAACTTGTCGAGATCATGCGTCGGAAGACGTACCACGAACGACTTGAATGAAGTACGTGCTGTGGCGCGGCTCCAACACCTCGACCCTCACAGTGCATTTAGACTTGACGCTCAGATACTCCACTATCTCCTCAGCCTTCGTGGAGTGATGCAGTCTGGACACGTATAGCATCGTCGTCGGTACTGCTGGACGCAGTGCGTCTTAATTACTGTCTTAATGACAGTAATTAAGACGCACTGTGGCCCTCGACTGCCCTCGACTCTCCACTCAGTATTGATGAAGGAAAGGGCGCGTCTTACCACAGATAACATAATGATTGATATTCTAATGTTGGTGTTGCAATACGAAAATACCCAACAATCATTTCACCCTATTTTTTTACTATCCTAGCCTTTGGAGTAATAACTCCAAAGCCTAGAGCACAGGCGTAGAGTATCCAGCCTTTTGGTGTTCTATAGGATGTATTTTGGGAAGTATGCGAGGGAAATGCGTGATTTAATTCCCCCATCTCCGTTCCACCATCGGACGACACGTCGTACGGCGAGTTTCCACCCTTACATTGTTAACACTGGAACAATTTGCTAGCGGCGGTGTTTCCGTCGGAGTACAATTTGAGTGTCTTCAAGGCTAGAGTGAATAGGCTCTTAATAAACTAGTGCGCTTTACCATCAACGATTGCGTCACTGCTTACCATCAGGCGGGATTGCGGTCAAGCGCCAGTTTATAATTTATAAAAAAAAAAACTGAGAATTGAGGGCAGCACAAGATCGGTCAGCGTGGAAAGCTTTGGGGGAGGCCTTTGTCCAGCAGTGGACATCTATAGGCTGAAGAAGATCTAGAAGCGTATCATGCCTTGTCAGAGCTCCATATATAAATTTGTTTGGAGGCCCTTAGAAAGAGTAAACGGTTCAAAGAAAAGAAAAAAAAAGGATGAAGTTTAAAGAAATATTTCTTCATCATAATATCTAACTGTCAGTTTTTTCAAAATTTTCACAAACAATTCAATTTTTTACCTATACCATCGCCTAGCTCCATGAAGAATAGAGGTAAACAAACCAATTTAGGGTTATCACAACTCACGTTTTACAAATCTCCTGTTATTTACATGATTATCAACTTTAACATGCTAGCTATTCATTAACAATTCCTATTGCAGCATTTTCAGTGGAATAACTAAAATACCATGAATAATAACTTGGTATTTCGAAAAACCATTAAAAAGTCTACATTAATTTTACGTGATAGCCCTACAAAAAAAAGAAAAAATGGATGAAATCCAGGTATTAAACACATTTTGTAGAATTCAACCAATGAATAAAGTTAAGGAATTTGTCAATACAATTTTGCGTATTTTAATTACTTTCAAATCAACTGCATAACACATGCATTGTAATACTTTTAAGTATGGGCTAATTAATATACAACGTGTAACATAAAGGGTATACACATTACAAAGGCATGGCATCTTTACATGATATCAAACGATATTGGAAGGGTTTTTTAATCCTATCTCTTTATGTTAGGAAGTTATGAGGAAAAACACTGCTTGTGATAGGCTACTATCATACTAGTCGCATAGAGATATTGAAGACATTTATCGGATTTTGGCAAGTAACGTGACGGGTAACGACTACTTATTAATGTATGTAGTGTTCTGCCACGTTTGTATGATTTGATTTTAAGAAACACACGAAACCAAAAATTTGGTACCAATTTTTTGAGCATTTTATTTTGAGTTGAAACCCTTCCCATATCGTTTGATATCATCTAAAGATGCCATGCCCTTGATATGTATATACCCTTTTTGTTACACGTTGTATATAATATGTATCAAAAAATGTAACCTATTAGGAAATTAGCTTACATGTGTGTCATATTTCATTTACATTAGTAGTAAATATCTAAACATAAATAAATTGTTTACATTAGTAGGAAGGAGGATTATTACTTTTATGAAAATCATCTATGTAGAAAAGGTTGTTAATATCTGTCTTTTAGGCGTAAACTACTCGTTGCCTAGCAACGGTTTATTTACCTCTATTCTTTATCGAATTTGGCTCAAATTATAGACTCCCTCACTCCGCAGCCTGCGATAATCGATGTAGGGTGTTGCCCACTTTTGAACGAACGCTTTACGCGGAAAATTCCTTTTTTTACATGATTTTATTACTTTCACTTGTATGTTTGCTTGCTTGTTTGTTTGTTTGTCCGTCTCTAACTCTTTGGACTACGAGTGAGCGGCTCATTACTGTAAAATGTCTCATCGTTTTCAATACGTTCGTTCGTTCGTTTTTTTTTTTTTTAATAATATCGAAATAAAAAGTTGAAAATAAATATAGTTTAAAAAACTAAAAACAATGCTTTTAAAAAATATCAAACTAAAAATGTTAAAAATCATTTTAAAAAAGCGTGAGGCGCTTAATATACAAAAAATATGGCACAAAGCGCCTCACGCTCTTTTAAAATTATTTTTAACTTTTTAGTTTGATATTTTTTAAAAGCATGTTTTTTTTAGTTTTTTAAACTATATTTTTACATTTATTCTTGCCTACGCACGCCGGGGGCCTTCGTGGCTCGAAGGCCCCATTTAATTAATACGACATCACTGCTGATATTCTAAGTCAGACATAACGTAAGAATTTCTTTAAGAGGGGACTCTAGTGCCGAGGAATTTGGAAAATAGGTATTTGAAGAAACCATTGCCGTCGCGCTGCTTCCAACCTCTCCCGGTAAAGTGCGAAAAGGACAGTTGCAGCTTAGGCTGATTTACCTACAAAAATGTTAACCAAAAGCCGTTTCTTATTCCCCTGTTTTCATTTTCAAAACGTGACAGATCTCAATTATTTTTATATCAAAATTTAGAGAATTTCTTTTTTGTCAATAACTTATCACGTTTGTCTAATAGTCATCTGAACATCACGGTAAAAATGGGTTATTTTTCGCGATTTTGAGGTATCGTATTTATTTCACTAGCTGTGCCCCGCAGTTTCACCCGCGTAAGCTTCGAACCGAAAGAGCTCAGTTGATATAAAATAAGCGCCTGTTAAAATAATGGGAGCAATATGTATGTCCGCGTTTGCTCCCGTTTTCGCAACATTTTTTGTTCCTGCTCTGCTCCTATTGGTCATAGCTGGGTATTTTATAGCCTATGTCCTTTCTCGGGCTCTAGACTATCAGTGTACCAAATTTCATTACAATCGGTTCAGTAGTATTGGCGTGAAAGCCGGACAGACAGACAGAGATACTTTCGCATTTATAATATTAGTATGGATTAATAAGGTTTCCGAATAAATCAAATGATAGGGGCAAGTATAATAACGGTGTAAAATTGTAGAAAAAAAATGCCCTAAAAGCATTATCCACGAAGAAAACAGCGGAATACGTTTGTATAGAGAAAGCACCACTAGAGTTCCCTCTTAACCCATCACACCACATATTTTATCATTCCAGAATGCGCTGAATACAGCCGCAGTGTGACTACAGAAGTAGGTTACATATCACTGTTACCCGACCCAGAAGTGATCACGGTATCAGAAGCAAATTGTGAATACACCGCAGTCGAACTCATAGTTGGAGGAGAGACTGCTAAGCTTGGGGAGTTTCCGCATATGGTGAGTTAAACCACATCATCAGCAAGGTGGGCTTGGCTCTCCCTTGGGCTAGATGGAGCGACGACATCAAAAAGGTGGCTGGTAGTGGCTGGCGGAGAACTGCTCAGGATCGAGCTTGTTGGCGTGCCATGAAAGAGGCCTATGTCCAGCAGTGGACGAGTAAAGGCTGATGATGGTGATGATGATGATGATCAGCAAGGTATTACGTAACACACTATCAGTAGCAATGGGACAGTCTCCGTGGCGTAGCGGTAGCGGACGCGGCCGCTGCGCAAGGTGGCGCGGGTTCGATCCCCGCACAGTGCAAGTATTTGTATGCATGAATATGAATATTTGCACTGTTCTGGTCGTGCCTCGGAAAGCACGTTAAGCCGTTAGTCCCGGTTGCCATACGAACATCTAGTGGCAGTCGTTACGGGTTGTTGGAGCCCTCAAAAGTCCAACAATTGGTCTAACTGCAATGCTTCGATGTCGCCTTCGGGTTGTGGAGGTCAGACGGCAGTCGCTTCACGGAAAATGTCGAAGTTTAGCCATGTCAGCAGTTGGACTGGTAAAGGGGACTCCAGACTCCAAAGCTGAAAAGGCTTCGGATGCGACTGGGATTAACGCTGGGATGATGATGATGATTATCAGTAGCAATGGGTTTCATTTTGACAGTTCAACAACATTCATTGCGTCATTTACCTTTTTTTTTTAACGAGTGGGAATGCATTTATGCACCTACCCGCCGCTAGCTGGCGACAGGCGTGTGTAGGACTCCCCCGGCCGGAGCCGGAAATACCCACTAAAACCACTCGGTTACCCTCGAGCCCTGCGTTGAGAGTGACACGGGCTCGGCCCGAAGATCTGACTCCGTGCCACTCTCAGGGCTTACCGGCCTATTTTGACCGGCTTCCGCGCCAAGGGAGGATTACCCGGGTACCGGGGTAATCCTCTGACGTGGTGACCAGTGCAATGCGCGTGCGGGAGCTACCCACACACGCTGGTCACACTCGAGGGCTATGGAGCCGGGGGTTCGTCCCCCGTCTTCTTCGCCTCGCGTATTACCTTGATGAGCAGACCCATTTTTCTAACATATGGAGCAATGAATTAGCAATATGCTTCGTAACGATTCCAACTGACAGTAATAGTTTATTACGCAATTGGGGCGCGGGTAATTCTATAACACACTAACATTAGCAATGGGTTTCATTTTGACAGTTCAACAACATTCATTGCGTCATTTACGTTGTAGAGTAGATATATTTTTCGCACATATGGGGCAATGGAATAGCAATATACTTCAAAATGACACACTTTTTTATACATAATTATAAACTAATGTTTTACCGTAATCCCGCCTGATGGTAAGCAGTGATGTAATCGTTGATGGTAAAGCGCGATAGTTTATTGAGAGCCTTATCATCATCATCATCTCAGCGTATAATCCTAGTCGCATCCGCGGCTTTCGCGTTGGATGGAGCCCGGGGTCCGCTTTCCTACTCATACGCCTCCATTTCGCACGATCACTGGCATCCCGTGGTGTGAAATTGTTGGCACGCATGTCATCTCTTACAACGTCAAACCAGCACTTCTTTGGTCTACCTCGCTTGTTCCGGCCCGGCGGAGGCGACATGGCAAGGCATTTGTTACCCACGTAACCTGCCGGTTTACGTAAGACGTGACCGTACCAGCGCAGGCGACTCTCTTGCAGTTTGTCTGCTATGTCACGGATACGGAGACTGCCACGGATGCGGGAGTTTCTAATGCGGTCTTTCCGCGTAACTCCACACATCCACCGCAGCATGTTCATCTCCGTGACACGCAGCTCCTGCTTGTGTCGCTCAAGCACAGGCCACGCCTCACTGCCATACAGAAGGACAGGTCTAATGATGGTCTTATAGACCTGTCCCTTAAGCTTAACCGGCATTTTGGGGTCACAAATGTGACACAAGTTTATTGAGAGCCTATTCACTCAATAAAACGGAGTAAATAGGAAGGAAGACGGAAGTTGAGCGGGGTGATGCAACAATACGACCAACAATGCTGCGCCAGAGGGAGATTGATCTGGAGACCCTCCACGACCAAACTCCCGACACATCACCGCACAATATCGCACTTTACTATCAACGATTGCATCAAGACAATAAAGTAATAGTAAATTATTGTAAACATTCTCATTTTTAATGTCTGGACATGAAAACAGACGATGATCCCTGGGTTTGTTTCGGCTATTTCTTCTCAGAGGTAGTCAGTTAGGAGATGCAGCCTTCATCTAGTTAAAAAAATAAATAAAACATATGATGTGTAAAAGTGATCAGTGATGCTACTTGCTTAATAAACGATTTCATTTCATTTCATCACTGCTTACCATCAGAGCTACGTAAGCCAAGCACTAGTTTATAATCATAAAGACAAAACTAACTTCTTTTTACAGGCAGCAATTGGATGGGCGGATTTCAACGGTGGTTACCAATTCAGTTGTGGTGGAACACTCATCAGCTCCCGTTTCGTGCTGACAGCTGCACATTGTAACAGAGATCCTAATGCTCAAAAACCTGAACCTGTGATTGTGAGGCTCGGAGACCAGAACATTGATAGCAATGTGTATGATGGTGCTAAGCCTGTCGATGTAAGTACTTTTTTTTATAAAGCGATCCTTTTTGGAACCGTCCCACAGAAGGATATGGGACCGTATGTACTATTCTAAGTCTGGTAGCACACGGGACATCCCTAAAACGACATCCCCAAGCGTGGGGATTATGGCAAATCGCCCCAATGTAATGAAAGCCTTGGGTACGGCCTTTGTCCAGCAGTAGACCTCTATAGGCTGAAGAAGATTTGATTTTGAAAGTATCAAGTACTAGCTGTTGCCCGCGACTCCATCCGCGTGTTGATATAAATAAGCGCCTGTTAAAATAATGGGAGCAATATGTACGTACGCGTTTGCCCCCGTTGACGCAACATTTTTTGTTACTGCTCTGCTCCTATTGGTCATAGCGGGATGTTATACAGTATGTTAACTAACAGAGGGCGTTCCCGTTAACCCGAAATAGTATAGCATACATACATGCTAAAAAAATATTTCCATTCGAAAACAAAATGTTTTAAATTTTTTTCCAATAAGAAAATATTCAATAAAATTTTTAAATTGACATGTAAAAGAAACACACTGTACACGCGAACATGAAAGACGGCAACGTCGCAATTTATTTATACATGACGACTACTATTTTGATTTAAAACAGGAGGTTTCAAATTTATTTCCAATTAGAATTTTTTTTTATTCGGATTTTTTTATGCTTATTTTTCTATGCTGATATTTTTATTTTAATCTATTAATGATATATATTAACGAGTTTAAGGGAACGCCCTCTGTTATTTAACATACTGTATAGCCTATGTCCTTTCTCAGGCTCTAGACTATCTGTGTACCAAATTTCATTACAATCGGTTCAGTAATATTGGCATGAAATCCGGGCAGACAGACAGACAGAGATACTTTCGCATTTATAATATTAGTATGGATGAAACGTAATATATCAATAAAAATCTTCTCTCCACTAGCAGAACTAACTTAGTAGGTACCTATTTGTAGTATTGGGGTCACCAGGATACAGACTGGCCTAGTTTGGGACCCGCTGTTAATTGGATCTAATTTTTTTTTGTTCCGGTGTGGAAAATCCTCAATGGATGTCCGCCGCCCTGGGGTGGGCGACGGGATCTGTCAGACTCCTACTAACTAAAAATCACCCCGGTGTCGCGGGAGCCCTGGACTCTGCCGCGGCCCCGCTTTCTCGTGCCGGCCCGGTCCGTCCGGGCCTCGCCTCACCCAACATCGCCCTAAACTAAGACGCAATGCAATATTTAAAGCCCATATTTGAATTATATACTTTTTTCCGGGTGGGAGCTGAGCACTGTAAAAAAGACGAATTGTTTCAATAGAAACCGATCGCGAACTATGTCAATCAAGAAAAGCTAGAGCGGTCGACGGGTGGCCAGCTGGCCGTCTGATAGCAGTCGCCGCGTGGACTGCGAGAAGTCGTCTTAGTTTAGAACGGTGTTGGACGCAGTGGTGTCCTTCTGCGAGGACGTGATGTCGCAGAAGGAAGCTGCGGAACGGGAGAGGGAGATCTCAACTCCCTTCCCGGGCCGCAGAAGACGCACCGGGCGCCGAGGAAAGGCGGACAACACCCTCTTCCGGCCCTCATGAATTGGTCCAGGGGCGAGGGACATGGGGAAGTCCGCGCCCACTATCTGATGGACCCCGAAGCGGAGGCGCGCGCGTGTATCGGCGCGCGCCTCCGAGGCGATGCACGGGGTAGTTTAACACCTCACTGGGACAGACTGGGCCAGCGCGAGGGTGTGAGGCTGTGGAAGAATTTATACGTGATAGAAGAGACACCGGGGTGGTTTTAGTCCGTAAAAGTCTGACAGACCCCATCGGCCTCCCCAGGGCGGCGGACATCCATTGAGGATTTCCACCCCGGAAAAAAAAGGCGGGTTTGAATAGGAGCAATTTTGGAGCAGAGTCATTTAAGTGACCTTCAACGTGCTATGATCTTTAGTCAAATATATTCTTTTTTAAATTAGACAGCCTCCGCGGCGTAGCGGTAGCGGACACGGCCGCTGCGCAAGGTGGCACGGGTTCGATCCCCGCACAGTGCAAGTATTTGTATGTATGAATATGAATATTCGCACTGGTCTGGTCGTGCCTCGGAAAGCACGTTAAGCCGTTGGTCCCGGTTGCCATACGAACATCTAGTGGCAGCTGTTACGGGTTGTTGGAGCCCTCAAAAGTCCAACAATTGGTCTAACTGCAATGCTTCGACGTCGCCTTCGGGTTGTGGAGGTCAGACGGCAGTCGCTTCACGGAAAATGTCGAAGTTTAGCCATATCAGCAGTTGGACTGGTAAAGCGGACCCCAGACTCCAAAGCTGAAAAGGCTTCGAATGCGACTGGGATTAACACTGTGATGATGATGATGATGATTCTTTTTTAAATTTCAGGTACCAATCCGCCGCTTACACATACACCCAGACTACAAATCCCCAAAAGTTTACAACGACATAGCACTAATTGAGTTAGCGTTTGACGCCAAATTTAGTTCATCCATCCGGCCCGCTTGTCTATGGACCAAGAATGACCTGAGCGAACATCAGAAGGTCATTGCGACTGGGTGGGGTGTTGTAGATCCTAGTAAGTGTGTTGTTTTATATTATCGACAAGTTCACACTGCTCGACACGACAACCTCCGTGGCGTAGCGGTAGCGAATGCGGCCGCTGCGCAAGGAGTCGCGGGTTCGATCCCCGCGTAGTGCAAATATTCCGTTTGGGTCCGCGGCTTTCGCGTTGGATCTCTTAATAAACTAGCGCGCTTTACCAACAACGATTGCATCACTTCTTACCATCAGGCGGGATTGCGTTCAAGCACTAGTTTTGTATTGTAATTCAATTGTAATGTAAGACAATGAAAATTGTTTATTTCAAATTAACCATCACTTGGTACTTTTGAATAGTCAATGTCAGTCAGTCCAACAAAAGTGAAGCTAAATTGCACGTTCCAAAGCGTAGATCTCTATGGAGAAGAACGTGCAAGAAACTCCATGGACACTCTTTTAAAATCATAATGTATGGGTTACATTTCCTCGTTACATATTTATGTTGCTTCTATCATGTGAGCACAATATATTCTTAAAAAACACAACACACACAAGCACAATTCTTAAAAAACCACTTTCGTCACAGGTACTGGGCAGACAGCCATGGAGCTACAGAAAGTATCGCTGTCCATTCTGGACGTCAACTTCTGCAATGAAACGCTGAAGCCAATCCACAATCGAAACTGGATCCAAGGATTCATAGATTCACAGATGTGTGTTGGTGACCTGAGAGGAGGGAAGGACACTTGTCAGGTGGGTGGAGGCCTTGGCCTTGATTCTCTTGTTCACAAACCTATACTAATTTTAAGTGCATCTCTTTCTTAAAGGAGATCTTTCATTTTGGGCCACCACTATGTACGCTATACAAAGAAAACCCTGTCTGACCCATAAGGATAATAAAGGTTAGGTAAACACTTGACCAAATATAATATAAAATTTTACATATTCATCATAGTAACAATACTAATGAATTTTGAAATAATCCTTTTTTCCGGGGAATTCATTCCAATTTCCCCGAACTTTGGTAATTTTTAAAAAAGTGACAACACCGGTATTATTATAAGCGAATAGCGACGCGACCACGTCACAGGTGCCGCGTGCCCTGCCCCCCGCCGCCCGCGGAATGGGGTTGCTCACCGCACATGTGTTAAGTTACCTCTTTTTGCGAAATAATATTTATTTTTTTAGGGGGATTTTTTTTTAAGTTTTGCCTGTCTTTGTGGGTATTATTAGAATCAGTTATCGATACCTAACAATACCTTCACGGATCGGACAGGGTTTTCTTTACATATTGTAGAGATAAAAAGGAAAAAAATATAAGATTTTCATAAAAATACTACTAAATTAATTCAAATAAAAATACAAGTATATACAACGTGTAACATAAAGGGTATATACATAACAAGGGCATGGCATCTTTACATATTATCAAACGATATTGGAAGGGTTTTTTAATCATATTTCTTTATGTTAGGAAGTTATAAGGAAAAACACCGCCTGTGATAGGCTACTATCATACTAGGCGCACAGAGTTATTGAAGACATTTATCCGATTTTTGCAAGTAACGTGACGTGTAACGAGTAGTTTTTAACGTATGTAGTGTGGTGCCACGTTTGCTATGATTTGATTTTAAGAATCACATGAAACCGAAAATTCGGTGTCAATTTTTTGAGTATTTTATTTTGAGTTGAAACCCTTCCGATATCGGTTGATAACATCTAAAGATGCCATGCCCTTGGTATGTATATACCCTTTATGTTACACCTTGTATAATTAATTATTTCAAACGTTTTTTTTTTTGTGAGATAACCCTTTATTAAGGTAGCCTTGACAGTGGTTATGATGTTTGATTGGCGACTTTGACAGTTCTATTTTCCCGTTGTGTTCGTGTCGAGTGTTGATTTGAGTTGATTAGGTTTATTTAATGGGGTGTATTTTCGGAATTCATGTTTTATTTTTTTTGCAGTCTTATAGTAGATAATATAGATACGATAGCCTTAGATACATGACAAGTCAATCAAATGTCACTGTCAAAATCTTATTTCGCTTATTTGTTTTGTATTTGTATTTCACCTGATTTTACCTCCCATTTTCCAGGGTGACTCGGGCGCTCCCATCCAAGTAGTCTCCAAAGAAAATTCCTGCATCTTCCACATTGTGGGCATAACATCTTTCGGCAAAAAATGTGCAGAAACAGGTAGACCCGCTGTGTACACCAGGATCTCTAGTTATATAGACTGGATCGAAAGTATAGTGTGGCCAGGACAATAAAAAGTCTATTAAGTTCTGTGCAGCTTTTCCTATCTACATATTTCGTCAAGAAAAGCACTCAAGATAAAATATTAGTTTAGTCCTGTCAAATTAATAATAATAATAATAAAGGTTTATTTTTTCCACCACATAATTAAACATAATTTTGACACAAAATTAAGTATATATGATATAACGATGTAATGGAAACTGGAGCATGTACTAGGACAACCTGTGTTACAGGTCTCCAGGCCTCCTGACTACACGGTCGTGTCACAACTAATACAAACGTATACTAGTAATACTAATAGATGACAAAGATTAAGGGATGAAAGAAAATTGACAAAAAAAAATGCAAAAATGAAAACACAAAATAAATAATTATGTAATTTAAAAGATTATACAGCAAACCAGGGTATGTTCGTGTCGATGTTTGAGTGATGATGATAGAATGAAGTTTAACGGGAGCTGTATTGAGTCAACAATAAGCTTTCAGTTTTGTTGTAATTAAGCGTTTGCAGCAAAGTATTAATTTTCTTTTTAAAAGACATTATAGGGAGTGAGAAAAAGTTCAGAATTTTGTTAAGACTATTGTATAGGTGAGGGCCTTGGAAACAGGGAAATCTTCTTGTAAAAGAGTACTTGCAGCGGAAGGGTTGGCAAACCTTGTCTATGCGTCTTGTGGTGATTATTTCATAAGAGGTTCTTTGATGCTGATATAGTGGTGCATGCAGTACAAATAATTGTCTGATAATATTCTGTGCCTGATGTGATTTTTGACGCTTTTTTAGTCGCCATGTTTGTTTCATATCGCGTCTAAATTGTCTATGGAATATCGTAATTTGACAGGACTGAACTGTTACTTATCTTTTGTCCATTTCATAAATAGAAAGAAAATAATGCAATAAACTTAAAATATAGTTTGTGAACAAAGGAATTGGCGCCATTATTTAAATAAATAGTGAATATTATAGAAAAATGTTTTATTTGTGCTCTACGTTGTTTCACTAAGTCATAGGTGACATACCTAATTAGCCTGAGGAGGCACGAGGAACAGGGAGTAAAGTTCACTCATCCTCCGTAGAAAAGGGAGGGTCCTCCGACCAGACGGGTGTTATGTCTGGCGGGCACTTGTGGCGGCATGATGAACAGGGAGTAAAGTTCACTCATCCTCTATAGAAAAGGGAAGATCCTCCGACCAGACGGGTGTTATGTCTGGCGGGCACTTGTGGCGGCATGATGAACAGGGAGTAAAGTTCACTCATCCTCCATAGAAAAGGGAAGATCCTCCGACCAGACGGGTGTTATGTCTGGCGGACACTTGTGGCGGCATGATGAATAGGGAGTAAAGTTCACTCATCCTCCATAGAAAAGGGAAGATCCTCCGACCAGACGGGTGTTATGTCTGGCGGGCACTTGTGGCGGCATTATGAACAGGGAGTAAAGTTCACTCATCCTCCATAGAAAAGGGAAGATCCTCCGACCAGACGGGTGTTATGTCTGGCGGACACTTGTGGCGGCATGATGAATAGGGAGTAAAGTTCACTCATCCTCCATAGAAAAGGGAAGATCCTCCGACCAGACGGGTGTTATGTCTGGCGGGCACTTGTGGCGGCATGATGAACAGGGAGTAAAGTTCACTCATCCTCCATAGAAAAGGGAGGATCCTCCGACCAGACGGGTGTTATGTCTGGCGGGCACTTGTGGCGGCATGATGAACAGGGAGTAAAGTTCACTCATCCTCCATAGAAAAGGGAGGATCCTCCGACCAGACGGGTGTTATGTCTGGCGGACACTTGTGGCGGCATGATGAACAGGGAGTAAAGTTCACTCATCCTCCATAGAAAAGGGAGGATCCTCCGACCAGACGGGTGTTATGTCTGGCGGGCACTTGTGGCGGCATGATGAACAGGGAGTAAAGTTCACTCATCCTCCATAGAAAAGGGAAGATCCTCCGACCAGACGGGTGTTATGTCTGGCGGGCACTTGTGGCGGCATGATGAACAGGGAGTAAAGTTCACTCATCCTCCATAGAAAAGGGAGGATCCTCCGACCAGACGGGTGTTATGTCTGGCGGACACTTGTGGCGGCATGATGAACAGGGAGTAAAGTTCACTCATCCTCCATAGAAAAGGGAAGATCCTCCGACCAGACGGGTGTTATGTCTGGCGGACACTTGTGGCGGCATGATGAACAGGGAGTAAAGTTCACTCATCCTCCATAGAAAAGGGAGGATCCTCCGACCAGACGGGTGTTATGTCTGGCGGACACTTGTGGCGGCATGATGAACAGGGAGTAAAGTTCACTCATCCTCCATAGAAAAGAGAAGATCCTCCGACCAGACAGGTGTTATGTCTGGCGGACACTTGTGGCGGCATGATGAACAGGGAGTAAAGTTCACTCATCCTCCATAGAAAAGGGAGGGTCCTCCGACCAGACGGGTGTTATGTCTGGCGGACACTTGTGGCGGCATGATGAACAGGGAGTAAAGTTCGCTCATCCTCCATAGAAAACTCATTTAAAAATATTTCTTGAAAATACCTTTTTTATACAAATGTTTTAGTTTATAAGCACATTTTTAATGTTGATCAAATATAAACAACTGAATAGTCCAGTTATGTGATGTGATTATAATTTTTATTGAAGCTCGAAATATTATACTTACCCTTGTATTCATAATAGTTTATTAAACCTATTTTAGTTAAAACACATTTAGGTCTATTGCTGCCGCTGCAAGCGTTTGTTAACATTATTATAATTACATAATTAAGCATTATATGTAATTAAAAATATTTTTGTACACGGATATTAAAAATAGAGAAGTACTTGTTAATTGAAGATTTATTTTGTCGTAGATAGTGGCGTTATTATAAAAAAAACATTTTTCATTCAGGAAATGCAATTGTTTTATTTTTTCCTAACGCTTGTGTACGCAACTGTGCCATATTAATAAATACTATATTGGAAGGTTAAGAACGTTCTTAAGATATATGGCACGGCCGCTTTTTTATAGCTATCCGAATTTGGTCGGGTTATGTAGGTTTTCGATGCTTCGTCAGTATTTTAATTGTTTTTCTTTAATTACTGAATTTAATGACATGAAACTTTGCATGTGAATAGTTGAATGAATGCACTAATTATTGGCATACATTTTACCATGCAATTCCTTTAGAATGTCGTGATATTTGACTGCTTTGTAAACAGTGATTTTGTCATGGTAAATTGTCCTATATCTCTTTAATTACTAAAGGAACATCATTGATATTTGACAATATGTTGCAGACACTTACAAGGTTTGTATAAACGTGAAAATCTAGACCCCAAAGTGCATACTTTAAGAACTATGACCTAAAAAGCTTGTTTTACGTTTATATTTTTATCTTTTTAGCCCTACGATTTTTTCTAAATCTGTTTTGTACACAAATATGCACAAATTCAAAACAACGTATGTAAAAATCTACAGCTCTCTATGTAAGCGCTTTATATGAAAACTAGCTAATGGCCAAACGTTCGCGCAGCGGAAACTTGAATTTCTCCGAAATCTATGCATGCACAAATTTTATTCATACATACACAATTACACACAAATTTTCTCAAAATCTCTTTTTTCTAAAGTCAATGGATTAAAAAAAGTTCCGCCAGGACAACGTTCGCCCAGCGGAATCAGTTTTTGGTGAATTTCTCCACAATGACTGCATGCACAAATTTTTTTTTACCATACACAATTACACGACGTCATACACTAAATATCTGCATATTTAAAATCTTTAAATTCAACAACATTCCGCTGCGCGAACGCACACAATTTGGTACCAATTTTTTGAGTATTTTATTTTGAGTTGAAACCCTTCCGATATCGTTTGATATCATCTAAAGATGCCATACCCTTGGTATATATATACCCTTTTTGTTATACGTTGTATAAATGTAAGAACTGAGTATTCACTATTTGTGAAGACGTATTAAAATTTTCATTGTTTTTGTATTTGTTGTTGTATATTACGGCACAGCCAGTACAGTCATTAAAAATAAATGATCTAAAGTAGTTCTAAGTATATTTTGGACACCAATGATTCGAAAGTGAAGGAAAACATCTTGAGGAAACGTGGATTTTAATTCTGAAATCGCCAACCCGCATTGAGCAAGCGTGGTGATTACGCTCAATCCTTCTCTGTATGAGAGGAGACCTGTGCCCAGCAGTGGGACGATAAAAGCTTGATGATGATGCTAAAGTAACTGCTTCGTGAATATGACGCATCATATTCACCAAGCAGTTGAAGAAGACGTGGTGGAAAGGTACGATAATAAAAAATACATAACTAAATTGTGCTATTTTTTTAATATTATTCAACTCAATATTAATAAATCACTATTTTTTTCGTTTCAGGCTTAGATTACTATGATAACAATAACATTTCGACGCTTGAAAGGCAATCATATCTAAGCGACAAAAATTCGTAAATTTTGTTATACAATATGTAAAGAAAACCCTGTCCGATCCGTGCAGGTATTGTTAGGTATCGATAACTGATTCTACTAATGCCTACAAAGCCCGGCTCGAAAACTTTAAAAAAAATCCCCCTAAAAAATAAATATTAATTCGCAGAAAGAGGTAACTTAAAACATGTGCGGTAGGTCACCCAGGCGCGGGTGAAGAGGAGCAGGGCACGCGGCACGCGGTCGCATTGCTATTCGCTCAGAATTATACCGGCAAAAATAGTGTTCACTTTTTAAAAATTACCATATTTTGGGGAAGTTGGAATTAATTCGCGGGAAAAAAAAGATTTTCTTAACATATTGTATACACCAAACGACGACGCAGAAAAATCTGGCGATTCGAATGGTGTATGTAACTCAATTTACGAACTTTTGTCGCTTTGATATGATTGCCTTTCAAGTAGGGTTGTAACGGAGGCTTGTTAGCGGAGGCGGAGGCGGATGCGGAGGCGACGAGTCTCACCTCCGCGGATGCGGAGGTTAACGGAGGCGGAGGCGGAGGTGAAAGTACATATAGAAAAAATTGAAATTTATGATTAATTAAAACAAAATTTTTATTTTAAATACGTACATTAATAGTAGTATACTGGATAAAAAAAATATTACCTTCTTATAATGAAAATTAAGGAGAAACAAATTGTGTTTGCCGAATTCCCGCCTCGCACTAGTTGATTCTTGACCATTTCGCACTCAAACGTGGCCGGACGGTTGTCGAGCGTCGTAGCTTGCGCATTATTTATTTTATAAATACGTAAATAAACCTCCGTTATAACTCCGCAAAAATTGTGCGGAGGCGGAGGCGGAAGCGAAGATACGATTTCTTGCGGAACTTCCGCAGTAACGGAAGCGGAGGCAAAGCTCCGTTACAACCCTACTTTCAAGCGTCGATTTGTAGTGTAAAAAAACGATATAGTGGAATCGATAATATAATCAAGTTTATTTACTCCATTTAAATGAAAAATTTAGGGATATAAATGCAAGTATCAGCGGGCTACTCCATAAGTTCTTACGGTTATAAAAAAATACTTTATGTGCTAGTTCCTCTATGAGCTGTTCTGTGGCTGTTCACTCTGGTGGTCAAATAATTGAATAGACTACTCTTTTTTATGCACCATATACAACGGGCGGTCTCAACGCTAAGAGCGGTTTTTACAGACAACCTTTGGATGGAATACTAAGGGGAAGGAGAGAGAAATAATGTAGGTAGTCTACAGTGTATTATTTACATAGATTATACAATGAATATGTACGTAACGTGTATCATACTAGTTTAAATTAAATTACAGTGTTATCCCCTGTTATGTTGGGTTTGCTATCAGCTACAGCTTATCTGACCTCCACAACCCAGTCAGACGTAGGTGTAGACGGCACCCCTTACTAAGACTGGCAATTACTGAATGCAATCCAGAATAATATTTAAAAAATCCAATAATAATTTAAAAAAAAAAAACATTTAAACAACCAGACTATAATCAACAACAAAGGTTTTAGTAAAACTACCCTTACAAACATGGTATAAACAAGCTATTACATGTGGCAACACTGCCAATAAAAAAAGATATAAATTCTTCTCTATGGGCGGGGAACTACCGAAGGGGTAAAACCATAGACCACGCCGATTCGCATCTCTAAGATGGTGGCTACCATAGGCAAGGATTAACATGAAGGCCAGAAGATAAAGGTTTAGTTTTTTTTCTAAATAGCTATATAATAGTATCATAGAAGTTATTATCAACCAGAATGTTGTACAGTGGAAGATTCCTCTGCTTTTTAAATTCGTCATGTCCTGAAACAAGAGAAAATAATTTAAATCCCACTATTATTATGAACAGGCGACCTCTGCCCGGCTTCGGATGGGTGCAATACTGATACACTACAGAAAAACTGTGAATGTTGTATAAACAACATAGCGGCCTGCCCATCCCCCGCCTCGGCCGGTCGGTACCGCCGCAAACTCGATGCTCCGCAATTTTAAAATCTGCACTTAATATCATCGAAAATATTCATTTAAATCATATGCTGTAAACGGCGATATGGATCTATATTAAATCTATAATTTATTTAAAGTATTAAATTGTATGAGGATTAATTCTGTATTGGTTAAAATCGCTTCGAAAATTAGCCAGTATTTGTCGTAAAAATTAAATGTCAAAAAATGTGTTTGTGGTATATCCATAAGAGATAGACATATACCATCGCGCACTTTTCTGTAGACCTTTTTAATGTGTAAAATATTTAAGTAGTAGGTACATTATTTTGATAAATATCGTAGGGTTCAGCTTGCGTTTCGCTGCAAACGCAGAAAAATGTTTTTTTTTACAACCTCATATTAGAAACCTCAAAAATAATATTTCTCCACTATTTAATGGATCTATCAATTGAAAAAACCGCATCAAAATCCGTTGCGTAGTTTTAAAGATTTAATCACACATATGGACATAGGGAAAGAGAAAGCGACATTGTCTATACCAGTCTTTCCCAAAGTGGGCGTTAACGCCCCCTTGTGGGCGCTGCAGGTCTCAAGGGGGGCGGTAAGAGACCCAGAAAGAAGATGGGGGCGTTGTGTAGAGGCCGGGGGAAGGGGGGTTATATGTAATTTTATTTAGCTAGGAGGCCTCTTAAACAACGACTGCAAGAGCTCTCGACTCTCAACAATACGCAATGGATTTTGGTGTGGTATGTATGATTAAATCTTTAAAGATTTAATCATACATAGGGGCATAGGGAAAGAGAAAGCGACATTGTCTATACTATGTAGTGATAATGCGTAAGTATGCCAGGAGGAGAAGTTGCAAGGCCGGATTCATTCAACTTTATCGGAGGAATTTTTTTTTTGTCGCTAGGGTGACTGCTGAGCATAAGGGCCTGAGCTCAAATCCTAGAACAGGTAACATGAAGCAATTGCTGACTGCGAGGTGTAAACCCAAATACCATTATTGTGACCAACTAATTGATCAATTAGTCACCAAAAATTTTTTTATGACCTCATACATCAGATGGAGGATTTTTTTTTTTTTTTTTTTATATAAATTATAAACCAGCGCTTGACCGCAATCCTGCCTGATGGTAAGCAGTGACGCAATCGTGGATGGTAAAGCGCACTAGTTTATTAAGAGCCTATTCACTCTAGCCTTGAAGACACTCAAATTGTAGTCCGACGGAAACACCGCCGCGGGCAAATTGTTCCAGTCCCTCGATGTACGCGGGATAAAGGAGGAGGCGAAGCGCTTCGTCCGGATCGTAATGGTGTTAACAACGTAAGGGTGGAAACCAGCCGTACGACGGGTCGTCCGCTGGTGGAACGGAGGGGGGGGAATTAAATCATGCAATTCCCTCGCACACTCCCCGAAATGCATCCTATAGAACACCGAGAGGCTGGCTACTCTACGCCTGTGCTCTAGGCTTTGGAGACCAACTCGAGTTAGATCAGGGTCACCAATCAGCCTCTTTGCACGTCTCTCCACTGAATCCAAAGTGGCCAGGTGACACTTGGCAGCACCAGCCCAAATGTGGCTGCAGTACTCCACACACGAACGGACCTGTGCTTTGTATAACATTAGAAGCTGCCCAGGTGTGAAGTACTGCCGGACCTTTGCGATAACGCCAAGTTTCCTGGCAGCCACCCTGGCCTTGGACTCAATGAACCGCCCAAAGTTAAGGTTCGAGGAAATCTCAACTCCCAAGAGCTGAAGGCGGTCGGAACACTCCAAGGACACATTCCGAAAAGTAGGGGCCAAGGTGAACGGGCTCCTTTTGGCGGTGAAAAGACACGCCTGTGTTTTGGCGGCATTGAATGCTACAAGATTGGCATTGCCCCATTCGGAGACTGCCTGCAGTGCAACACTCGTTCGCTCAACCATGGCCTCTCTTTCGGACCGGATTGATTCCCTACTAGCCCGAGCATCCGGCAGGTATCTCTCTACAACTGTGCTGTCATCTGCATACCCATAGATACCGGGCATCAGCAGATCGTTAATATGCAGCAGAAACAGAGTTGCAGAGAGAACAGACCCCTGAGGAACACCGGCATTAGTTGACATGGGCTCAGAAGAGCATCCGTCGACAACAACTCGGAGGGACCGTTCAGTCAGGAAGTCTTTTACCCAGCCAGTCAGGCTAGGGGAAATGCCGGATGGAGGATGGAGAAATTATAAGTTTTTTTTTTATAGATTCCTATTCAATTCACTATGTCACGACGGTAGTAGCTCGACTGCTGCGATGCATGTCGCAGGTTCGATTCCCAGACGGAACAGATATTTGGATGGCTTACAGGTAGTTGTTCCGGGTCTGGTAGTTTGCGTACGTGAGTTGAAATGTTTGTAAACGCACCCATGATCTGCCGGTTTTCTTCTTTTTTTATTACTACATATTATCATGGGGTCCCATCTCGTACAACAGACTCTCAGTTCTTATCAAAAGATAATAGATGGCAGCATAGGTTGCGATGCAAAACTTAGCAACGATTTTAAACCTATTACGTGCAGTTTATAGCCTTTTTAATATTTTTAACAATTTGAATTTACTTATTCAATGCTACTCCGTATATTTACACGTATAAATAACGTAATTAAACAAAACGGTAAAATGGGCTCAGTAGTGACAATGTTTTTTATTTTACACTCGGGACAATACATGGCAGTGTACTCAATTAATCCTGTCATAACATATTTATTTTAGGTTAAGATAAGATGTCTTCTAACTATTATATTGCTGTTATCTTCTTTTAGAATGCGTATTTCTAGATGCACGACGCATGGATGTATATATGACAATGTAGACAAGACACAGATGGCGGTAGTGGCTGGCCGGTCAAGCGCTCTCTGGTGGCCCTCTAGTGATCTCTTTAAGAAACTTTTTTGCTTGACGGTCTGCCCGAATTGAGCTGGACTCATTTTGTTGTTCACCATTGGGTATCTGTATGCAGTATTCTGTAATCTGTGATTATAAAACAAAGTCACTTTTTCTTTCCGTATGTCCCCACAATAGCATTTTTGTCATTTACTTTTTACGTCAAATACCGGCAAATTTTCGAAACGATTGTAACCAATATAGCATTAATCCATAAGGATTAATGCTATATTGGTTACAATCGCTTCGAAAATTCGCCGTATGTGTTTAATGTATTAAATTTTATTTAAGGTATTAAATTGGATAAGATCCTTATCCAATTTAATACCTATAATATACACATATATTACACGGTACATTGGTAGGTACATTGTTGATTTAATATAGATCTATATCCCTTTACAGCATCCGATTTAAATGAATATTTTCGAAGATTTTACAGATTTATAAATAGCGGGGCGTCGCTTTTAGCGCCGTACGCGGTGGGAGCGGCGGGCCGCTATGATTTTTATACAACGTTCACAGTTTTTCTGTAGTGTATCAGCATTGCACCCGTGCGAAGCCGGGGCGCGTCGCTATTAAATTATAAACTAGTGCTTGACCGCGATCCCGCCTAATGGTAAGCAGTGATTACGCGAAAAGCGCGCTAGTTTATTAAGAGCCTATTCACTCTAGCTTTGAAGACACTCAAATTGTAGTTATTGTAGTCCGACGGAAACACCGCCGCTGGCAAATTGTTCCAGTCCCTCGATGTACGCGGTATAAAAGATGAGGCGAACCGCTTAGTTCGGATCGGTGTGGTGTCAACAACGTAAGGGTGGAAACTCGCCGTACGACGGGTCGTCCGATGATGGAACAGAGAAGGGGGAATTAAATCATGCAATTCCCTCGCCCACTCCTATAGAACACCGACAGGCTGGCTACTATTCGCACTGTATTGAGAGCAATGGTGCTAAAAAGTATTTTTAAACAGTAATGTGCCCGGACTTTTTTCTTTTCGGGGTGGAAATCCTCATAGGATGTCCGCCGCCCTAGGGTGGGCGAAGGGGTCTGTCCGACTTTTACTGACTAAAACCACCCCGGTGTCTCTTCTATCACGAGCGCGCGAGGGGCCGCGGGAGTCTAAATTCTTCCGCAGCCCCACACTCCCGTGCTGGCCCGGTCTGTCCGGGCCTCGTCACCGGCACGGGGTAGTGGGGTGTTAAGCTACCCCGTGCATCGCCTCAGAGGCGCGCGCTGACAATCGCGCGCGCCTCCGCCTCGGGGTCCATCGAATAGGGGGCGGGGACTTCCCCATGTCCCTCGCCCCTGGACCCATTCATGGGGGGTGGAAGAGGGCGTTATCCGCCCTTCTTCGGCGCCCGGTGCGTCTTCTGCGGCCCGGGAAGGGAGTTGAGATCTCCCTCTTCCGTTCCGCAGCTTCCTTCTGCGACATCACGTCCTTGCAGAAGGACACCACCGCGTCCCACGCCTCTGCGCTGCCGGCCATCCTCCGCACTACTGCCGGCAGCGTCAGGTCGCCTCCTACTTCATTTGTGAGGACACGGCGCTGCTCCTCCCAAGCTACACACTCGGAGAGCGTGTGCTGCGCCGTGTCCACCCCGCATTGGAAGCAGTGGTGGCAACGAGCGTCCGACTTCCTGCCTAGGCGACACAGGTACTTGCCGAAGCAGCCGTGCCCCGACAGCACCCTGAACGACAGGGAGCCGTGCCTTCTCCCGAGCCAGTCGTCGAGTACTGGCCGGATCCCCTCGACGGTAGCGAGGCGGTAGGGCGCATAAGCCTCTGCCGCCAGTCCGCCACCAGGACCTGACGGAGCTCCTCTCGGCACAGCTCGATCTGCCGCTGCGCCGGACTGGAGCCACGTGTCCGCTCTTCCTCGTGCCATCGGTACAATGACGCGAGTACTTTCGCCTCTAGGTCCCAGGGCGGGGATCCGGCCAGGACGCAAGCCGTCTCGTAGGAAATCGTGCGATACCCGCGGACGACCCTGACGGCCATCGCCCTCTGCGGCTTGGGCAGAATGGCGAGTGTTCCGGCCGTCAGGTCCATCGCCCACACAGGGGCCCCATACAGGGCCGTGGACCGCACGATTCCCACGTATAATCGCCTACAGGCGGCGCTCGGGCCCCCCATGTTGGGAAGCAACGTTGACAGCGCGCCTGCTGCACCCATCAGCATGGGCGCCAGCCGCCGGAAGTGGGGTCCGAATTCCCATCGGCTGTCGAGCACCAATTCCAGATACTTCATGGTGGACTCGACAGCTATCCGGGCACCACTGACCACGATATGTGATCCCGGCGCCGGCGCACGCCGGGGGCCATGGAAAATCATTGCCTCCGACTTTTCAAGGGCCACCTCCAGGCCCAGGCGCCGGATGCGGGTCACCACCCGACACCGCAGCCGTGGCTATCAACGTCACTTCCCTGTGCGAGCTCCCCCGGGCAGTGACAAGCGTGTCGTCCGCATAACACGTCAAGTCGGCGCCCGACGGAAGCTCGCCTCTCAGCACCCAGTCGTAGCCGATGTTCCACAAGAGCGGTCCCAAGACCGATCCCTGTGGAACAGCTCACGACATTTGGTGCCGACCGGCACCTTCACGTCCCCGATAGATGACGCATCTATCCTCCAGATAAGCCCCTACTATGCGGCGGAGGTAGGGAGGCACCCGATGTTATTTCAGGGCCTCCCTAATACAGCTCCAGGGTAGGGTGTTGAAGGCGTTGGAAATGTCTAAAGACACCGCCAACACCACCCCACCCCGGGATACCGTATCCTCCGCCAGGGCTCTCACGCGCATGATTGCGTCTATGGTGGAGCGCCCCCGACAAAAACCGAACTGGTTGTCGTCCAGGTTCGGCCCGTCTCCGCACAAGTGGCCGCCGAGGCGATCTGCGATTATACGCTCAAAAAGTGGCTGAGGGTGAGACCATCGCCGGGGGAACATATCCCGCCCGCTCAGGGAAGAGGGTGGATACCACCGCCTCTAGCAGCTGGGGCAGGGACCAGGGACGCAACTTGCCCCGTACCCAACAGTAGGGGCGCCCCCACGGGTCCCGATATAGGGACCCCAGCAGCTCTTCCCTGGCCCGCGACTTAGAGTCGCCGATGGCCAGCCACAGAGTCTCCTAGGCCGCGCGTTACACCCCATACCGCGCGGCTTCCTCGACGGGATCCCGTCGACGTCGTCTCCGGTAGCACGTGTACTGGCGGCGACCCGCGACGCACTCAACGCGCAACCACGCAATGTCGTCGCTCCACCAGTACACGTTGCGCCTTGCGGACTGTTGGCGGACGCGGGGCATGGACGCGTCGCATATCTGCGTCATCGCCCCGCGAAACCGCAGCGCCTCCGCTTCGACGTCGACGGGGCCGTCCGTCGCCGACTCCCAAATCCAGGACTGGACTATGGCAGCTTCCTCGAATAGTTCCCTGTCGAGGTGCTTGAGCGCCCAGCACGGGCCGTGGGCCGTCGTTAATCGGGGCTCTTGGATGGCGGCCGCTCGCGGTCTGGGCGGAGACGTCGAACCGGATATACCGATGGTCCGACAGCGTCTCCACCTCCACGGCGACACGCCAATCATGGACACGACTGGCGACAGAGGGACTAGCGAAAGTAACGTCTACTATCGACCCGCCCCTCTGCCGCACGCACGTGTATACAGAGCCCCGATTCAGGACGACCAGACCGGTCGTCACTACCCACTCCGCTAGCACCTCGCCCCGAGGGTCCGTGACCGGAGATCCCCAAGCCGATGACTTGGCATTGAGATCCCCGAGCACTAGAACGGGACGAGGGTGATAGCGGCCTACGACGGCGCCCAACTCGACAAGGAACCCCTCGAAGTCGGCGATACTCTTGTTGGGGGAGAAATACGCCCCCACAATGACGATGCCGCCCGAGACCGCAGCAACCCAGCCGCGGTCCCGGGACGGGTCGATCAGAGTCCCGCCAATAATGGCCACCGAGCCGCCAATGCATCCGAGCCAGTTGCCACGAGCGGGGATGAAATACGGCTCGGCAACCACAGCCACTTGGATCGACCACTGCGCCATGCTCTGGAATAAAGGATCCTGAGCGCAGTGATTGATGTTGCCCTGGAGGAAACGGAGTTGTGCCATTATTGACACTCCATTCCCTCGGCAACGGTCATGGACCGGGAGTCGGCCGCGGAGCTGTTAGCCTGCGGGGGAGGCGAGATTTCCCCGGCAGGCTTAGAGCTCCTCTTCTTCTTTTTGGTGGCCTTCTTGCTGGCAGGCGTGCCACAGGCCCCTCCGCCCACTCTGTGTCCCGCTGGCTTCCCTGCAGCCGAACATAAGCTGCAGTTGAGCGCCGCGGAACACTGGGCCGCCTTGTGGCCGGGCTGACCGCAGCGATAGCAAAGATCGCTACGGTCCACCTCAGCGGTTCACTTGACCCGGACAATGTGTCTGGCCTAGTCTGACATCGCCAACCCGCATTGAGCAAGCGTGGTGCTTACGCTCAATCCTTCTCTGTATGAGAGGAGACCTGTGCTCAGCAGTGGGATGATAAAAAGGTTGATGATGATGATAATGATGAATGTTGCCTGGCCTAGTTTCTTTAGAACCCAGTGAGGCACTTTACTACCATTCTACTCAATAATGTAATATATGTTCTTGTAGTGTTAACTAACACTAGCAACAATGGGTTTCATTTTGACAGTTCAACAACATCCATTACATCATTTATGTTGTTGAGCGGACACATTTTTCTACCAAATGGAGCAATGGATTAGCAATATGCTTCAAAATTATTCCAATTTCTAGTAACAGTGTTTTACGGAATAAGGTACTGGTTCTGGAGTTGGGGCCGCTTGTAATGCACCGCTTATATGCATACCTACTACTAAGATTAGCGATAAGGCCGCCCATTGTATGTTTTATTATGTTGAAAGTATTTTGTTCAAAGTATGTTTTTGGTGTACAATAAAGAATATTTAAACAAATAAACATGTCTACTGTTTTAACTAATTATGTAGTTGAAATTGAAGTCATTAAAATAATAAAAACAACAATAGTGCGCACGGGAATCACATACTTATTAGTTAATTGCACCATCACCATTCTATCTTCGGATTAATTAAGCATCATACAGTGAGTATATATCCTTACATTGCTGACACCGCTACAATTCGGATTACTCTTTTCGCCTAGTCCTTTATAGATCTATCAAAGGACTGGAACAATATGCAGTCTTTCCGTCTGACTACTTTTTTATATTTTTTATTTACTTGAGACAAAAACAGTTACTTATATGTTACAATACTAATAGTTGGCTACGGTATAATAGTAAACAAACATATAAGCCACACCAATGTCCACGCAATCATATTTATTTTACAAGAAATAAGGAAATGGATGTATACAGAAAGGGACAGTGAGAAAATAAGGGGGTGGCAAGTCAGTCCTGAGGGGGGGGGCAAGTCAGGCCTAGGGGCGTTCCCCCCCTGGCCCCTGGTACGCCCATGAAAGTGAACCTGAAAAGTCACACAAATCAAGTCAAGATAGAGTGCCCTGTCCAGATATGGTCTGAGGGCACAATCTCGTTACACCCTATTACAAGACTACAATTTAAGTTTCTTCAAGGCTAGAGTGAATGGGCCTTTATATACCTATTAATGCGCTTTACCAACAGGCAGGAAAGCCATCAAGTGCTAGTTTATAACATTAAAAAAATAAACTCACCTTCAAATAAATAGATCTAGCAACAAAAGCATGATCAACATCAATTATAAATGACACTATCGTACAGAATGTCACGTTTAACGCACTTGCTTGCAAATTGAAATTGTGGTCGTGACTGAAAAATATCAGAGAGGACAAAAATCCAAGGCTTGCATGCACCAAACTATCTGCGATGGCGCGAAATGTTAACGAACTCGAATATTTTGATCGAAATACAATAATATCTCCAATGTAGGCCGTAAAGATTATTGCAAAAGTAAGGAAAACTTTTAAAATTTTCATGTTTACGTTTTGTTTATCATTTTTGGGCTGTATTTAACATTTTATGGTTTTTGTTCAGGTAGTGTAGTTTGAGTATGTAATTAGTTTTGCCGCTTACATAGTTTAATTGTTTGTACGACTTTGTTTTTATTAATTACCTGCTAGTTTGTAATAAAATAAAAGCTTGAATAACATAGCAAATTAGCAATGTTTTGGTTGGCGTTTGAAAATGACGTTATTACGAAACTATTGGGAGGCGACGGAATTCAAGAATTATATAAACAATTTAAAGGAATAAAAAACAAAATGGAATAGAACATGTTTTTAGTAAAAATTGATTTAATTTACTTAGTAATAACCAATAAATTAGTGTATAAAACCGCCTGCTATTAGCTTAACTTCTGTGAAAAATTTGTATTTAATTTGGTTTTCAAACGCAACAGTAGATCAGTAATGTCAAATTGACATTAGTTACCAACACAGAGCACGTAATCACTACGTTTTAGTAAGTACCAATGTAATGTTGTTATTGTTACTGATAAGATAACTGATCACGAGGCTATATTAGTGATTACTTGCTCTGTGGCTGTATGGTCTAAGTGTACCTTAGACCCAAAGAAATTGCTAATTTCTTTGCTTAGACCATACCGTCCGCCTGCACAAAGAGTGAAATAAAAAAAATACTAATTGATATTAATATTGTTTTCTTCAACAAGTGGGTCTAAAGATGAACATGGATAAGACGAAGATCATGTCGAACTCTCATGTCGCACCCACTTCAATTCTAGTTGGCTGCTCTGCACTCGTAGTTGTTGACGAGTATATATACCTGGGACAAACAGTCCAACTAGGTAGGTCCAACTTCGAGAAAGAGGTGTCTCGTCGAATCCAGCTCGGCTGGGCAGCGTTCGGGAAGCTACGCTACATCTTCTCGTCGTCCAAGATACCAAAGTGTCTCAATACTAAATCTTTGACCAGTGATGACTTACGGAACTGAAACGTGGTCGCTAACAATGGGCCTCATACGAAGGCTCAGAGTCACACAAAGGGCAATGGAAAGAGCTATGCTCGGAGTTTCTCTGCATGATCGAATCAGAAATCAGGAGATCCGCAGAAGAACCAAAGTCACCGACATAGCTCTGCGAGTCGCTAAACTTAAGTGGTAGTGGGCAGGGCACATTGCTCGTAGAACCGATGGCCGATGGGGCAGTAAGGCTCTGGAGTGGCGGCCACGTATTGGAAGACGCAGCGTAGGGAGGCCCCAACAAGGTGGATCGATGACCTGGTGAAGGTCGCGGGAAGCCGATGGATGCGGGCCGCACAAGACCGGTCAACGTGGAAAGCCTTGGAGGCCTTTGTCCAGCAGTGGACATCAATAGGCTGAAAGAAGAATTAATTTTATCCCAAGCACAGGTAACTATCTAACTTTTTGAATAACTGCATTGTCTACATCTTAGTTTATTTCAAGCTCCGTAAAAATGTTAAAAAGCCATATCCGTAAAAAATCTGATCGACCTACAAAATCTAGCGTTATACTTACGAAGCTTACGAAAGATAACTTTGTTTAACAATAATGAACCCGGCAGTTCGTTCGTAGAAAATGCTGCTGGTAAAATATCTGGAGAAAAATTAATGCTTATTTCGGCCAGTAAATCACTGATAACAGTCTGAATAAGCTCCTTAAATTCGAGAACGAATTACGTTTGGATTTACCTATGAAATATAATCTAGAATGCATCTCATTCCGGTTGAAAACCAAGTTGTTGACAGAATAAGCAAGCCGAATTGGCAATGGCCGCAGGGGTAAAGGTGTTGCTGCAAAAGTAAGGTAGGACATCCTCAGGCTAGGTGCAGCAACTATTTTCGCAGGTTTGCATGAGAATGGCCGAGAATTGAGCGGAAGAGAGAATTAGAGAGGTCTACGTTCAGCAGTGGACTGTTCATGATTATGCCAGCCTCTATCCAATTATTTCCGTTTCTTTAATTAAATCAGAAACCATCAAAATAATTCGAACTTTCAACTACCTAATAATAACGAAAAGGCCGACCGGCCGACCAATTAGCAGTATTCCATAATGTCATTGCCATTTTTTTATTTCACAAACGACAAAGTTCAACTATTTTATCTCAACAATTACAAGAAAACGGTATTTATACACAGCCACGCCTTAATACCGATAGAAGTATTGCCTAATCAACATTTCAAGGAATAATAAAACTCCATTAGAACTTGAACTCTTCAAAAAAACATTTTCTTTGAACACGTCGACTTTAGATTTTGGTTATCATTACTGGTGTAACATGAACTCTAATTTCAAGTATTTTATTTGTACGAAGAGGCCTAAGTGACTGGCTATGACTGTTAATACCTGAAGCCTTATCACTTATCATTATCACTTACTGCATCAGTTATCAGCTGGGGTTGCTAACACTTATTTCTAAATCTTCCTAAAGTTTTGACATACAAAAATATTCATGAACGGACGACATCAGGTCAAGTTACCCGAAACTGTCAGATCTTACCAATCAACCTTGAGCCTTAATACTTCAGAGATAAAGTTGAAAATCTAATAAGCATATAAGTATGACAGATTATGGTAGCTTGATGTACTGTCGTCTGTACATATTTTTATGATAAACTCATTACTTCATTACTTAAAATTGGTGTTACAAAAAGAGCTCAAATTCATTTATCATCTAACGTATCAATATTGCTATTATGTAACATGATTCGGATAGTGGATAATTTGCTTAGCAACAAAAGTTGATTAAAACTTTAGTTTTCGATATCTTAATTATGAAGCAAAATAATTAATTTTAATCGAAATTTCATTAATAATCAGCACTCTGATTCTTTTCTCTTAGCTTCTATTATAATATGCCAAAAGTACGAACGACAGCAAGTTAAGCTTCCCGAAATTGCCAAATATTCGTAATGAATCTTGAGCCTCACTGCTTTAGAGATAACTTTGGAAATTTAAACAGAAATCTGACAGATTGCAGTAGCTTGATGTGCTGTCGTCTGTACATTAGTGAATAATTTCGAATTTCGATCAGTAAGTACTGACTAGCTACTAGCACTGGCTTTGATAAATTTTAGACCTACTATGGCCATCAGCTACATTTTTTGTAATCGCCTTTGACTCGCCGCACAACAAATAACAATATCCAGTGAAAATTACAAAACCATAAGTGTTAGTCGATTTTTTTACATTAAATATTACACCTGGCCACTAAATTAATTGTCTCCCCTCCCGAAAACTGTGAAAGTTCCTACGCGGCAACACTGATAACTTCACAATCAACACTACTCGGAACTGAGCGATATGAGATAAAAAAGTTTTTAAATCACTTCTTTTATCAACGTACGGTTTCGAGCCCATTATACCAAAAGGTTCATAAAAACCGAGTTAAAAGTTTCAATATGCGTGAAATAGTGCATGTACAGGCTGGACAATGTGGAAATCAGATTGGATCCAAGGTCAGTACTTAATTTTTTATATTATCTCTAGACCAAGTGGTTATTGGTTTAATAAGCTTATGAAAAAAGTACTTTAATAACATTCCAAATTCAATGTGCAAAAAAGTAATGATTAATCTTTGAAAAAGAAATACTGCACTTAGGATGGGCCATCGTGTTAAGTTTGGCCCATAGTCGGGGAATTTGTCATTGGAAATGGAATTAACCGAAATAACGTATTCTGCATAACGACAATTTATCGAAGGTTTTGATAACCAAAAGGGCGTGATTTTTATTTGTACTTACACAAATACTGATAATTACGAAATAAACTAAACCATGCCGGGTACTCAGAAAAACATGTACTTTTAAGAAATTTCTAGTTACTGAATAAGGTAATCTGCCGGTTTGTAATGCAGAACATTGCATCGACATTGTTATAATTGGTGAAATGGTGACCTACTTTCTGGGAACATGCAATTTGCCTGAATCGAAGTGTTTTCGCATTTCGCCGATGCGGTATATTTCGATTTAGCGCCATCTATTGAGTAGTTGAATTAACTTGCGTAACATCTAGAAGGTCTTTAATGACAGAAGTGCTTCTGTTGATGTCTATTGTTATAATATAATGATATGTAAGCTTCTTCGTATTTATTAATGAATAATTAAAGTTGACATAAATACTATTATTTTCCTTTCTCTTGAATGAAATTAAAATGACAGGAGGTGGTACATACCTACTCCATTTATTTTTTGTTGGTGTCACCTAGAGATTTGCTTGAATGGAGAAAATATTATTATAATATTTACAAACACAAGTACAAGAAGCAAAGAAAATACTAAAAATAAATAGCTAATTATTCAAATCTTAACAATTGTATCTTCCTCTAAAATATTAAGACTAAAGTATTGAGATATTGTAGTTGCTTTCACACCCTTCTCCACTCACTCACTCTTCTATCCACTACACTTTGAAAAAGGCACTTTTTCTTTCTGCCTGACTGATCCCTAGACTAATCGTCGACTAATCGTCGTCGTTGTTGATACCACGCGACCGGACGAAGTGTTTCGCTTCCTCTTTTATACCGCGTACATCGAGAGACTGGAACAATTTGCCAGCGACGGTGTTTCCGTCACATTACAATATGAGTGTCTTCAAGGCTAGAGTGAATAGGTTCTTAATAAACTAGCGCTTTACCATCAATGATCGCATCACTGCTTACCATCAGGCGGGATTGCGGTCAAGCGCTTGTTTATAACTTACAAAAAAAAAAAAAAATCAAAAGTGCCTCTAATTGGTTTATTTAAAATAAATGTTTTGAGTTCAACGATTAAATTCTCTTTAACAGTTTTGGGAGATCATATCCGAACATGGGCTGGATCCCAATGGCTATTACAAAGGGGAGAGTTGCAGCTGGAACATAAGTGTATACTACAATGAAGCATCCACAGGTAAGAGATTTATTTATGATCTGTTATTATTTAGGAATAAGTCAGTAAGTTATTATTTAGGGGAATCTGGGCATAAGTCAGTAAGTTATTATTTAGGGAATCCGGCATAAGTCAATAAGTTATTATTTATACTTTAGGCCTCAGTATGGCCTTGGAAACCCTTACATAGACTTTATACCCAAGTAGCCGCAGCAAGAAGCATCTCAAATATAAGAAACATAGGAAATTCATTTATGTTGGGGGTCATGTATGTACAGTAAGGGTCAAAAGTGCATTACAACTTTTGAACTTTATTGCACTAACAATAAGTGTCAAAAGTGGTACTCCACTTTTTAACCCTTCCTGTAAATTATGTATTAAAAAAGGTATAGGCGAGCCGGTCAAGCTACCTAAAACTGTCAAATATTTCTAATCAACCTTAAGCCTTACTGGTTTAGCGATAAAGTTTAAAATTTTATGAAGAAATCTGTCATATTGTAGTAGCTTGATGTGCTGCTGTCTGAATATGAGTATTTGTACTGGTCTGGTCGTCCCTCGGAAAGCATGTTAAGCCATTGATCCCGGTTGCCATACGAACATCTAGTGGCAGTCGTTGTTGGAGCCCTCAAAAGTCTAAACAATTGGTCTAACTGCAATGCTTAGATATCGCCTTCGGAGATCAGACGGCAGTCGCTTCACGGAAAATATCGAAAGTTTAGCCAAAATTAGCAGTTAGACTGGTAAAGCGGACCCCGGACTCCAAAACTGAAAAGCTACGGATGCGACTGGGATTAACGCTGAGATGATGATGATGTGTTGCCGTCTGTACGTTGTTTCTTTAGCACACACTGGTTTCGATACAGCATTAATACGAGCGTGCCAGAATATCTCATGTGTTAGAATCCAACAGACCATCACTAGCATATGCACATCATTGTCTTTTCAACTCGTAAGCTCTAAGCCGCTATTTTTTTTTTATTGGGACCAGACCCGCCACACATTTCCCACCCACTGCAACTCCTGAAAGCCAGAATCAAGTGGAGACCGCCGAGCAATGAAGCTCGACGAGTCCCTGAGAAACGATTCAACTGTCTTGGGTCCCGCAATTAAATTAATTAGAAAAGAATAGCGGATGAGTAAGAAAAAGATATTTTTTCCGCTTCCTCCATAACAAGCAGGGAGACAGAACAGAACTAGGCCAATCGGCACGAGCCGATTGTTGCGCGGTTGTTTATAATAAACCATCGACAGCATTATTAATTTTGTTTTGCGAAACGGAAACCTGAAACACATGTCCAGTATTTTTACCCGACTGCCAGGAGGTTATGTTTTAGCTCCTATCTTGTATGTATTATTCTTTATTACCTAGTATCTCCAGAACCGCTGAACGGATTTTCACATTTGAGCTATCGTTAGATTTGATTGCCCAACTGCTGCCTAGTTAAGTGACATTTAAAAAATCCAAAATGGTGGATGTATGACATATTGTGAGATATGAAGAAATAAATTTCTACCAAGCATATCGAGTGGCATATCAAAATGAAGGATTAAACACTGATTCTAAATATGTATATAACTTAGTATTAAATGGAACAAAAAAAGAATTACATATTTTTTCTGCCAAGCATATCGAGTTGGGTATCAAGGATTTTAATCACTGATTATAATAAAATATTGATTCTAAATATATTTTATATAAAAAAGTCTTTAAATATTAAATTGCCGTTTAATAGGAAAATCTTTGTATTAATTGAAGTAATTGCCCATGCAATCAATGTATTTTTGCCAACACAGGCAGTTTATTGATTCTTAAAAAATCCAGCTGGACGAGAGGCAAGTGGCAGTCTCCGAATGGGGCAATGCCAAACTTGTAGCATTCAACACCACCAAAACACAGGCATGTCTTTTCACCTCCAAAAGGAGCCCGTTCACCTTGGCTCCTACTTTTCGAAATGTATCCTTGGAGTGTACCGACCGCCTTCAGCTGTTGGGAGTAATTTCCACCCTAAACTTTGGGGGTTCATTGTCCAAAGCCAAGGTGGCTGCCAAGGAACTTGGCGTTATCGCAAGGGTCCGGCGGTACTTCACACCAGGACAGCTTTAATTGTTGTACAAAGCACGGGTCAGTCTGTGGAGTACTGCAGCCACATTTGGGCTGGTGCTGCTAAGTGTCACCTGACCTCTTTGGATTCAGTGGAGAGGCGGGCGAAGAGGCTGATTGGTAACCCTGACTTAACTCGAGACGGTCTCCAAAGCCTAGAGCACAGGTGTAGAGTAGCCAGCCTTTCGGTCTTCTATAGGATGCATTTTGGGAGTGCGGGGAATTGCAAGATTGAATTCCCCCTCGTTCCACCATCGGACGACCCGTCGTACGGCAAGTTTCCACCCTTACGTTGTTAACACACGATCCGGACGAAGCGTTTTCCTCTTTTATTCCGCATACATCGAAGGACTGCAACAGTTTGCCAGCGGCGGTGTTCCGTCGGACTACAATTTGAGTGTCTTCAAGGCTAGAGTGAATAGGCTCTTAATAAACTAATAGTGCGCTTTACCATCAACGACTGCGTCACTGCTTACCATCAGGCGGGATTGCGGTCAAGCGCTAGTTTATAATTTAATTTAAAAAGATCTATTAATTCTGGAAAAGTAGTAGTTTGTAGGCGAAAGGTCTGGTGAGTAGGGCGGATGATGAAGAGCCTCCAACCCCATCAACCTTTATTGCAACTTGAAGACTGTCTGTTGTGCGGTATGAGGTCGCGTGTTGTCGTGCAGGAGCAGCGGAGAGGAGCGATTGACCAATGCTGGTTGGAGATGTGCCAGTTTCTCCATCATTGTGTTCAGTTCTTCACAGTACACATCTGCAGTAATGCTCATCCCGTTTGGCAAGAAGATGTGATGAATCACACCGGTTAGACCACCAAACAGGGACCATCGCTATTCTAGGGATTTCGTTTGGGGCATTGTTTAGGTGCTGAACCAGGATCTAATCAACTTGCTAAGCTTGCGGTTAGCAAACAAAACCATTTTTCATAGCAGGTAACAATGTTTTTCAAAGTTCCTTCATTTGTTTGTCTGTTGAGCACTGCCAGGCGTACTTTGCGCTGGCGATCATTGAGTTCGTGGGGCACCCATTTGACAAGATATTTTACCTTGCCAATTTAACACATATGGTCCAATATACTTTGTATTTTTTGTTTGTTTTGTCGAAAGCTGTTGCTGTATCAGCCGTAGATTGTGTATCATCAGTTCCCACAATCGTCTTCAATTCGTCATTGTCGACCAAAAGTCTTCAGACGACCGCGGGTTCATTTTTAAAGTCGAAATTCCCAGAACGGCAGTGAGTGTTTCTACCTTTTCAGTTCGTTAGAGTTTTATGCAGGCGGGTTTTTGTTTTTAAATAATATTTTTTATTAAGTAAAGAATCTATGTATAAAATTTCAAAAACATATTAAAATCCCAAAGTTATGAGCTTGTTATCCTATTTGGTTGTCTTATCCCAACAAAAATATGGTTTACGCTCCGTTTGGACGGGCGAGCAGGGTGCATCGACCTGTGGCGTCCGCTGAGCGCGAGCATGCGTACGCGTAAGCGCGCTCAGTAACCATACTGCAATAATATCTAAATGTATTTTGAAAAATATAACATGGTGTAAAAAATGATTGGAATCGATTCAGTTGCTTTTTCTGAACAAACTATATTCAGGTTTCGCAAAACAAAAAATTACGTTGTATACAGTATGTTAACTAACAGAGGCGTTCCGTTAACCCGAAATAGTATAGCATACATACATGCTAAAAAAATATTTCCATTCGAAAAAAGGTTTTAAAATTTTTTTCCAATAAGAAAATATTCAATAAAAATTTTAAATTGACATGTAAAAGAAACACACTGTACACGCGAACATGAAAGACGGCAACGTCGCAATTTATTTATACATGACGACTACTATTTTGATTTAAAACAGGAGGTTTCAAATTTATTTCCAATAAAATTTTTTTTGCCCGTGTGGTACCGGGCTTAGAATAGTACCAACCCATATCCTCCCGTGGGTGTCGTAGAGGCGACTAAGGAAATCACCAGGGAAGCGGGCAGCAGCGCTTCTCCTGTGTAATATCAAATCACTGCGATCCCCAACCCGCCAAGCGTGGGGATTATGGCAAACCCCCAATGATGCACACGATACAGCCCAGGCCCCTAGTCCCCGGCAGCCGCTATTCCAGTCTACGGTAGCGGACTCGGTTACGGAGCAAGGGTGCTAAGAATCTCCGGCAGAGGTCCGGCTACCATCACCAACGACGACCTTTGGCCCTGGCAACATTTAACACGCGCACACTACGGACCGATGAGAAGATTGTCGAACTGAGGAAGAACTGAGCCGGTTGCGCTGGGACATTGTGGGGTTATCTGAAGTCCGAAGAGAGGGAGAGGACTCGATAATCCTGAAGTCTGGCAACCTGCTCTATTTCCGGGAAGGCGACCAGCTGTCCCAGGGTGGCGTCGGGTTGTTGTCCACAAGTCCCTCGTGAACAACGTAGTTAAAATCGGGAGATTTTCGACTCGGGTGGCGTACCTTGTACTCAGAATAACAAAACGATATTCGTTAAAAGTTATACAGGTCTACGCCCCGACGTCTAAATACTCTGACGATGAGGTGGAGGTTATGTATGAGGACCTCAGTAGAGCCATACATTCCTCCAAAACCACTACACCGTTGTCATGGGGACTTTAACGCAAAACTGGGCATGCGAGAGGCGGACGAGACGAAAGTGGGGCAATTTGGAGTTGGAAATCGGAATCCCAGAGGTCAGATGCTAATGGATTTCATGGAAAAGGAAGGACTCTTTGCGATGAATTCTTTTTCAGGAAACCATTGCACCGCAAGTGGACCTGGCTCAGCCCCGATGGTCAGACCAAAAACGAGATAGACTTCATAATGTCAACGAGAAGGCAAGTGTTCAACGATGTCTCCGTGATCCATGCGGTTAAAACCGGGAGTGATCACCGTATTGTTAGAGGCATCTTGAACCTCAACATTAGGCTCGAACGCTCTCGACTTATGAAGTCTACGCTCCGTCCAGCGTCAACACAACTCCAAAACCCCGAGAGCTTTCAGATGGAACTACAAAACCGCTTCGAATGCCTCGGTGAATGCGTAGATGTGGACGACTACAACAACAGGTTTGTGGAAACTCTCCAAACGGAAGGGTCTAAGTTCTACAAAACCCTCCGTTCCAAAGGACAGAAGAAGATCTCCGGTCCCACCCGCCGGCTAATGGAAGAAAGACGGGAGGTGATCTTAAAATCTGATGACGCTTCATCATCAGATGCCTTAACAGACAAATCTCAAAGTCTCTGACTCGCGATATACGCCAATTTAATACAAATTGTATTAAAGAGGCTATCGAGCGGAACAAAGGCTCCAAAGTGTTCGCACGAGAATCTGTTGGACAGATCTACTTGCGAAGCTGAAGACTGGGGATGGTAGGATCGTCACTTCCAAGCCCGAGCTTTTGGGTGAGATTGAGAAATTCTACGGAGAGTTATACACATCAACACACGCACCTGTTGTAAGCCTGGCTAATGATCCTAGAGCCAGACTAACCAGACACTACACCGACGATATCCCGGACGTCAGCCTGTACGAGATTGGTATGGCCCTGAAACAGCTCAAGAACGATAAGGCGGCTGGAGATGATGGAATTACGGCTGAGCTTCTGAAAGCGGGTGGCAAACCGGTTCTTAAAGCGCTTCAGAAGCTATTTAATTCCGTCATTCTTAAAGGCGAAACGCCTAAGGCGTGGCACAGGAGCGTGGTGATTTTGTTTTCAAAAAGGACAATACCCTCCTGAAAAACTACAGACCGATATCCCTCCTGAGCCATGTCTACAAGCTGTTTTCTAGGTCATCACGAATCGTCTCGCTCGCAGGTTCGACGACTTCCAGCCTCCCGAACAAGCAGGCTTCCGAAAAGGCTTTAGCACCATAGACCACATTCATACGCTGCGGCAAGTTATACAGAAGTCCGAGGAGTATAACAAACCACTATGCTTGGCGTTTGTGGAATGAGAAGGCCTTCGATTCGATTGAGACTTGGGCAGTGCTACAGTCTCTCCAGCGGTGCCAAATTGACCATCGATACATTGAGGTGATAAAGTTTGTAGAAAAACGCCACCATGTCAGTCCGTCTCAGGATCAGGACTCGAAACCGATCCAACTGCAGCGTGGAGTGAGACAAGGAGATGTCATATCTCCTAAATTGTTCACTGCTGCGTTGGAAGATGTCTTCAAGCTCCTGGACTGGAAAGGACTTGGCATCAACATCAACGGCGAGTACATCACTAATCTCCGTTTCGCAGATGATATCGTGGTCATGGCTGAGACCCTGGAAGACTTGGGCAAAATGCTCAATGACCTCAGCAGAGCTTCCCAACAAGTTGGTCTAAAATGAACACGGATAAGACGAAGATCATGTCGAACTCTCATGTCGCACCCACTCCAATTGTAGTTGGTTGCTCTGCACTCGAAGTTGTTGACGAGTATATATACCTTGGACAAACAGTCCAACTAGGTAGGTCCAACTTCGAGAAAGAGGTGTCTCGTCGAATCCAGCTCGGCTGGGCAGCGTTCGGGAAGCTACGCTACATCTTCTCGTCGTCCAAGATACCAAAGTGTCTCAATACTAAATCTTTGACCAGTGATGACTTACGGAACTGAAACGTGGTCGCTAACAATGGGCCTCATACGAAGGCTCAGAGTCACACAAAGGGCAATGGAAAGAGCTATGCTCGGAGTTTCTCTGCATGATCGAATCAGAAATCAGGAGATCCGCAGAAGAACCAAAGTCACCGACATAGCTCTGCGAGTCGCTAAACTTAAGTGGTAGTGGGCAGGGCACATTGCTCGTAGAACCGATGGCCGATGGGGCAGTAAGGCTCTGGAGTGGCGGCCACGTATTGGAAGACGCAGCGTAGGGAGGCCCCCAACAAGGTGGATCGATGACCTGGTGAAGGTCGCGGGAAGCCGATGGATGCGGGCCGCACAAGACCGGTCAACGTGGAAAGCCTTGGGGGAGGCCTTTGTCCAGCAGTGGACATCAATAGGCTGAAAGAAGAATTAATTTTATCCCAAGCACAGGTAACTATCTAACTTTTTGAATAACTGCATTGTCTACATCTTAGTTTATTTCAAGCTCCGTAAAAATGTTAAAAAAGCCATATCCGTAAAAAAATCTGATCGACCTACAAAATCTAGCGTTATACTTACGAAGCTTACGAAAGATAACTTTGTTTAACAATAATGAACCCGGCAGTTCGTTCGTAGAAAATGCTGCTGGTAAAATATCTGGAGAAAAATTAATGCTTATTTCGGCCAGTAAATCACTGATAACAGTCTGAATAAGCTCCTTAAATTCGAGAACGAATTACGTTTGGATTTACCTATGAAATATAATCTAGAATGCATCTCATTCCGGTTGAAAACCAAGTTGTTGACAGAATAAGCAAGCCGAATTGGCAATGGCCGCAGGGGGTAAAGGTGTTGCTGCAAAAGTAAGGTAGGACATCCTCAGGCTAGGTGCAGCAACTATTTTCGCAGGTTTGCATGAGAATGGCCGAGAATTGAGCGGAAGAGAGAATTAGAGAGGTCTACGTTCAGCAGTGGACTGTTCATGATTATGCCAGCCTCTATCCAATTATTTCCGTTTCTTTAATTAAATCAGAAACCATCAAAATAATTCGAACTTTCAACTACCTAATAATAACGAAAAAGGCCGACCGGCCGACCAATTGGCAGTATTCCATAATGTCATTGCCATTTTTTTTTTATTTCACAAACGACAAAGTTCAACTATTTTATCTCAACAATTACAAGAAAACGGTATTTATACACAGCCACGCCTTAATACCGATAGAAGTATTGCCTAATCAACATTTCAAGGAATAATAAAACTCCATTAGAACTTGAACTCTTCAAAAAAACATTTTCTTTGAACACGTCGACTTTAGATTTTGGTTATCATTACTGGTGTAACATGAACTCTAATTTCAAGTATTTTATTTGTACGAAGAGGCCTAAGTGACTGGCTATGACTGTTAATACCTGAAGCCTTATCACTTATCATTATCACTTACTGCATCAGTTATCAGCTGGGGTTGCTAACACTTATTTCTAAATCTACTTCCTAAAGTTTTTGACATACAAAAATATTCATGAACGGACGACATCAGGTCAAGTTACCCGAAACTGTCAGATCTTACCAATCAACCTTGAGCCTTAATACTTCAGAGATAAAGTTGAAAATCTAATAAGCATATAAGTATGACAGATTATGGTAGCTTGATGTACTGTCGTCTGTACATATTTTTATGATAAACTCATTACTTCATTACTTAAAATTGGGTGTTACAAAAAAGAGCTCAAATTCATTTATCATCTAACGTATCAATATTGCTATTATGTAACATGATTCGGATAGTGGATAATTTGCTTAGCAACAAAAGTTGATTAAAACTTTAGTTTTCGATATCTTAATTATGAAGCAAAAATAATTAATTTTAATCGAAATTTCATTAATAATCAGCACTCTGATTCTTTTTCTCTTAGCTTCTATTATAATATGCCAAAAGTACGAACGACAGCAAGTTAAGCTTCCCGAAATTGCCAAATATTCGTAATGAATCTTGAGCCTCACTGCTTTAGAGATAACTTTGGAAATTTAAACAGAAATCTGACAGATTGCAGTAGCTTGATGTGCTGTCGTCTGTACATTAGTGAATAATTTCGAATTTCGATCAGTAAGTACTGACTAGCTACTAGCACTGGCTTTGATAAATTTTAGACCTACTATGGCCATCAGCTACATTTTTTTGTAATCGCCTTTGACTCGCCGCACAACAAATAACAATATCCAGTGAAAATTACAAAACCATAAGTGTTAGTCGATTTTTTTTTTACATTAAATATTACACCTGGCCACTAAATTAATTGTCTCCCTCCCGAAAACTGTGAAAGTTTCCTACGCGGCAACACTGATAACTTCACAATCAACACTACTCGGAACTGAGCGATATGAGATAAAAAAAAGTTTTTAAATCACTTCTTTTATCAACGTACGGTTTCGAGCCCATTATACCAAAAGGTTCATAAAACCGAGTTAAAAGTTTATCAATATGCGTGAAATAGTGCATGTACAGGCTGGACAATGTGGAAATCAGATTGGATCCAAGGTCAGTACTTAATTTTTACATTATATTATCTCTAGACCAAGTGGTTATTGGTGTTAAATAAGCTTATGAAAAAAGTACTTTAATAACATTCCAAATTCAATGTGCAAAAAAAGTAATGATTAATCTTTGAAAAAAGAAATACTGCACTTAGGATGGGCCATCGTGTGTTAAGTTTGGCCCATAGTCGGCGGGAATTTGTCATTGGAAATGGAATTAACCGAAATAACGTATTCTGCATAACGACAATTTATCGAAGGTTTTGATAACCAAAACAGGGCGTGATTTTTATTTGTACTTACACAAATACTGATAATTACGAAATAAACTAAACCATGCCGGGTACTCAGAAAAACATGTACTTTTAAGAAATTTCTAGTTACTGAATAAGGTAATCTGCCGGTTTGTAATGCAGAACATTGCATCGACATTGTTATAATTGGTGAAATGGTGACCTACTTTCTGGGAACATGCAATTTGCCTGAATCGAAGTGTTTTCGCATTTCGCCGATGCGGTATATTTCGATTTAGCGCCATCTATTGACTAGTAGTTGAATTAACTTGCGTAACATCTAGAAGGTCTTTAATGACAGAAGTGCTTCTGTTGATGTCTATTGTTATAATATAATGATATGTAAGCTTCTTCGTATTTATTAATGAATAATTAAAGTTGACATAAATACTATTATTTTCCTTTCTCTTGAATGAAATTAAAATGACAGGAGGTGGTACATACCTACTCCATTTATTTTTTGTTGGTGTCACCTAGAGATTTGCTTGAATGGAGAAAATATTATTATAATATTTACAAACACAAGTACAAGAAGCATTTATTAAAGAAAATACTAAAAAATAAATAGCTAATTATTCAAATCTTAACAATTGTATCTTCCTCTAAAATATTAAGACTAAAGTATTGAGATATTGTAGTTGCTTTCACACCCTTCTCCACTCACTCACTCTTCTATCCACTGGAATTACACTTTGAAAAAGGCACTTTTTCTTTCTGCCTGACTGATCCCTAGACTAATCGTCGACTAATCGTCGTCGTTGTTGATACCACTGCGACCCGGACGAAGTGTTTCGCTTCCTCTTTTATACCGCGTACATCGAGAGACTGGAACAATTTGCCAGCGACGGTGTTTCCGTCACATTACAATATGAGTGTCTTCAAGGCTAGAGTGAATAGGTTCTTAATAAACTAGCGCGCTTTACCATCAATGATCGCATCACTGCTTACCATCAGGCGGGATTGCGGTCAAGCGCTTGTTTATAACTTACAAAAAAAAAAAAAAATCAAAAGTGCCTCTAATTGGTTTATTTAAAATAAATGTTTTGAGTTCAACGATTAAATTCTCTTTAACAGTTTTGGGAGATCATATCCGATGAACATGGGCTGGATCCCAATGGCTATTACAAAGGGGAGAGTGAGTTGCAGCTGGAACGCATAAGTGTATACTACAATGAAGCATCCACAGGTAAGAGATTTATTTATGATCTTTGTTATTATTTAGGGGGAATCTGGGCATAAGTCAGTAAGTTATTATTTAGGGGGAATCCGGGCATAAGTCAGTAAGTTATTATTTAGGGGGAATCCGGGCATAAGTCAATAAGTTATTATTTATACTTTAGGCCTCAGTATGGCCTTGGAAACCCTTACATAGACTTTATACCCAAGTAGGCCGCAGCAAGAAGCATCTCAAATATAAGAAACATAGGAAATTCATTTATGTTGGGGGTCATGTATGTACAGTAAGGGTCAAAAGTGCATTACAACTTTTGAACTTTATTGCACTAACAATAAGTGTCAAAAGTGGTACTCCACTTTTTTAACCCTTCCTGTAAATTATGTATTAAAAAAAGGTATAGGCGACAGCCGGTCAAGCTACCTAAAACTGTCAAATATTTCTAATCAACCTTAAGCCTTACTGGTTTAGCGATAAAGTTTAAAATTTTATGAAGAAATCTGTCATATTGTAGTAGCTTGATGTGCTGCTGTCTGAATATGAGTATTTGTACTGGTCTGGTCGTCCCTCGGAAAGCATGTTAAGCCATTGATCCCGGTTGCCATACGAACATCTAGTGGCAGTCGTTACGGGTTGTTGGAGCCCTCAAAAGTCTAAACAATTGGTCTAACTGCAATGCTTAGATATCGCCTTCGGTTTGTGGAGATCAGACGGCAGTCGCTTCACGGAAAATATCGAAAGTTTAGCCAAAATTAGCAGTTAGACTGGTAAAGCGGACCCCGGACTCCAAAACTGAAAAGCTACGGATGCGACTGGGATTAACGCTGAGATGATGATGATGTGTTGCCGTCTGTACGTTGTTTCTTTAGCACACACTGGTTTTTCGATACAGCATTAATACGAGCGTGCCAGAATATCTCATGTGTTAGAATCCAACAGACCATCACTAGCATATGCACATCATTGTCTTTTCAACTCGTAAGCTCTAAGCCGCTATTTTTTTTTTTTATTGGGACCAGACCCGCCACACATTTCCCACCCACTGCAACTCCTGAAAGCCAGAATCAACAGTGGAGACCGCCGAGCAATGAAGCTCGACGAGTCCCTGAGAAACGATTCAACTGTCTTGGGTCCCGCAATTAAATTAATTAGAAAAGAATAGCGGATGAGTAAGAAAAAAGATATTTTTTTCCGCTTCCCTCCATAACAAGCAGGAGACAGAACAGAACTAGGCCAATCGGCACGAGCCGATTGTTGAAATTCAAGTGCGCGGTTAAAAATTTTATAATAAACCATCGACAGCATTAATTTTTGTTTTTGCGAAACGGAAACCTGAAACACATGTCCAGTATTTTTACCCGACTGCCAGGAGGGTTATGTTTTTAGCTCCTATCTTGTATGTATTATTCTTTATTACCTAGTATCTCCAGAACCGCTGAACGGATTTTCACATTTGAGCTATCGTTAGATTTGATTTAATTGCCCAACTGCTACTAGTTAAGTGACATTTAAAAAAATCCAAAATGGTGGATGTATGACGCCATATTGTGAGATATGAAGAAATAAATTTCTACCAAGCATATCGAGTGGCATATCAAAATGAAGGATTTTAAACACTGATTCTAAATATGTATATAACTTAGTATTAAATGGAACAAAAAAAAGAATTACATATTTTTTTCTGCCAAGCATATCGAGTTGGGTATCAAAATTAAGGATTTTAATCACTGATTATAATAAAAATATTGATTCTAAATATATTTTATATAAAAAAGTCTTTAAATATTAAATTGCCGTTTAATAGGAAAAAAAATCTTTTGTATTAATTGAAGTAATTGCCCATGCAATCAATGTATTTTTGCCAACACAGTGGCAGTTTATTGATTCTTAAAAAAATCAGCTGGACGAGAGGCAAGTGGCAGTCTCCGAATGGGGCAATGCCAAACTTGTAGCATTCAACACCACCAAAACACAGGCATGTCTTTTCACCTCCAAAAGGAGCCCGTTCACCTTGGCTCCTACTTTTCGAAATGTATCCTTGGAGTGTACCGACCGCCTTCAGCTGTTGGGAGTAAAATTTCCTCCACCCTAAACTTTGGGGGGTTCATTGAGTCCAAAGCCAAGGTGGCTGCCAAGGAACTTGGCGTTATCGCAAGGGTCCGGCGGTACTTCACACCAGGACAGCTTTAATTGTTGTACAAAGCACGGGTCAGTTCGTGTGGAGTACTGCAGCCACATTTGGGCTGGTGCTGCTAAGTGTCACCTGACCTCTTTGGATTCAGTGGAGAGGAGGGCGAAGAGGCTGATTGGTAACCCTGACTTAACTCGAGACGGTCTCCAAAGCCTAGAGCACAGGTGTAGAGTAGCCAGCCTTTCGGTCTTCTATAGGATGCATTTTGGGGAGTGTGCGAGGGAATTGCAAGATTGAATTCCCCCATCTCCGTTCCACCATCGGACGACCCGTCGTACGGCAAGTTTCCACCCTTACGTTGTTAACACCACTACGATCCGGACGAAGCGTTTTGCCTCCTCTTTTATTCCGCATACATCGAAGGACTGCAACAGTTTGCCAGCGGCGGTGTTTCCGTCGGACTACAATTTGAGTGTCTTCAAGGCTAGAGTGAATAGGCTCTTAATAAACTAATAGTGCGCTTTACCATCAACGACTGCGTCACTGCTTACCATCAGGCGGGATTGCGGTCAAGCGCTAGTTTATAATTTAATTTAAAAAAAGATCTATTCTAATTCTGGAAAAAGTAGTAGTTTGTAGGCGAAAGGTCTGGTGAGTAGGGCGGATGATGAAGAGCCTCCAACCCCATCAACCTTTTATTGCAACTTGAAGACTGTCTGTTGTGCGGTATGAGGTCGCGTGTTGTCGTGCAGGAGCAGCGGAGAGGAGCGATTGACCAATGCTGGTTGGAGATGTGCCAGTTTCTCCATCATTGTGTTCAGTTCTTCACAGTACACATCTGCAGTAATGCTCATCCCGTTTGGCAAGAAGATGTGATGAATCACACCGGTTAGACCACCAAACAGGGACCATCGCTATTCTAGGGGTAAGATTTCGTTTGGGGCATTGTTTAGGTGCTGAACCAGGATCTAATCAACTTGCTAAGCGCTTGCGGTTAGCAAACAAAAACCATTTTTCATAGCAGGTAACAATGTTTTTCAAAGTTCCTTCATTTGTTTGTCTGTTGAGCACTGCCAGGCACGTCTCGCGTACTTTGCGCTGGCGATCATTGAGTTCGTGGGGCACCCATTTGACAAGATATTTTACCTTGCCAATTTAACACATATGGTCCAATATACTTTGTATTTTTTGTTTGTTTTGTCGAAAGCTGTTGCTGTATCAGCCGTAGATTGTGTATCATCAGTTCCCACAATCGTCTTCAATTCGTCATTGTCGACCAAAAGTCTTCAGACGACCGCGGGGTTCATTTTTAAAGTCGAAATTCCCAGAACGGCAGTGAGTGTTTCTACCTTTTCAGTTCGTTAGAGTTTTATGCAGGCGGGTTTTTTGTTTTTAAATAATATTTTTTATTAAGTAAAGAATCTATGTATAAAATTTCAAAAACATATTAAAATCCCAAAGTTATGAGCTTGTTATCCTATTTGGTTGTCTTATCCCAACAAAAATATGGTTTACGCTCCGTTTGGACGGGCGAGCAGGGTGCATCGACCTGTGGCGTCCGCTGAGCGCGAGCATGCGTACGCGTAAGCTGCGCAGCGCGCTCAGTAACCATACTGCAATAATATCTAAATGTATTTTTGAAAAAATATAACATGGTGTAAAAAATGATTGGAATCGATTCAGTTGCTTTTTCTGAACAAACTATATTCAGGTTTCGCAAAAACAAAAAATTACGTTGTATACAGTATGTTAACTAACAGAGGGCGTTCCCGTTAACCCGAAATAGTATAGCATACATACATGCTAAAAAAAATATTTCCATTCGAAAACAAAAGGTTTTAAAATTTTTTTCCAATAAGAAAATATTCAATAAAAATTTTAAATTGACATGTAAAAGAAACACACTGTACACGCGAACATGAAAGACGGCAACGTCGCAATTTATTTATACATGACGACTACTATTTTGATTTAAAACAGGAGGTTTCAAATTTATTTCCAATAAGAATTTTTTTTTTGCCCCGTGTGGTACCGGGCTTAGAATAGTACCAACCCATATCCTCCCGTGGGTGTCGTAAGAGGCGACTAAGGGAAATCACCAGGGAAGCGGGCAGCAGCGCTTCTCCTGTGTAATATCAAATCACTGCGATCCCCAACCCGCCTGCCAAGCGTGGGGATTATGGCAAACCCCCCCAATGATGCACACGATACAGCCCAGGCCCCTAGTCCCCGGCAGCTCCGCTATTCCAGTCTACGGTAGCGGACTCGGTTACGGCGGAGCAAGGGGTGCTAAGAATCTCCGGCAGAGGTCCGGCTACCATCACCAACGACGACCTTTGGCCCTGGCAACATTTAACACGCGCACACTACGGACCGATGAGAAGATTGTCGAACTGGAGGAAGAACTGAGCCGGTTGCGCTGGGACATTGTGGGGTTATCTGAAGTCCGAAGAGAGGGAGAGGACTCGATAATCCTGAAGTCTGGCAACCTGCTCTATTTCCGGGAAGGCGACCAGCTGTCCCAGGGTGGCGTCGGGTTTATTGTCCACAAGTCCCTCGTGAACAACGTAGTTAAAATCGGGAGATTTTCGACTCGGGTGGCGTACCTTGTACTCAGAATAACAAAACGATATTCGTTAAAAGTTATACAGGTCTACGCCCCGACGTCTAAATACTCTGACGATGAGGTGGAGGTTATGTATGAGGACCTCAGTAGAGCCATACATTCCTCCAAAACCCACTACACCGTTGTCATGGGGGACTTTAACGCAAAACTGGGCATGCGAGAGGCGGACGAGACGAAAGTGGGGCAATTTGGAGTTGGAAATCGGAATCCCAGAGGTCAGATGCTAATGGATTTCATGGAAAAGGAAGGACTCTTTGCGATGAATTCTTTTTTCAGGAAACCATTGCACCGCAAGTGGACCTGGCTCAGCCCCGATGGTCAGACCAAAAACGAGATAGACTTCATAATGTCAACGAGAAGGCAAGTGTTCAACGATGTCTCCGTGATCCATGCGGTTAAAACCGGGAGTGATCACCGTATTGTTAGAGGCATCTTGAACCTCAACATTAGGCTCGAACGCTCTCGACTTATGAAGTCTACGCTCCGTCCAGCGTCAACACAACTCCAAAACCCCGAGAGCTTTCAGATGGAACTACAAAACCGCTTCGAATGCCTCGGTGAATGCGTAGATGTGGACGACTACAACAACAGGTTTGTGGAAACTCTCCAAACGGAAGGGTCTAAGTTCTACAAAACCCTCCGTTCCAAAGGACAGAAGAAGATCTCCGGTCCCACCCGCCGGCTAATGGAAGAAAGACGGGAGGTGATCTTAAAATCCCCTGATGACGCTTCGCGTATCAGATGCCTTAACAGACAAATCTCAAAGTCTCTGACTCGCGATATACGCCAATTTAATACAAATTGTATTAAAGAGGCTATCGAGCGGAACAAAGGCTCCAAAGTGTTCGCACGAGAATTGTCTGTTGGACAGAGTCTACTTGCGAAGCTGAAGACTGGGGATGGTAGGATCGTCACTTCCAAGCCCGAGCTTTTGGGTGAGATTGAGAAATTCTACGGAGAGTTATACACATCAACACACGCACCTGTTGTAAGCCTGGCTAATGATCCTAGAGCCAGACTAACCAGACACTACACCGACGATATCCCGGACGTCAGCCTGTACGAGATTGGTATGGCCCTGAAACAGCTCAAGAACGATAAGGCGGCTGGAGATGATGGAATTACGGCTGAGCTTCTGAAAGCGGGTGGCAAACCGGTTCTTAAAGCGCTTCAGAAGCTATTTAATTCCGTCATTCTTAAAGGCGAAACGCCTAAGGCGTGGCACAGGAGCGTGGTGGTTTTGTTTTTCAAAAAAGGTGACAATACCCTCCTGAAAAACTACAGACCGATATCCCTCCTGAGCCATGTCTACAAGCTGTTTTCTAGGGTCATCACGAATCGTCTCGCTCGCAGGTTCGACGACTTCCAGCCTCCCGAACAAGCAGGCTTCCGAAAAGGCTTTAGCACCATAGACCACATTCATACGCTGCGGCAAGTTATACAGAAGTCCGAGGAGTATAACAAACCACTATGCTTGGCGTTTGTGGACTATGAGAAGGCCTTCGATTCGATTGAGACTTGGGCGGTGCTACAGTCTCTCCAGCGGTGCCAAATTGACCATCGATACATTGAGGTGATAAAGTGTTTGTAGAAAAACGCCACCATGTCAGTCCGTCTCCAGGATCAGGACTCGAAACCGATCCAACTGCAGCGTGGAGTGAGACAAGGAGATGTCATATCTCCTAAATTGTTCACTGCTGCGTTGGAAGATGTCTTCAAGCTCCTGGACTGGAAAGGACTTGGCATCAACATCAACGGCGAGTACATCACTAATCTCCGTTTCGCAGATGATATCGTGGTCATGGCTGAGACCCTGGAAGACTTGAGCAAAATGCTCAATGACCTCAGCAGAGCTTCCCAACAAGTGGGTCTAAAAATGAACACGGATAAGACGAAGATCATGTCGAACTCTCATGTCGCACCCACTCCAATTGTAGTTGGTTGCTCTGCACTCGAAGTTGTTGACGAGTATGTATACCTGGGACAAACAGTCCAACTAGGTAGGTCCAACTTCGAGAAAGAGGTGTCTCGGCGAATCCAGCTCGGTTGGGCAGCGTTCGGGAAGCTACGCTATATCTTCTCGTCGTCCAAGATACCACAGTGTCTCAAGACTAAACTCTTTGACCAGTGTGTGTTGCCAGTGATGACTTACGGAACTGAAACGTGGTCGCTCACAATGGGCCTCATACGAAGGCTCAGTCACACAAAGGGCAATGGAAAGAGGTATGCTCGGAGTTTCTCTGCGTGATCGAATCAGAAATGAGGAGATCCGCAGAAGAACCAAAGTCACCGACATAGCTCTGCGAGTCGCTAAACTTAAGTGGCAGTGGGCAGGGCACATTGCTCGTAGAACCGATGGCCGATGGGGCAGTAAGGTTCTGGAGTGGCGACCACGTACTGGAAGACGCAGCGTAGGGAGGACCCAACAAGGTGGACCGATGACCTGGTGAAGGTCGTAGGAAGCCGATGGATGTGGGCAGCACAAGACCGGAAAAGGCTTTCCACAGCGTGGAAAGCCTTGGGGGAGGCCTTTGTCCAGCAGTGGACATCTATAGGCTGAAGAAGAAGAAGAATTTTTTTTTATTCGGATTTTTCTATGCTTATTTTTCTATGCTGATATTTTTATTTTAATCTATTAATGATATATATTAACGAGTTTAAGGGAACGCCCTCTGTTATTTAACATACTGTATACCATCGATATTGCTAGACCATTGTTACATCATGTTCGAACAAAATTCTGCTCGACAACGTATATCATCATCATCATCTCAGCGTTAATCGCAGTCGCATCCGAAGCTATTTCAGCTTTGGAGTCTGGGGTCCGCTTTACCAGTCCAACTGCTGATATTGGCTAAACTTCGATATTTTCCGTGAAGCGACTGCCGTCTGACCTCCACAACTCGAAGGCGATATCGAAGCATTGCAGTTAGACCTATTGTTGGACTTTTGAGGGCTCCAACAACCTGTAACTACTACCATTAGATGTTCGTATGACAACCGGGACCAACGGCTTAATGTGCTTTCCTAGGCACGACCAGACCAGTACAAACATTCAAGGCATACATATTTGCAAAATTCTGTTCGACAACGTAGATAACTCAATGAATATAGGTAGTCGAAATGTTAAAATAAAAAATATTTCTACTTTTATAGTGTTACACTCCATGCAATCAGCCATCCGAGGGGTCCCAAGTAGTAAAATACAATTAGAATATGACCTAGTACTCCTAATATACAGTAATTGGGTTACAGAGGTCATATTAAGGTCAACCTTGGAAGCAAATACGTAGGAACTTAATTGGATGACAAATGACGTCTACGTTGGATCAGCCTTGGGCCTTGCTACTATTGCGTAACGCAAATTGATAAATTGCTATAGACCGTATTTTTAGAGGACCTTGTCGAACATTGGGAATCGCAGCAAATGGCGCAGATTCATTTAAAAAAAATTCGGAAGAAAAAATATTGGTTTAGTTTTTTAATTCTTCTTCTTCAGCCTATAGATGTCCACTGCTGGACAAAGGCCTCCCCCAAGGCTTTCCACGCTGACCGGTCTTGTGCTGCCCGCATCCATCGAGTTCCCGCGACCTTCACCAGGTCATCGCTCCATCTTGTTGGGGGCCTCCCTACGCTGCGTCTTCCAGTACGTGGCCGCCGCTCCAGAACCGTACTGCCCCATCGGCCATCGGTTCTACGAGCAATGCCCACTGCCACTTAAGTTTAGCTACTCTCAGAGCTATGTCGGTGACTTTGGTTCTTCTGCGGATCTCCTCATTTCTGATTCGATCACGCAAAGAAACTCCGAGCATAGCTCTTTCCATTGCCCTTTGTGTGACTCTGAGTCTTCGTATGAGGCCCATTGTGAGCGACCACGTTTCAGTTCCGTAAGTCATCACTGGCAACACACACTGGTCAAAGACTTTAGTCTTGAGACACTGTGGTATCTTGGACGACGAGAAGATGTAGCGTAGCTTCCCGAACGCTGCCCAGCCGAGCTGGATTCGACGAGATACCGAGAAATATTATACAAATTAGACGTGATTAAAAATACGGGGATAATAAATACCTACGTCAATTTACGTCAAGCGCTGACTTATTTAACTGAACTAATATCATCCATCCATCCCCAAAATCGGCTGCCGGCAGAAGTTACCACTCATCAGACAAAGTCTTACCGCCAAGCTATTCGTCGTGTTCGGCATGATGTCTGGTGAAGCCGTACGGAGGACGGGTCTGAACAGTTGTGTGCCGGATACGATGCGCCAAATTGTTGTTGTGGTCGGGAGTTTGGTCATGGAGGGTCTCCAGATCAATCTCCCTCTGGCGCAGCATCGTTGGTCGTGTAACACCACGATCATCATATCGTTGGTCGTTTAACATTGCATCACCTCGTTCAACTGCCGTTTTCCTTCTTATTCACTCAGTTTTTTGAGTGAATAGGCTCTTAATAAACTAGCGTGTTTTAACTAGGGTTGTAACGGAGGCTTGTTAGCGGAGGCGGAGGCGACGAGTCTCACCTCCGCGGATGCGGAGGTTAACGGAGGCGGAGGCGGAACGGAGGTTTATTTACGTAATTATAAAATAAATAACGCGCAAGCTGCAACGCTCGACAACCGTCCGGCCACGTTTTTGCGCGAAATGGTCAAGAATCAACTAGTGCGAGGCGGGAATGCGGCAAACACAATTTGTTTCTCCTTAATTTTCATTACAAGAAGGTAATATTTTTTTACCAAGTATACTACTATTAATGTACATATTTAAAATAAAAAAATTGTTTTAATTAACCATAAATTTAAATTTTTCTATATGTATTTTCACCTCCGCCTCCGTTAACCTCCGCATCCGCGGAGGTGAGACTCGTCGCCTCCGCATCCGCCTCCGCTAACAAGCCTCCGTTACAACCCTAGTTATAACTCCGCTAAAATTGTGCGGAGGCGGAAGCGAAGATGCGATTTCTTGCGGAACTTCCGCAGTAACGGAAGCGGAGGCGAAGCTCCGTTATAACCCTAGTTTTAATATCACCGATTGCATCACTGCTTACAATCAGGCGGGATTGCAGTCAAGCACTAGTTTATAATTATAAAAGAAAAATATCTTTGTGCTTTCAATGGAGTAGAAAGAAGATAATGCACTGACTGAACTTAAATCTATATTCCCGCCAAGCTCCAAAAAGAATAGAGGTAAACAAACCAATTTAGGGTTACCACAACTCACATTTTACAAATCTCCTGTTATTTACATGATTATCGACTTTTACATGCTAACTATGTATTAACAATTCGTATTGCAGCATATTTTAACAGGATCACTAAAATAACATGCATAATAACTTGGTATTTCGAAAGACCATTAAAAAGTCGACATTAATTTTACGTGATAGCCCTACAAAAAAAGAAAGATGGATGAAATCCAGATATTAAACACATTTTGTGGAATTCAACCAATGAATAAAATTGAGACATTTGTCAATACAATTTTGCGTATTTTAATTACTTTAAAATCAACTACATAACACATGCATTGTAATATTTTCAAAAATGGACTAATAATAATATATATGTATCAAAATATGTAACCTATTAAGAAATTAGCTTACATGTATGTCATATTTCATTCCAATAGGTTAAGCGTTCTATGCAAATCATAAATATCTACACAAATAAACTGCTTACATTAGTAGGAAGGAGAATTATTACTTTTATGAAAATCATCTATCTAGAAAAGGTTGTGAACATCTGTTTTTTAGGCGTAAACTACTCGGTGCCTAGCAACGGTTTGTTTACCTCTATTCTTTATCGAATTTGGCTCAACTATAGTTTGGAAACATAGGAATCAGCGCAAATATGATGCAATCTAAACGTATTTACAAAACTTCATCGAAATCAGTTAAGGATAACTACTTCGATATTTAGTTGTGAGATTTCATCCAACAATACAATATAAACATTGCAAATTAAATCCATACTAATATTATAAATGCGAAAGTAACTCTGTCTGTTACGCTTTCCCGCTTAAACCTCTCAACCGATTTTGATGAAATTTAGCACAGACAATCTTTAGACCTTGAGAAAGAACATAGGCTACCTTTTATCCCGGAAAAAATCGATGTTTCCGAGGGAAATCTAAAAAGCGTGATATAACCGAACTCCACGCGGGCGAAGCCGCGGGCGAAAAGCTAGTACAATATAAAAATTGCAAATTAAATCCATACTAATATTATAAATGCGAAAATAACTCTGTCTGTTACGCTTTCCCGCTTAAACCTCTCAACCGATTTTGATGAAATTTGACACAGACTATCTTTGGACCCTAAGAAAGAACATAGGCTACCTTTTATCCCGGAAAAATATGATGTTCCCGAGGGAAATCTAAAACGCGCGATATAACCGAATTCCACGTAGGCGAAGCCGCGGGCGGAAAGCTAGTACAATATAAACATTGCAAATTAAATCCATACTAATATTATAAATGCGAAAGTAACTCTGTCTGTTACGCTTTCCCGCTTAAACCTCTCAACCGATTTTGATGAAATTTAGCACAGACTATCTTTAGACACTGAGAAAGGACATAGACTAACTTTTATTGAAAAATTTGATATTCCAGAGGGTCATCTAAAAAGCGTGATATAACAGAATTCCATGCGAAGCCGCGGACGGAAAGCTAGTCTATCTATACTCTATACTAATATATAAAGCTGAAGAGTTTGTTTGTTTGAACGCGCTAATCTCAGAAACTACTGGTCAGAATTGAAATTTTTTTTTTGCATTGGATAGCCCATTAATCCAGGAAGGCTTTAGGCTATATAACATCACGCTGCGACCAATAGGCGCGAAGTATATATAAAAAAAAAAAAAACAAATCGAAATCTACGCTGTTGAAACCGCGTGATGCAGCTAGGTAACGATAATCTGTAACTTTTCGAAGGACATTGGTAATCCCACGGAATAGTTAATCATTATCTCTTGTGTGGGTAATCCATTGCTCCATATATTCAAAAAATGTGTCTACTCAACAATGTAAATAACGCAATGAATTTTGTTGAACTGTCAAAATGAAACCTATTGCTACTGATAGTGTGTTACTCAATTATTAATTTATTTTTGATTAGCTTTCCGCCCGCGGCTTCGCCCGCGTGGAGTTCGGTTATATCGCGCTTTTTAGATTACCCTACCCTACCCTATTATTTAATCCGGACTTCTAACTTTATGTCTGCAAAATTTCAAAGCAATCGGTTCAGTATTTCGGCGTGAAAGCGGAACAAACAAACCCACGTTCCCATTTATAATATTAGCACAGTCTAAATAATCATACAGTCGTCCGACGAAGACGTCTAGACAGAGCAATCGTGCGGGGTGTGAGGGGCGAGACGCGGGTAAGCGGCTCCCGAGCTGCGAACAAAACGATGTTCGTAGCTCGGTATCTATCATTAAGGGCTAACGCGTGTTTGTTTTTTTATTTGTTTTATAATTTGATACGAGTGTCAAGTTTGAGTATAATTGGGGTGCTTGTTACGAAAAAGCCATCCTTTTTAACATCCAACATGGCGGACGTATTTTTTTTATAATTTGATATGAGTGTCAATTTTGAGTATAATTTGGGTGCTTGTTACGAAAAAGCCAACTTTTGTCCAAGATGGCGGACGCCAATTTAAATGTATATTAATATGATATGGGTGTTAATTCCGAGGTGGATTGGGGTGCTGGTTACGAAAATGCCATCTAAATAACTTAAATCGGCCTCTGGTTGTTCCCTTAGTAAAAATAGCAAATTAATCTATACTAATATATAAAGCTGAAGAGTTTGTTTGTTTGTTTGTGCGCGCTAATCTCCGGAACTACTAGTCCGATTTGAAAAATTCTTTTTGCGTTGGATAGCCCATTAATCCAGGAAGGCTTTAGGCTATATAACATCACGCTGCGACCAATAGGAGCGGAGCATAACTAAAGCACGCGAACGAAGTCGCTGGCGGCCGCTAGTTAGATATAATACAGCTATCGATGTTGATCTGCAATAAATAAATAATGTCATAAATATTGTTTATTTGTGACAACCCTGGCCGATGCGGTACTGTCTAGACGATGTCGGCATTTTACTCGAGATCAAAGGCGTCGACCTACTGTATGATTTTTATACTGTGATATTAGTAAGGATAACAATGCGTCCTTGGATTATATCTTGGATTATATTTAATATCAGCTCGTAGAAATCTGAAGTAACATGACGTAACTTTGTAGGAATGTACAATTTTACATACCTACATGCTATAATTTTGTTGTACTTAGGTAATCGTTACTGATTCACAGACACTCAGTGAGTCACAGTCGTGGTGGCCTAGTGGTTGAAACACAAGCCTCCCAAGTATGAGTGTACGGGTTCTATTCCAGGTCAGGCAAGTACCAATGTAACTTTTCTAAGTTATATGTACTTTCTAAGTATAGCTTGGACACCAAAGACTAATTAAAAGGTGAAGGAAAACATCTTGAGGAAACCTGGACTTTAAGTCTGAAATCGCCAACCCTGCATTGAGCAAGCGTGGTGTTCACGCTCAATCCTTCTCTGTATGAGAGGAGACCTGTGCCGAGCAGAGGGATGATAAAAGGTTGATGATGATGATGGTAGGTGATTAATATTTCATACACAACGTACCTAGTATAGCGAGGCCTGAGGCAAAAAAATAACCGCTGGGAGGCAATCGCGCTGAAATAATTTACTAACCAAAACAGAATTGCATTGCAATCAAACCAAAAACTGTAGTTAAGTTTCGTATCGCTCTAACCTTTTGACAGATGGTTTAACCATAACTGGATCACAATTGGACTGTAACCGCTGTCAAATAAAAAAGTTGAAACAAAGCTAACTTTTCTGTGCCATTTGTCAAACTTACGTCTAACGATTGGATTTACTTATAATTTACTAGCTGTGCCCCGCGGTTTAACCCGCGTAACCTTCTAGCCGAATGAGCTCGGTTGATATAAAGTAAGCGCCTGTTAAAATAATGGGAGCAATCTGTAGTACATCCGCGTTTGCTCCCGTTTCCGCAACATTTTTTGTTCTGCCCTGCTCCTATTGGTTATAGCGGGATGTTTTATAGGCTATGTCCTTTCTCAGGCTCTAGACTAACTGTGTACCAAATTTCATTACAATAGGTTCAGTAGTTTTGGCGTGAAAGCCGGACAGACAGACAGAGATACTTTCGCATTTATAATATTAGTATGGATTTAGTTTTAATTATAATATCTGATGCAATGTACTCATACATTGTTTTTCTTTGATATAAATTAAAACTATACCGCGATCCCAGTCGCATCCGAAGCTTTCTCAGCTTTGGAGTCTGGGGTCCGCTTTGCCAGTCTCACTGCTTATTTTGGCTAAAGCGACTGCCGTCTGACCTCCACAACCCGATGGCGATATCAAAGCATTGCAGTTTGACCTATTGTTGGACTTTTGAGGGCTCCAACAAAGCGTAACGGCAACCGGGACCAACAGCTTAGCGCATGGGCGTAGCCAGGGCAGAAGTCAACCTATTTTAACTTCCCGTTTTTTTTTGTTTAATTAGGTACCTTATAGATCAGAGCCAGGGTGGGCAAGCGCCCCAGCTTGTTCCAGTGTGGCTACGCCCATGGCTTAGCGTGTGTTTTACTAACACAATGGGCCACATGTAGTCTGAACAAATAATAAATAATATTCATCTCCGCGATATGCAGTTCCTGCTTGTGTATCTCAAGCATAGGCCACGCCTCACTGCCATACAGAACAGGTCTAATCTAATGACTGGAGTTACTATTCCATTAAATTAGTAGTTTGTATACGAACGAAACAGCTCAAAAAATTGACGTTTAAAGAATGATGTTAAAACTGTCCTTGAAAGATGTAAAAATAAAAAAAATAACTTACCTATTTTCTTTTTTGTTTGTTCATTATGTAGTTCTTTTGACGTTGAGCACTTCTGCTGGATGAGGAAAAGGCATTGAATTCGCCTGAGCGTTACCGACCCAACACCGTTATCGCTACAGCAAGATATACATACATACGTATTCTGTGTATGTATAGTGTATAGATTGCGACAGCGCTATAACTTTTTTGTTGACTTATTATTGTTGTTTGTTCAATTTGCCAGTGCATTACACTGAGCAGGCAAAGGTATCTCAGACCATGATAGCCTCGTCTTGAATTATATATTGTCTTCTTTTGTAACTTATCCTAACTAATCTAACTCCTTTCGTTTCCCGCGTGTGGCCGTTTAGGAGGGGTTTAGTGTAAAGACATGATGTGGCCACTATGCTGTAATATTTCACTGTTCTTTATGAATTATTCACTGAATGCACTTTTTAAAAATGTCCAATTAAAAATGAGCGTGGCACTCATCTTCGCTTTCCCGCCTAAACTCTTGTGATAACTTATTAATGATTTTTTTCACTTCTGTCGGTCGAGTCCAACGGACTTTTTTTAAAGTTTTGTTCCATGGCTCCTCGGCTTTTGTGCCATTATTCCTTTTTTTTAATTTGAATAGCAAAGAACAAAAACATTGACTACACTGGCTTGCATCATCAACTACGTAAACAAGTTGGATGCTAGGCAACACTCTGACGTAATCATTGTAGCGTTGACGTACGCATACGCTACGCTCTACGGTTGGATGCACATGAGTAACCTCCCGACTCTGCAAATATAAGTTTATGGAAAAATAACTTTAATTCCTATACAATAAAGTTTAGTGTACTCTACAACTTCGACTAGTTTTAATGCTTCTCAACTCATTATTGCCACTCTGAAATCCAACTGAATTACTACGAGAATAAAGTTCATATTTGTTGAACTTAAAATAGCATACAAATGGAAACATTAGAATGTACTACACAAAGATTTTTACGCGCCATAATGACGACAGTGGGGCGTTGTTATTAAACACTAGCTGCGCTCTGGAGTTTCACCCGCGTAGGCCTCGTTTCGCGGAGCGGGCCGGAGAGGAGCTTAGCAGTGCACGAATTGACCAATTACTATGCTCGAAGTCTCCGCTCCGCTTCAATGAAAATAGCACGAGCGGGGTGGAGCAGAGCTGAGCGAATATTCATCTATACTAATATATAAAGCTGAAGAGTTTGTTTGTTTGAAAGCACTAATCTCAGGAAATACTGATCCGATTTGAAAAAATCTTTTTACATTGGAAAGCGCATTAATCCAGTAAAGCTTTAGGCTATTTAACATCACGCTGTAACCAATAGGAGAGGAGCATGCATGTTCAAATTACTAACTCCACGCGAACGAAGTCGCTGGCGACCGCTAGTAATAAATATACAGCGAGGTGATGCATTGCGGAGGACAACGAGCACTGAGATGCAGAGCGGAGGACAGCGGGGCGGTGCGGAGTCTTTCTGAGAGATTGAGTGTAACTAAGCGCAAATATGCGCGACCACAAAAATATGCCCCGCTCCGCTCCATTCCGCTCCACTCCGCTCCGCTTCAATAAAAAAATCCCTGCTCCTCTCCGCCCAGCTCCGCTTCAGTGGAAACACTGACCGCTTTTCACCGATATTCACTGCTCCTCTCCGCCCAGCTCCGCTTCAGTGGAAACACTGACCACTTTTCACCGCTATTCACTGCTCCTCTCCGCCCAGCCCCGCTTCAGTGGAAACACTGACCACTTTTCGTCACGTCAGCTATTTCTTGTTTGTAACAACTTTTTTATACTTGTTTTATGGCTTGTGGTGAGAAATAAACACTTTTTTTTTTTTACTTTTCACCGCCTTTCATCGCTCCTCACCGCACAGCTCCGCTGCCTTAGGTTTACATCCCGTGAGAATATCGGGATAAAAAGTATCCTATGTGTTAATCCTGGTTATAACCTATATCTATGCCAAATTTCATCTAAGTCCGTTCAGAAGTTTTTGTAAGAAAGAGTGACAAACATTCATCCATTTTCACAAACTTTTTTTTTGCAGTGTGGCACTAGTTATTACTTTGTGCCAATTTCAAGTGAAATAAAAATCTTCAAAAGGCCTCTTTTCTTTCTTTTATGGCTTCGCACGGTTCTGTATGTGTTCTTCATGTCGAAAAAGACGGCCGCGTGAACCGTCTTACGAGGCAGGTTTGAGACAAAGTCAAGATGTGGCCACTATGCTGCGATATTTCACTGCTCTTTATGAATTATTTACCGAATGCACTTTTTACTACATAAATCACGCAATTTTATTTAGTAAACAACATTAAATAATTTTAAAAGTCCAATGAAAAATGAGCGTGACACTCAGCTTGACTTTCCCGCCAAAACTCCTTTACAAACTTTCGCATTTATATTAGGATTCTAATATGGTGTAACCTAATTTTATATTCTCTTCCAGGCAAATACGTTCCCCGGGCAGTTTTGGTGGATTTGGAACCCGGTACCATGGACTCGGTCAGGTCGGGAGCCTATGGGCAGCTCTTCAGACCCGACAACTTCGTGTTCGGTCAAAGTGGTGCTGGTAAGTAACGCCATCTAGCGGCGAGTAGCTGAACTAATTTGATTAAATCTGTCATTGGCCTCGGTGACTGAAAACTTGTTTGGAAGGCATGGAACGGTCATAGCACACTTAAACGACACCGCTACCACCCAACACCGCCCTAAACTAAGACGACTGCTCGCATTTCACGCGGCGACAGCTAGCAGGCACCGAACAGTTCACGCGGAGACTGCTAGCAGACGCCCAGCGGTCCACCCGTCGACCGCTCTAGCTTTTCGCGATTGACACAGTTCGCGATCGGTTTTTATTGAAGCTATTGACATGCCGGTTTCCTCACGATGTTTAAGTTCACCGTTTTAAGAGCAGTGCTGAATGGTGAAGTAACAATTTACACAAAGTAAAGCGCTTCATGAGTTCGAACCTACAACGTATAACTTGTAAATCGCGGCCGATACCATACTACCCTCAGGCCATCTCTACTCTCAGGCCACCTCTACTCTACTCTCAGGCTACTTCTACTCTTAGGCCACCTCTACTCTTAGGACACCTCTACTCTCAACAGGGTTGATAAAAATCATGATTCTTTCAAAAAAATCAAAATATTCCGATTAATTTGATTAAAATCAGGTTTATTTGATTTAAATCAGATTTATTTAAAGTTATTTACTTCCTTGCCTTTTTAAAAAAAAATTAATAGTAGTTCTTCATTAAAAGGAAAACAACTTATTTTGGTTTAATTTTATTATCAATACAATTAAGGTAATTAAACAAGTTCTACTAAAAAAATCAAGAATTAAAAAAAAATAGAAAAAGGAAAGTAATAACTTACAGACTCAAAAAGAAACATGAACAAATACTTATGCTAAGTAAGTATTAATAAACTTAGTAGTTAACTTTAGTATTTTTTAGTATTGAGTTCCTTCAAAAGGTAAACTAATTTGGCTGCCTTCTCGGTGCCTAATCTGTTTCTTATTTTGCTGTGCACTAAATTGAATGCCGAAAATATTCTTTAGACCCCAGCCGAAGAAGCAATTATTATACTATACAATACTCAGCAATTGCTCGTGTACGGCTACATGCCGTAATCTATATTCTATGTCGGGGGATGTCCATAGACAATTTTTGGGCGACTTAGTTGCAGTAAAAATGTAATGATTTAAATAATCGATTTTAAAAAAAGAATCACTTGATTTAAATCAAGTGATTAAAATCATATCAACCCTGACTCTCAAGTCACTTTTACTCTCAGGCCTCCGCTACTCTCAGGCCACCTTTACTCTTAGGCCACCGCTACTCTCAGGTCACCTCTACTCTTAGGCCACCTCTACTCTACTCTCAGGCCACTTCTACTCTTAAGCCACCTCTACTCTTAGGCCACCTCTACTCTACTCTCAGGCCTCTTCTACTCTTAGACCACCTCTACTCTCAGGCCACCGTTGCTCCCAGGACACCGCTGTTCTCAGGCCACCTTTGCCCTCAGGCCACCGCTGTTCTCAGGCCACCGCTAGAATAAAATAGAATACTCTTTATTATGTACACCATATAGATTACAGAACATAAATATAAAGATTTTACAAAGAGTGACACAATGGGCGGTCTTATCGCTAAGAGCGATCTTTTACAGACAACCTTTGGATGGAATACTAAGGGGAAGGAGAGAGAAATAATGTAGGTAGTCTACGGTGTACTATTTACATAGAGTATACAATCAATATGTACCTTAAATGTATCATACTAGTTTAACTAAATATATACATCTCATTAATAAACATCATACAAGAGCAATTAAAATATAATGACATCCTTCCCCTTCCCTTCCCTTCCGTTTTTGTACACATTTTATTATTTTTCGAAACTATATTCTTAATATTATATGACTAGGTAACAACTGGGCTAAAGGACACTACACAGAGGGCGCTGAACTCGTGGACTCCGTCATGGACGTTATCAGGAAAGAGGCGGAGGGCTGCGATTGCTTACAAGGTAAGTTTCTTAAAACTTGACCCACTCCAATGTATGGCCACTGGGTCTACTCCTGCTGGCAATCGATTATGTATAAATCTCATCCTAAAAAGTAAGGTTAAGTGAGTAAGAACGCACCCCAAGGCATTCAAGTAGATATTAAAAAAAAAATCGATCATCTTCTTCTTTTTTCAAGGTCAGATTCAACCTTAACTCTTGATCAATGGCCTCTGTGGAATATATGTATACCACAATTTTGCCAATAACACGTGTAACAAATTATAGAAATTCTTTGAAAATTTTATTTCACAATAATGGCGGATATCGCCAATGACAGTTGAAAAAGACGGCCGCGTGAACCGACTATGAGGGAAGTTTCAGGCACGGAGGCCTGAGTGATGTGGCGTCGGAGTCTGACGCTGCATGTGGCGTGACGGGCTCGTTTAAGAGCCCGGAGCGCGTGGAGAAGGGGGCTTCCGGGAAGAAATCCTTCCTGAAGAAGCGCCCCAAACCGAAGGATAGCCAAGGATCGTCCTCGGATTGCGGGACGGGCAAGGCCCGCAAAAAAAATTAGTCGGCGCGAGGCCTAGGAAAAGCCGAGCCGAACCAGCTCAGTCGAGCTGGTACGAGAGGGCTCTGAGCTGTCGGGAGGACAGCCGGAAGCCGTTGGCCCTAACTCGGAGCCAGCCGCAAAGTTTGAAGAAGTCGTGGCTGCCGCGGTCAAGGGTGTGGCTTTGAAGAGGCTGCAGTCCACCAAAGACAAAGCCATATCTGCAGCCACGGCTTCCATCATTGCGGCAGCGAAGGGCATCCATGTGGGACCCCCGGCGGATGGAGTGGCAAAATTGCGCCCTGCACAAATTGCACTTGACAGCCACCATGGAGCTCCTCCGAAAGGAGAACGAGGAGCTCCGAGCGGACCTGGCCGTGCTGTGAGCTGGCAGCCGCCGGGAGGTGCCACAGGAGGGGGCGCCACAAGGGCGGAGTGGGCACACGCCGGCCGAGGATCCAGGCCTGACCCTGGTGCTAAAGGAGCTGGCCGCCTTCCGGAGCCGAGTTCCGGTTTTCGGCTCTGGAGGCCGTTGTTCTGCGCCCCCCACTTGCGGCTAGCCGGCCAGCCTCAGGCCAGCGGAAGGCAGCAACCTACGCTGTTGCCGCAGCCACTAATGCCACAGCTGCAGGGAGGAAGGCCAAGAGTTCACTTACACAGGCTCCAGCTGCGAAGGCCACAGTCCCTGCGGTAAAAAGGCAGCCTCCTCCACCTCCTACAACCCCTGCAGCCGATGCCGCCTGGCAGGTAGCAGGGGAGAAGGAAAAGGCGGCTAAGGCTGCAAGAGCGGCTAGAAAGCGGCTGCGGCGAAAGGAGCGCAGCGCCGCGGCTAGGCTTCGTGCCCCGAAATCCGCAGCTGTAGTGATAACACTACAGCCGGAAGCGGAAAAGAAGGGCACGTCCTACCGCGACGTGCTCAATAAGGCGATGGAAGCGGTGAACCTCCAAGAGATCGGAGTCACCTCGGGCATTAAGATGAGGATCACCGCGACCGGAGCCCGCTTGATTGAGGTTCATGGATTAGGCTAGTGGCCCGACTGCAGACGCTCTGGCTGAAAAGCTAAGAGCGTCCTTAGATGCGGTCGAGGCCAAAGTGTCCAGACCCACCAAGTGCGCTGACTTGCGCATCTTGGGTGTGGATGATACGGCGACAAAGGAGAGAGTGGTGGCCGCCATTGTCGGGGCTGGGGGATGTTCTGCCGAACAGATTAGAGTGGGCACCCTCCGCCCTGACCGCACGGGGTTACAAACTGCTACGGTGAGCTGCCCCGTGTCGGCGGCCGAGAAAATTGTCGGAGAGGGCCGAAGGCTTCTGGTGGGCTGGGTTTCAGCGCAGGTGAAACTGCTGGAACCCAGACCTCTGAGGTGCTACCGCTGCCATGTGGGTCACCACGTGGGAGTAAAATGCACCTCGGAGGTGGACCGCAGCGGTCTCTGCTTCCGATGCGGTCAGCCCGGTCACAAGGCCGGCTCGTGTGAAGCCACTCCGCACTGCTCAGTTTGTGCGGCAGCTGGTAAGCCGGCCGAGCACCGGGCTGGGAGTAGAGCCTGCGCCCCACCCACCAGAAGCAAAGCCAAGGGCCGGGTTAGGCCCTCCGCCACCAGCAACGCCGTTGCTGTCGTCGCCGCCGCTGTCACAGCGGCTGCGCCCTTACAAGGGCCTCGGGAGGAGGCTGTTATGGAGTGCCAATAAATGCCCCCATTACGCCTCCTCCAGGCGAACATCAACCACTGCGCCTCCGTTTAGGACCTTTTGCTCTAGAGCATGGCGCAGTGGTTGATTAACATCGCCGTGGTCGCTGAGCCGTACTTTGTCCCACCCAGGGATGACTGGGTGGAGGACCTCAACGGCTCAGTGGCCCTAATTTCGTCGGCCGCCGCCGGCACCCCGTCCCTCGAGGCCATCAAGAGAGGACGGGGTTGCGTAGCAGCACGGTTCGGGGAGATAGTCGTGGTGGGGGTATACTTCTCCCCGAGCCGAACTCTTGCCGAATTCCACAACTCCCTTAAGAGTCGTCGTCGTAGGGTGTCGATCCCTCCCCGTGCTCGTCCTCGGGGACTTCAATGCCAAAAATTTGGCTTGGGGTTCCCGACCTACAGACACACAGGGCAGGATGGTGGAGGACTGGGCTCTGGAGACAGGCCTGGTCGTCCTAAACCGCGGTTCGGTCCCAACATGTGTGCGGATGCGGGGTGAATCAGTGGTGGACATATCGTTCGCCAGCCCCGCTCTGTCGCCACATGTCCTTGACTGGCGCGTCATGGAGGGGGAGGAGACCTACTCAGACCACCGGTATATCCGGTTTGACGTCTCCTCCCAGACCTCTAGCGCGCCGGTCCGCCCGGCCCCGAGTGGTCCGCGGTGGGCGCTGAAGCACCTTGACCGGGAGCTCCTCCTGGAAGCTTCGATCGTGCAGGCCTGGGTGTCACCCATGGGCCATGGGCTCCCCCGCTGACGCAGAGTCTCCGGCCTCAGCTCGTGGAGGACGTGGTGAGCGCTCTGTTTCCCTCGCGAGGGGAACATACCCCTCCTCCCATGGCTCCAACTCCTGCGATGTCTGATGCGGACCACACCAACGACGACGATGATGCTCCAGAAGTGACCGAGGTAGAGTTAAGAGCGGCGGTACGTAGGCTGAATGCCAAAAATACCGCCCCAGGACCCGACGGCTTCCCTGGAAAAGCCTGGGTCCTGGCCTTAGGGGCTCTCGGGCCTGGACTACGGGGGCTACTAAGCGCATGCTTGGAGAGGGGCCAGTTCCCACTTCGCTGGAAGACGGGGAAACTGGTCCTCATAAAGAAGACAGGGCGCCCTGCGGACTCTCCGTCTGCTTACCGGCCCATTGTGCTGCTTGACGAGGTGGGCAAGCTCTTCGAAAGAGTCATTGCAGACCGCCTCGTCGGTCAACTTAGGCGAGCGGGCCCGGATTTGGCGGAGAGCCAGTTTGGCTTCCGCAGGGGGCGCTCAACAGTGGACGCCATCATGCGCGTGCGAGCCCTCACGACAGGGGATGCTGTGGCCCGGGGTGGGGTTGTCTTGGCGGTGTCTCTAGACATCGCCAACGCCTTCAACACCCTTCCCTGGAGTTGCATCAGGGAGGCATTCCGGTATCACCGGATGCCGACCTATCTCAGTCGAGTGGTCGAGGCCTATTTGACGGACAGGGCCATAATTTACCCCGGTCACCAAGGAGTGTGGAATCGGCGAGAGGTGTCGTGCGGTGTTCCACAGGGATCGGTCTTGGGACCGCATCTGTGGAACAACGGGTACGACTGGGTGCTGCGCGCTGACCTCCCTATCGGCGTCAGTGTAGTCTGTTACGCTGACGACACACTAGTCCTGGCAAAAGGGAGGTCGCACCAGGCGGCGGCTGACGCAGCGACCCTCGGGGTTGCGACAATCGTCAACAGGATCCGGCAATTGGGACTCGAGGTGGCCCTGCAGAAGTCCGAGGCCATGTGCTTTCATGGTCCTCGGAATGCGCCACCGTCGGGTTCCCACATAACGGTAGGAGGGGTTCACATCGGCGTCGGGTCGACGATGAAGTACCTGGGACTTGTCCTCGACAGCCGGTGGAACTTCGAGGAGCACTTCCGACGTTTGGCTCCCAGACTGGAACGGGCCGGGGCTGCCCTAAGGCGGCTCCTCCCCAATCTAGGCGAACCAAACGCCTCCTGCCGGAGGCTCTACGCGGGGGCCGTGCGGTCCATGGCCCTTTTCGGGGCACCGGTGTGGGCGCGGTCGTTAAGGAAGCGACCAGCCCGATGCCTGACCGCGTCCCAGAGGGTCATGGCCATTCGGCTGATCCGGGGATACCGCACGGTCTCCGCTGAGGCGGCGAGCCTCCTTGCCGGATTACCGCCATGGGATCTGGAGCCCAAAGTCCTCGCCCACATGTGGGAGTGGCAAGAGGAGGCAAAACGCCGGGGTATAACTCCGCTGCCGCGAGAAATCGCGGTACGGCGGACAGAGCTCCGGCGGGATCTCATGGCGACATGGAGAATGCGATTGTCGCAACCCAGTGCTGGGCACGCCACAATAGCGGCGGTAAGTCCCCTCTTTGAGGAGTGGCTAGAGAGAGGCGCCACGGCGCCCTCACCTTCCGCCTGACGCAGGTCCTCACCGGACACGGTTGTTTCGGGAGGTTCCTGTTCCGTATAAGGCGGGAGGAAACGACAGGGTGTCACCATTGTGTGGATCACCCTGAGGACACGGTGGAGCATACGGTGGAGGTCTGCCCGGCTTGGTTAGAGCACCGCCGTGTCCTCGTAGCGGCGATCGGCGGCGATCTCTCGCGTCCGACCCTGGTCCAGGCCACTACTGCGAAGCAGTGATGCTGGCAAAGGAGGAGGCGGAGCGCGTGAGGCAACGGGAATCCCAGCGCCCTCACGCCACTAGCCGCCGCAGGAGATGTCCTGGTCGAGAGATGACACCAAACTCCCAGCCACCGTAGGCGCGGGCCTGCGGGCGGTGAGCAGTGGGCAGCTCGCCGCTCGATAAGGACCAGGCCCGAGTCGACGGCGCGTCGTGTTTCACGCGCGCCTCAAAGAGATGTCAGCACATCGTGACGGGGTCCACGAAGACCGATGCCTCCTGGGTCAGGGTTGCGGGTTGGTTAAACAAGAAGCCGTGGCCCTGGCCGTTGCACAGGCAAGTAAAGAAACACGGGTGGGTTTTAGTCAGTAAAAGTCTGACACGCCCTTCCGCTCTGCCCAGAGCGGGAGAAGTCATTTGATGATTTCCCACCCCAACAAAAAAAAAAAAGTTTTAGGCAAAGTTATGATGTGGCCACTATGCTGCGATATTTCAATGTTCTTTATGAATTATTTACTGAATGCACTTTTTACTACATAAATCACGCGCTTTTATTTAGTAAACGACACTATAAATCATTTTAAAAGTCCAATGAAAAATACACGTGACTCTCATCTTAGCTGTTGTCTGTAAAGTCGGTTTACTGAAGACAGTTGAACGTGACAACGTCATTCTTATGAGTCAACCATTCCATCAGTATTTTCTTAAATACAGCTGAAATGGTTGCATTTTTCAAAAGAAAGATCGTGGAATAGTTCTGTTTAGTTTTGTCAATAGGGTATTTGACTAAAAAAAAATAATTAGTCCGTCAGTCAGATTTCCAAAAATACTAGACAAGTATTTTTTCTTTTTTCATATAAACAAAAAATGAAGACGACACAGCAAGTTGAAAACTCGTGTGACGTCACTGCACGCTACACTTTTTAGCGACCAGTGACGTCACCAATCACCACTGTTGATCTTTGATGCCTTTTATATTTGTAAATTTTTATTGATTTGATAAAACAAAATATACGTATCCAATATTTTTCTATAATCTGAATGACGGACTAAATAGAATATTTTTTTTTTAACCCAGGAAACATCCCTATTATAGCATAACCTACAATCGCTGCACTAGCGGACCGATGCTATTTATTTTAATGATGAAAGCACGAATATTGGGCAAAGGCAATATACCACTAAACATATATTTAATATCGAAAGAATCATTACCTTTATCACCGCAATTATCGTTGCTATAAACAATTGACACCACATTCACTTTTCACTGCACTTGACGAAAACATGTAAATGTATTATTGTCCCTTTCTCCCAGGATTCCAGTTGACGCACTCACTGGGCGGCGGCACAGGCTCCGGCATGGGCACCCTGCTGCTTAGCAAAATCCGTGAGGAATTTCCCGACAGAATTATGAATACGTTCAGTGTGGTGCCTTCACCTAAGGTGAGAATTAATTTTTATCCACGGGATTTTTCTAGGACAATAAGAAAAGAGATATCATCGGCATAATATCGGCTGTCGACAGAAGTTACCACCCACCAGACAAAATCTTGCCGCCCGATACAACAACATTTGGCACATCTTATCCGGCACACATCGCAACACAACTGCTCAGACCTGTCCTCCGTACGGCTTCACCAGACATCATGCCGGAACACGACGAATCGCTTGGCGGCAAGACTTTGTCTGGTGGGTGGTAACTTCTGCCGGCAGCCGATGTTATGACCTACCACCGATTGTTTGTACGTTTGCTTGTTACGCTTTCTGAACGGATTTGAATGAAAGCTGGCACATCGGTAAACCATGACCTGGATATGAAGAAAGGATACTTTTCATTATAAAAAAAAACGCACGAAGTCGCGGGCGCCAGCTACTTCATTCCCAATATTTTCTGCACTTCATATTTAAAGTGGTTCGTAGTGGCCTAGTGGTTAAAACACCAGCCTCTCAAGTATGAGTGTGGGGGTTCGATTCCAGGTCAGGCAAGTCCCAATGTAACTTTTCTAAGTTGTATGTACTTTCTAAGTTTATCTTGGACACCAATGACTGATTATAACGTGAAGGAAAACATCTTGAGGTCACCTGGACTTTAAGTCTGAAATCGCCAACCCGCATTGAGCAAGCGTGGTGATTACGCTCAATCCTTCTCTGTATGAGAGACCTGTGCCCAGCAGTGGGACGATAAAAAGGTAGATGATGATGAAATTTAAAGTGTCAATTCCTCCACAGGTCAGCGAGGTAGTCCTGGAGCCATACAACGCCACACTATCCGTTCACCAGTTGGTAGAAAACACAGACATGTCATTCTGTATCGATAACGAGGCGCTGTACAACATCTGCTTCAGAACATTACGTCTCGCGAGCCCTAGCTACGGTGATTTGAACCATTTGATATCGGTAAGTTAACAGTTACTAATAATAGATATTACTACTCCCGCCAGTTAACTGTGCACGTCACTGGAATGCGACCCCTTTCCCGCTTCCCCACGCGGCGCCCCAATTCGCCGTAAGCGCTGAGTAGCGATAGCATCTTTGTTACAATTGTCTTATTACAGTTTAAAACCTCTGTTGTTATTACTGTTTCTGTGGAGTTTTTGCTTTGTTTTTTTTTTATTAACTTTGTTTTTGTTTTTTACATTTTCGACGCGTTAGTGAAGCATGTTGGTTACACCAACTTTATATTTCAGTCCATATGTTTCAATTTAATTGCAAAACGTCATGAGTAAAATGACCTAGTTTTATGACGCTTTATCATCAAAACAGCCTTTTATTAACATTAAAAAAAAAAAAAATGTAATTTATATTTTTTTTAACATAATTCTCGTTTTTTGCAAACGGTACCGTCCGAATGGGAGCCTCCGTGGCGTAGCGGTAGCGAACGCGGCCCGCTGTACATGGAAGCGCGGTATCGATCCCCGCGCAGGGCAAATATTTGTATGCATGATGATTTGCATTAGTCTGGTCGTGCCTCGGAAAACACGTTAAGCCGTTGGTCCCGGTTCAACATCTAACGCCAGCCGGGTTGTTGGAGTTCTCAAAAGTCCATCAATTGGTCTAACTGCAATGCTTCGATATCGCCTACGGGTTGTGGAGGTCAGACGACAGTCGCTTCACGGAAAATATCGAAGTTTAGCCACAATCAGCAGTTAGACTGGTAAAGCGGACCCCAGATTCCCAAAGGTGAAAAAGCTTGATGTGTCTGGGATTTAACGCTGTGATGTGATGACATAGTTTAAAACAAAGTCGCTTTCTCTATCCCTATATCCCTATGTATGCTTCTTTCCCTATCTTCTATCCCTATGTATGTCTGCTTCTATCTTTAAAACTAAGCAACGGATTTTGATGCGGTTTTTTTAATAGAGTGACTGAAGAGGAAGTCTTACTTGTATAATAACACCCATTACATAGTTGAGAAATACTGTTATTTTTGAGGTTTTTAATGTGATGTCGTAAATAATTACATGTTTTCCGCTTACATTGCAATCGCAGGTTGAACGACGAGATATATCAAAATAATGTACTAAATACACATTAAAAAGGTCTACAAAAAGTCCGCGATGGTATATGTCTATCTCTTATGGATATCCTACAATAACATTTTATGTCATTTACTTTTTACAACAAATAATGGCTAATCTTCGAAGCGATTTATCCAATTACACCACTACGATCCGGACGAAGCGTTTCGCCCCCTCCTTTATACCGCGTACATCGAGGGACTGGAATAATTTGCCAGCGGCGGTGTTTCCGTCGGACTACAATTTGAGTGTCTTCAAGGCTAGAGTGAATAGGCTCTTAATAAACTAGTGCGCTTTACCATCAACGATTGCGTCACTGCTTACCATCAGGCAGGATTGCGGTCAAGCGCTAGTTTATAATATATATATAAAAAAAAATTAAATACCTTAAATACATTGTTGATTTAATATAGATCTTTAAGGCCCCTTACACATGATTTTAGTTCATATTTTCGAAGATATTACAGATTTAAAAATTGCGGGACGTAGCGTTTGCGGCGGTACCGACCGGCCGAAGCTCCCGCCGTTTTTACATACAATGTTTACAGTTTTTCTGTAGTATAATTAGTATCAGTAGGGCACACCAGATTTTATTTAAATCAGGTTTAAACCACCTAAATGGTTATTGAATTATGAACCTAACGATTATAGAAATGTAGTTCTTTATATAAAAATGACAGCCAAGTTCGGTACCAAGTTGTCACTTTTGTATTAAGAACTTTAACTTAACCTCAATACAGTTCGAAATAAAAATACTGACTGGATCTAAAATTAGATTTCGTTTAGTAATAAGGGGGTTTAAGTTCTTAAAATTACGATTAGCCCCTCTGATTCAGAACGCCTTGCCTCACCAGCCCTCAATAGGACTAATTGATCCATTTATTTTACTAAACTTATACTTTACAACCATCGAAAAAATATGTTAACCCCCCTGGGTTCCGGATCACGTACAGGTATAAAGAAACAGGCTAGGAGCCAATGCCTCTACTATAGTAACGAACTGATGCCAACGCTCCTATAATAGTAACTAGCTGGGGACCAACGCCCCTACTATAGTAACTTGCTGGGGTAGAATGTCCCTATCATAGTAACGGGCTGGAGGTCCAGAACCCGCCATAGTAACGGGCTGGGGGCCAATGCCTCTACCATAGTGACGACTGGGGCCAACGGCCCTATAATAATATCGAACTGGGGCCAATGTCCTTATAACAGTAACGTCGAGTACTAACGTCACTACTATAGTTCCGTGTTGGGTTCCAATGTCCCTACATTGGTAGCGAATGGGGGCCAACGTCACTATAATAGTGCTTGAGACCAATGCCCCTACTATAGAAACGGGCTAAGCGCCAACGCCCCTATTAGTAACTAGCTGGTGACCAATGTCCCTATCATAGTATAGGGCTGAGGGTCCCGCCATTCTAGTAACGCATTGAAGGCCTATGTCCCTACCATTACACCCACCCATTTATTGGAAAAGTTACTCTAATAACTAATTTCGGAAGTCGGTGTCATAAACGAATATACAAAACCAAAGACACCGACTTCCGAAGTTAGTTATTTTTCACTTTGTAGTGGTTTTTGGAAGTCGTTGTTTTTTTGTAAAAAAGTTTTTATTTTACACTTTTTAGTTGTTAAAAGTACTATGTATTCAGTTGCATCCGGTCAGACTGGAAGCTGACGCAAATATAGTTGGGAAACGACGTAATTTTGTTTACTTTAATTTTTACCCGTAAGTATTCCCTTAACTGCTCAACTGGTCTCATCAATACTGCCGTCATAAGGAAAAAAAGACGCACCTAACATCTTTTTTTTTTTTCAAATTGAGTTACATGCATATTCTAAATCAGTAAATAAAATGGCCTACACCAATATTATTATATTTCGCATAAAAAAATTTTAGATGCGTCATTTTTCCTTATGACGGCCGAATATAAAAGAATGAAGTCCAACCACAAAGTAGCTACTGTAAACCGTTGAGGAGTTCCCGGAACTGGCATTTGTCTTCATCATTAGAGCTCTTATAATAGTCACAACCCATCTAGGTGTAAAGTTCTTATCAATACAAATTAATTGAGCCCAAACACAAGGTAGCTGCTGTAAATTGTTGAGGAGTTCCTTTGACTGTCTCTCGGCTCCATCATCAGATCTACTCCAGACCTTTATTAAATTGTAGTGCTTTAAAATAATGAAAATACTAAGAAATACCAGTATATATAATAATACTGTATTTTTTAGTATTTTGCGCCCCTGCAATTTTTGAAGGTTCCCCTTGTTTTCTCTGGTCTTCCACCATCAAACCCTGATATCCTTATCATGGGACCAACCTTGGGAACGTCTTTTTTCCAAGAGAAAAAGAATTATCGAAATCGGTTCATAAACGACGAAGTTATGCGCGAACAAATATAAAAAAAAAACACGGTCGAATTGAGTAACCTCCTCCTTTTTGAAGTCGGTTAAAAAAGAACATAAGACATTAAACTAAAAAAAGGTAGTGTTAAAGATTTTTTAACGGACATTATTCAGGTCATTATTTGAATGGCTGCCGCTTAATTAAAAGGCTAGGTGATTAACTATACGAATGCATCATCTTAGCTATTACTTCTTGCTTGTGGAGGTATGAGGAACAGGGAGTAAAGTTCACTCATCCTCCATAGAAAAGGTAGGATCCTCCGACCAGACGGGTGTTAAGTCTGGCGGGCACTTGCCCAATGCTTGAAATTGGGAAGTTGTATGTATGCTAGTTGCACGGTAAACTCTGATTGCGAGATGTAGAATTCGTGTGACGTCAGTATGACCGGGTTGTTCGCATGTTGCGTTGTAGGCACTGCTACATGCTCATAAATTCCACTAACATTCTCACTTTCTTCCAGCTCACAATGTCCGGTGTGACGACATGCCTCCGTTTCCCAGGACAACTGAATGCTGATCTCAGGAAGCTAGCTGTGAACATGGTGCCATTCCCCAGGCTCCACTTCTTCATGCCAGGTTGGTTTTTCTTGTGTTACCCGCAGCTATATAAGCCCCGCACGTTGATATTGCGATTGGCGGCCATCTTGGTGACGTAGTCGAACTCGCACCGGATCGCTGATCACTTTTACAAGACATTTTTTTTTTTACTGTGTGAAGTAGGAGGGTAGGTGTAGTAGGAGTAGTAGGTGTAGGATTTCCTAACTGACTACCTCTGAGAAGAAATAGCTGAAACGAACTCAGGGATGATCGTCTTTTTTCAAGTCCAGACATTAAAAATGTAAATGTTTACAATAATTTACCTTATAATTACGGATATTGCTTACTATCAATGCTTAACAGAGCGAGCAGCTCAGTCCCAAGCTTTTTGTCTTCTAAGTAATCTGTGATTTTATAATACCCTTTCTTGCAAAGTTTGGCCTTTATATAGTTTTTAAATCGTTTCATTAAATGATTTAAAAACTATATAAAGGCCAAAATTTGAAAGCTTCCCATGGATATTCGAAACTCACCCATTGGTAAGTTTCGAATGTCCATGGGAAGCTTTTTGTAAAAGTGTATACATTGACCCATGAACGAGTTGCCTACTCTGTGGAGACGAGTGTGATGTACAGCAAGATTGTGTTTGTTCCTGGTAGATCATCCCGCGATTACGTGCTTACGCGCATCGTATACTTGATACAGCTTTTGTTTTTGTTATCCTGTTTTATTGTTTTTCTTCAGTTTTGTTACCTGTTACCCGTAGAATTGAATAAGAAATTAATTAGAAAAAAAATCTTATACATAGTAATAAAAAGATACTCGTTCCCTTGAAATTCGGTAATGAAATGAAAGTTTATTTGTCAGAATATGGATCATCATCATCATCCCAGCGTTAATCCCAGTCGCATCCGAAGCCTTTTCAGCTTTGGAGTCTGGGGTTCATCTTACCAGTCCAACTGCTGATATGGCTAAACTTGACATTTTCCATGAAGCGACTGCCGTCTGACCTCCACAACCCGAACGCCTTCGGGTTGTGGAGGTCAGACGGCAGTCGCGATGTCGCCCATCGAAGCATTGCAGTTAGACCAATTGTAGGACTTTTGAGGGCTCCAACAACCCGTAACAACTGCCACTAGATGTTCGTAGGGCAACCGGGACCAACGGCTTAACGTGCTTTCCGAGGCACGACCAGACCAGTGCAAATATTCATATTCATGCATACAAAGACTTGCACTGTGCGGGGATCGAACCCGCGCCACCTTGCGAAGCGGCTGCGTCCGCTACCGCTACGCCACGGAGGCTGTGTTTGTCAGAATATGGATGAGTAGGTATAAAGAGTGTATGTATGATAAAATTATAAAATACAAATAAACCCATTACCCTAGCTTATTAACTTTGTATTACAAATTTTTTTGCTAGCTGTCATTAAGCCGTTGGTCTCAGTTGCCATACGAACATCCAGTGGCAGTCGTTACGGGTTGTTGGCGCCTTCAAAAATCCAACAATTGGTCTAACTGCAATGCTTCGATATCGCCTTCGAGTTGTGGAGGTCAGACGGCAGTCGCTTCACGGAAAATATCGAAGTTTAGCCGAAATCAGCAGTTAGACTGGTAAAGCGGACCCCAGACTCCAAAGTTAAAAAAAGCTTCGGATACGACTGTGATTATTAACGCTGAGATGATGATTGTATTATTATTTTATTTCGGAGTTTCTCTGCGTGATCGAATCAGAAATGAGGAGATCCGCAGAAGAACCAAAGTCACCGATATAGCTCTGCGAGTCGCTAAACTTAAGTGGCAGTGGGCATTGCTCGTAGAACCGATGGCCGATGGGGCAGTAAGGTTCTGGAGTGGCGACCACGTACTGGAAGACGCAGCGTAGGGAGGCCCCCAACAAGGTGGACCGATGACCTGGGGAAGGTCGCGGGAAGCCGATGGATGCGGGCAGCACAAGGCCGGTCAACGTGGAAAGCCTTGGGGGAGGCCTTTGTCCAGCAGTGGACATCTATAGGCTGAAGAAGAAGAAGATGATTGTATACCTAAACATTTATGGGCACACGTATAAAGGTGATACTGATTTCTAAAGAAATCATTTCCAGTATAGGAGACATGTAGACAACGGGTATTTTTAGAAAATGGCCCTGTTCTTCTATTCCGAATAACCTTCTCGGACCAAATCCTTCAAATACCTTTCTCGGTGGTAGGCCATAACATCGGCTGCCGGCAGAAGTTACCACCCACCAGACAAAGTCTTGCCGCCAAGCGATTCGTCGTGTTCCGGCATGATGTCTGGTGAAGCCGTACGGAGGACGGGTCTGAGCAGTTGTGTTGCGATGTGTGGCGGGTACGATGCGTCAAATGTTGTTTTGTCTGAGTTTGGTCGTGGAGGGTCTCCACTCCACATCTGTCTCCCTCTGGCGCAGCATCGTTGGTCGTGTTGTTGGGTTTAACATTGCATCACCTCGCTCAACTGCCGTCTTCCTTCCTATTCACTAAGTTTTTTTTAATTGATTGGGCTTAATAAACTAACGCGCTTTACCATCAAAGATGTTTGTTTGTTCGCGCTAATATCGGGAGCTACTGGTCCGATTTGAAAAATTCTTTTTTCGTTGGATAGCCCATTAATCCAGGAAGGCTTTAGGCTATATAACATCACGCTTCGACCAATAGGAGCGGAGCATAACTAACTCTACGCGAACGAAGTCGCTGGCGGCCGCAGTATTAAATTAATATTTGTCAATATATTCCAGGTTTTGCCCCACTAACGGCCAGGAACTGCCTCACGTTCCGCGCACAAACTGTCCCTGAACTGATGAGTCAGGTAAGTTATTTTAACCTTATTTTGTCATGTCAAAAATTATGTTTAGGAAACATGCTTTTTTTTCACTGCCCTAGGAATTTCTCCTGCGGTGCTAAGGTCCTGGGTGCGTTTACAACCATATAAACTGACATACACAAACAGCCAGACCCGGAACTTGTCCGTGCGCGAATCGATCCCGCGGCACGCGGCGCAGCAGTCGATCGCGCACACACACAGACACACGCTAAAATATGCACACACGCACTCGCCCAAACACACACACAGACGCACGCTAAAATATACACACACGCACACGCTCAAACACACACATAGACACACGCACTCGCCCAAACACACACAGACACACGCTAAAATATACACACACACACTCGTTCAAACACACACATAGACACACGCTAAAATATACACACACGCACTCGCTCAAACACACATAGACACACGCTAAAATATACACACACGCACTCGCTCAAACACACATAGAGACACACGCACTCGCTCAAACACACACAGACACACGCTAAAATATACACAAACGCACTCGCTCAAACACAGCCTATAAATAAATAAATGCTGCATCTTCCTGTTTACCCTATTCCTTCGTAATTAAAAGTGCCTACAATTGCTTTATTTTTAATAAATAAATGTTTTCCGAATTTGAAGAAAACTAATAGCCTCCACTCAATACTAGATGGCGCTAATCTCAACTGCTTCCCTTCTCCTTAGATGTTCAACTCCGGGAATATGATGACAGCCGCGGATCCGCGTCACGGCCGCTACCTCACCGTGGCCACCATCTTCAGAGGAAGGATGTCAATGAAGGAAGTCGATGAGCAGATACTGGCCATACAGAATAAGAATTCGAGGTAAGATTACATTCGGGAAGTTCCTGTTCCGTATAAGGCGGGAGGAAACGTCAGGGTGTCACCATTGTGTGGATCGCCCTGAGGACACGGTGGAGGTCTGCCCGGCTTGGGTAGAGCACCGCCGTGTTCTCGTAGCGGCGATCGGGGACGATATCTCGCGTCCGACCCTGGTCCAGGCCAGGATCCGGAGCAAGAGTGCATGGCAGGTCGTCACCTCCTTCTGCGAAGCAGTGATGCTGGCAAAGGAGGAGGCGGAGCGCGTGAGGCGGCGGGAATCCTAGCGCACTCACGCCACTAGCCGCCGCAGGAGACGCCCTGGTCGGGAGATAACATCGAACTCCCAGCCACCGCAGGCGCGGGCTTGGTTGAGCTGTGGGCAGCTCGAAACCGTGGCCCTGGAGCACAGGCAAGTGAAAGAACACGGGTGGGTTTTAGCCAGTAAAAGCCTGACACGTCCTTACGCTCCGCCCAGAGCGGGAGAGGTCATTTGATTTGCATCAGATCGCATTTATGCACTCACACTGGCTTCAATCCCCTTGTTCCACTGACCTCTATTATTTACCACTGGACAGGCGACTGTCAAAGTGTTTTTGTGCCCGTTTGATAATCGCCATTTTGGCGCTGTCGAACGTAACGAGTGTCCGTGGTACTAAAACTAGTGATGTCGACATCAGCGAACAAAATATATCGATAACTCTTGATCGGTACTTTCTATTTGATGCCGTGTCCCTACTAACGTATCTATGGCATAGACCCCTGCTTGAGAAAAGTACTCAATACTTTGAGGTATCGATACTTTTGTACCGATACTTTTTTATCGATACTACTCATGAGTAAAGTATCGATACTTTCTATTCGATACCGTGTCCCTATTTACAATATACGTCAAAATTAGTTCCGTGCACACTCAATGGTGGCGCTTCAAATAGGCACAAAAATATAGCTGTCAAACTTACGGAACAGCCTATCCAGTGGTAATTATAGTAATTAGTGCCTTGTTCACAAACTAAACTGCATCTTTTTCTCTCTATTCCGTACATATTGATAAAAATAATAATAAGGCATACTTACTTATGTATATTGATGACTTATTGTTAGCATCAACCAGTCAAGAAGAAATTCATAAGCTAAAATTGTTGTTAAATGAATACTTTAAAATTAAAGACTTGGCAATGATTAAACGTTACTTAGGAATGGAAATAGTTCAAGATTTATTTTAGGGAGTGTGTGAGGGAATTGCATGATTTAATTCCCCCATCTCCGTTCCACCATCGGACGACCCGTCGTACGGCGAGTTTCCACCCTTACGTTGTTAACACCACTACGATCCGGACGAAGCGTTTCGCCTCCTCTTTTATACCTCGAGGGACTGGAACAATTTGCCAGCGGCGGTGTTTCCGTCGGACTACAATTTCAGTGTCTTCAAGTCTAGAGTGAATAGGCTCTTAATAAACTAGTGCGCTTTACCATCAACGATTGCGTCACGGCTTATCATCAGGCAGGATTGTGAAAAACTGTTTGAAACACTATGATCAAGATATGTAAACAATTAGTAAGTAAATATTTTCCTTCTCTCCTCAGCTACTTCGTAGAATGGATTCCAAATAATCTGAAGGTAGCTGTGTGCGATATTCCACCTCGCGGCCTCAAGATGTCTGCCACGTTCATCGGCAACAGTACAGCTATACAGGAGATCTTCAAACGTATCTCCGAGCAGTTCACGGCTATGTTCAGGAGAAAGGTAAGGCGGCAAAAGGTTTTCTTTATTGTAAAACTAGCTTTCCGCCCGCGGCTTCGCCCGCGTGGAGTTCGGTTATATCGCGCTTTTTAGATTTCCCTCGGGAACGTCAAATTTTTCCGGGATAAAAGGTATCCTATGTCCTTTCTCAGGGTCTAAAGATTGTCTGTGCCAAAATTCATCAAAATCGGTTGGGAGGTTTAAGCGGGAAAGCGTAACAGACAGACAGATAGAGTTACTTTCGCATTTATAATATTAGTATGGATATGTAAAGAAAACTCCGTCCAACCCATAAGAATAATAAAGGTTAGGTAAACAGATGACCAAATAAAAATATAAAATTTTACATAATCATCATAGTAACAATACTAATGAATTTGAATTTTTTTTTTCCGCAAATTAATTCCAACTTCCCTAAAATTTGGTAATTTTTGAAAAAGTTACAACACCATTTTCGGCGGTATTATTATGAGCGATGTGACCCCGTGCCGCGTGCCTTGCCCCCCATCGCCCGCGCATGTATTGCCTAACGCACATGTATTAAGTTACCTCCTTTTGCGAAATAATATTTATTTTTTAGGGGGATTTTAAGAGTCAAGTAATGGTTATGAGCGCCCCCATAACCATTCAAGTCAGATTTTTAGGGTCGAATCATCCCCAGCTATTTTGTCTTACAAAAACATCTACATGAGACATTAGGTATTTGTAGTGTAGTGTGTAGTGCAAATAGACGCAAATGGTCCTGTATAAGTCCCCGTTTATACTTTGATTAGTAATTAGGGGAGTTCATGCATGTCCTGCGAGATTTTCAGGGGGGGAGGCAACTGCCCCACCTGCCCCTGGGGAACGCTTATGATAGGCCATAACTTCCGCTGCCGGCAGAACTTACCACCCACCAGACAAAGTCTTACCGCCAAGCGATTCGTCGTGTTCCGGCATGATGTCTGGTGAAGCCGGAACACGACGAATGGCATAGCCGTACGGAGGACGGGTCTGAGCAGTTGTGTTGCAATGTGTGCCGGGTACGATGCGCCTAATGATGTTGTGTCGGGAGTTTGGTCGTGGAGGGTCTCCACATCAATCTCCCTCTGGGTTAAACATTGCATCACCTCGCTCAACTGCCTGAGTGAATGGCTTATTATACTAGCGCGCTTTACCATCAACGATTGCATCACTGCTTACCATTATGCGGGATTGCCATCAAGCACTAGTTTATAATTAGACTAGCTTTCCGCCCGCGGCTTCGCCCGCGTGGAATTCGGTTATAATGCGCCTTTTAAAATCCCCTCGGGAATATTTTTCAATAAAAGGTAGCCTATGTCCTTTCTCAGGGTCTAAAGATTCTGTGCCAAATTTCATTTAAGAGGTTTAAGCGGGAAAGCGTAGCATACAGACAGACAGAGTTACTATCGCATTTATAATATTAGTATGGATTTAAAAAAACATGTACATTATTGTTTTCCAGGCTTTCCTCCACTGGTATACGGGTGAAGGTATGGACGAAATGGAGTTCACAGAGGCAGCCAGCAATATGGCCGATTTGATATCTGAATACCAACAGTACCAGGTACAGTCAACATACAACCTTCTTTACATCAGTACATATACAGAGTGGTGCTGACAATACGACAATAAATGAAAACATAGACTATGCTGGTTCATAGGAATAATCCTAAACCATAGAAAAAAACCTAGAATAAAAAAAAAGAATTTCAAACAAACTAAATCGCATAAAATTGTGAATGGAATAGAACATCCTTTAAAATATTAGTTCACTGACCTCCGATCGGCGACAGCGCGGTCCTGTATCTACTTGCTTTTTCCTCGACATTTATTAAAGTTTAGTACCTACCGCTTTGCTTCTCGTCGTCCAAGATACCACAGTGTCTCAAGACTAAAGTCTATGATCAGTGTGTGTTGCCAGTGATGACTTACAGAACTGAAACGTTGTCGCTCACAATGGGCCTCATACGAAGGCTCAGAGTCACACAAAGGGCAATGAAAAGAGCTATGCTCGGAGTTTCTCTGCGTGATCGAATCAGAAATGAGGAGATCCGTAGAAGAATCAATGTCACCGACATAGCTCTGCGAGTCGCTAAACTTGGCAGTGGGCCGATGCCCGATGGGGCCGACGGGTTCTCGAGTGGCGACCACGCACCGGAAGATGCAGCGTGGGTGGCCCCCCCACCAAGGTGAACCGACGACCTGGTGAAGGTCGTGGGAAACCGCTGGATTCGGGAGGGTCAGTACCGGACGTCGTGTAGATCCTTGGGGGAGCCTATGTCCAGCAGTGGACGTCTTTCGGCTGAAATGATGATGAATACTCTAAGTGTATGTTATTACCAGATGTCCAAACTTACGATATCACATTTTACATCTGACAATTTCAACGTAACCTCCTAGCGAGGAGATCTTTTGTTAAACGGCGGAAACTTATTTGTACACCTATTAAATAAGAAATGTATATTTGAATAGACCTGGTCATACTTACAGGAGGCGAACATTGATGATGAGGATGTCTTCGATGAGGAAGAAGAGGCCCAGGAAGCAGAGGCTCAGGAACAATACGGCGGAGCCTCCAACACAATGGAGATGATATAATTAACCAAAACAAACAAACCAGTCCAAGTTCCATCAACATCTCTAATTATGTAATTATTATTATTGTGTTATTATAATTTAAGACTATAAAATATTACAATCGCATTGAATTTAATTTTTTATAGCGATCCGTAGTTTTTTTTAATTAAAAAAAAAACGGATTTTTATAATTTGATTGTTTTTTTTTTTATGTTTATTGTTACGGGCGGCATGTTTCACGTCCACTTAGCATACGCGTATATGTCAAAAATGACGTTAACTATTGTCAAAACCAAATGTTGTTTCCCAAAGTAATTATCTTGCGGTACATCAAATGATAACGATTACGTAAACGGTATTATTTGATGAAAGTTTGTGACGCCGATCGGCGTATTATTTTTCATACTTATATTCGAACCACGCCAATCGGCGCAATGTTAAACTAATTCTGCTACTCACTAAAAACAGTCCTTAATCCAACAACTATAGCGCACTACTGGAGAAATCTCATGAATAAATTGAAATTCATAACAAAGTGCTGAAAACGCCGATTGGCGTCTTATTTTTTGTTCGGAAAGTGCGGTTGACGCCGATCGGCGTTTACGTTAAAAACTATGCCGCATCTGGGTAGCGAGACCTAAATTTGTTGCCGCATTGAATGGATTTACCTATCAACTGTTTAGAACAGAAGAAATAGAGAAAAGGCCGGTCCTTTTCTTTATGCCATCTCGCCTGTTTCAACAAGCAGCAAACGCAGTTTTCTTGGCCCATTCGTCTTTTAAAGGCGTATACAGTAAAACTGTCTTCCAACAATTGGTCTAACTGCATCATCATCATCATCATCTCGGCGTTAATCCCAGTCGCATCCGCAGCTTTTTCAGCTTTGGAGTCTGAAAAAGCTCTTCTTTTCTTTCCTTTTTGGAGTCTGAAAGAGTCGATATCTAAGCATTATGCTTAGATATCGCCTTCGGGTTGTGGAGGTCAGACGGCAGTCGCTTCACGGAAAATATCGAAGTTTAGCCAAAATCAGCAGTTAGACTGGTAAAGCGGACCCCAGACTCCAAAGCTGAAAAAACTTCGGATGCGACTGGGATTAACGCTGAGATTATGGTGATGACAGTGAAACTGTATTCGCAAAACATTCTACAAATAAAATCATTAAGGAGGTCCGTTTTTTTTTAAATAACTACCAAACTGTGTTTATCTATAGGCCCAGTTTAAACCATCACTCAATCATATCAATAATTCTAACTTTAGTTAAGGTGCTTATTATAAAACTTGACATTAAATCCGGGTCAAAAATATCAATTTTATATTAAGATCTTTAATTGACCCTGGCTCTGAGGTCTAAACTTAAAAGTCTTGTAATAAGATAAATAAAAAATTGGACAAATACAATTTAAAATTAATAATTTATCAGTGTGTCAATTATTTCTGATGAAAGCAAAATGAATGGTTCTAATTAAAATATCGCTTATAGATCACTTGAAAGATTATTTAGTGCTATTTGAATTAAAGGAATTGAAACGGGACAAGATTTGTAGTATAAAAGGAACGAGATATAATTGGAAATAACTGAATTCTACGGGGTCATTGGCCTCGATTCCCTTCACTGATTTTAAGTTAAGTTCATACTTTTCTTTCCATATCATTAAAAAAAGGACAAAAGATGAAATATTAGTGTAGGCCTGTCAAATTAGTCCACTTCTGACGTAAATAGACGAGAGTTTTGGCAGGAAAGTCAAGCTGAGTGTCACGCTCATTTTTCATTGGACTTTTAAAATTATTTATAGTGTTGTTTACTACATAAAAGTGCCTGATTTATGTAGTAAAAAGTGCATTCAGTAAATAATTCATAAAGAACAATGAAATATCGCAGCATAGTGACCACATCATGACTTTGTCTCAAACCTCCCTCGTAAGACTGTTCACGCGGCCGTCTTTTTTAACATGAATAATTCATTACGTGACATTGGATAAATGCACAAACCGTACGAAGCCAAAAAAGAAAGAAAGAACCTTAAATGGACGTATTTTAGTCGCCATGTTTATCTTAATTTGACAGAATTAAACTAAAATGTTATCTTCTATCCTTTTCTTAACGAAATGGAAAGCAAAAGATGCACTTAGTTTTTGAACAAGAGAAACCGCGCCATTGTATTGATCATTATGGACGTCAAGGACCAAAACATAGTCTGAATTTGGAAAAAAATAAAGTACCTAACTGCTCCCACTCATGTCCACTCCAGCTTTTGCCTTCGACAAATTTCGCGGGAAATTTTAAACCCACACGTCGCATTCTATCGCTTGCTCGCAAATATTACTTTAGCTATCAGACTTTTTTCATTTTGCTCGGCTCCTGACGGTCGTAGCGTGATGTTAAAGCCTTTCCTTAAGATCAGGGCTATCAAAGGCGAAAATATTTTCAAATCTGATTGGTAATACCAGAGGGTAGCGCTTCTTCAAATAAAAAACACCAAAGAAACCCTTTCGAAATTGAATGTTAAGACATGGCTGATATTTTTCCAAGATTTCGTGTTTGGTCTTTTATTAAAAGTTGTTCATAATAATAAGAATACAGACCCTTCCTTTTGTACAAGAATATGCTCATATCGAGGTACGGATTTATTTATCTGCGAGGTTTTAAATGGGCTACCGGTCCATAGTACCTATCTGGACATGACTTTAATGCACTCCAATAGTGATATCTATACCAACCGCTTATTCTTGCAGCATTATTAATTTATACGACGTTCTATTTTTAAAATTTCAGTTTTAATAAAAACGGATTTTATTTTAAATGTTACTGGCTTCTAGAACCTAGCCCACTGTAACTTTTCTAAAAAGATCCGTTTTTATAAAAATAGATTTTGTTTATTTGAGAAAACCCTATTTTTTTATAAACCGTTTTTTAGCCATTTTAAATTATTATAATCGTAATTTTAAGCTATTGTTTGTTGAGCTGTGTTGAGCATTTAGATGACTGCAGTGTACCTTTTATTATTTTTTAAATAAATGAAAAATTGTGTAATCCTGTTTTTTATTACTTAGAATTTAGAAGCATCACCCATTTCCCCTTTTTTAACAATTGGGTAAGAATCAATTATTAAATTAGGTAAGAATCTGGTACAGACTGAGAATAGATAACTTCTTTGAGTAACCTACTTTATTTTCCACGCCTTAGGGCTGATTTACCAATCATCTAATAAATTTATCCGAGTAATAATTCTGAAATCTTGGCAGTTATTTCATACAAAACCTGTCAAAAGATCGGTTCTTAAAGTACTGTAAAGGGTATATCGACGTACAAACGAGTACCATGTATCCAGTACATGATTCTGAACCCCCGAGTGGGGGAATTTTTCGTCGGCTTTTTCATGATTAAAAAAAATATATATGAAGTTTTTTTTCACTTTAGACCTTTTATAATTGATATACTTTTATAACCCAATAAGATTTTAAAGTAAAAATTAATGAATTCGTTGATTACACAAAAAAGCGCAATGAAAACAAAACTCGAAAAACTGTCTTATCAGCTGATTTGATATAGTTTACATCAGGGATCAACGTCATACCTACAAACCCGCACGGCGGCACGCTTGCAACGTTCAAATGCCGAGCCGACGCTTTTTTTTAACCACTGTGAATTCTGTAACCGCTCATTAACGACATAAATGACTATCATAATTTTATTAGTGGCATGCGGTGTAGCCTATCCGCGAAGTTTGCGTTACAATGTCAGATACACCCTGTATAGTGTAGGTATGTATTACTTTATAATCAACATGTAAGGTCTCTAGAAAACACCAATGTCGTCATTCCACCATGAGTTTTCATTACGAGACTCGATCATCGATATCGACCGCGTTTGACTCATCGATTGTCCCGCTTCTAGGTTGTAAGAACTATCAACCAATGAGAGCGCCACACGCGCTCGATGCGTAGGTATGATCGAGTCTCGTAATGAAAACTGATGGTAGCCAAACTGAGGGCAATTAGTTGGGTGGCTCGATAGGTAAAGAACTTATAACCCTAATTTTATAGTCTGTGCAAAGTGAGCACTTGTGTACACACGTGTCGACATAATTATACTAATGGACATGCCGTACGCGTATAATCTGCACTAATTTTTTTGCTCTGAAAAGAGTGAGAGTCTGCCTATGCTTTCAGTCTATCACTATCTCTTTCCTCATAGATGATTGATGATTTTGAGAGAGATAAAGATAGTCTAAACGTACGGCATTTCTCCTAGCCTGACTGGCTGGGTAAAAGACTTCCTGACTGAACGGTCCCTCCGAGTTGTTGTTGACGGTTGCTCTTCTGAGCCCATGTCAACTAATGCCGCTGTTCCTCAGGGGTCTGTTCTCTCTGCAACTCTGTTCCTGCTGTAAATTAACGATCTTCTGATGGCCGGTATCTATGGGTATGCAGATGACAGCACAGTTGTAGAGAGATACCTGCCGGATGCTCGGGCTAGTAGGGAATCAATCCGGTCCGAAAGAGAGGCCATGGTTGAGCGAACGAGTGTTGCACTGCAGGCAGTCTTCGAATGGGGCAATGCCAATCTTGTAGCATTCAATGCCGCCAAAACACAGGCGTGTCTTTTCACCGCCAAAAGGAGCCCGTTCACCTTGGCTCCTACTTTTCGAAATGTGTCCTTGGAGTGTTCCGACCGCCTTCAGCTTTTGGGAGTTGAGATTTCCTCGAACCTTAACTTTGGGTGGTTCATTGAGTCCAAGGCCAAGGTGGCTGCCAGGAAACTTGGCGTTATCGCAAAGGTCCGGCAGTACTTCACACCTGGGCAGCTTCTAATGTTATACAAAGCACAGGTCCGTTCGTGTTTGGAGTACTGCAGCCACATTTGGGCTGGTGCTGCTAAGTGTCACCTGGCCACTTTGGATTCAATGGAGAGGCGTGCGAAGAGGCTGATTGGTGACCCTAATCTAACTCGAGATGGTCTCCAAAGCCTAGAGCACAGGCGTAGAGTAGCCAGCCTTTCGGTGTTCTATAGGATGCATTTTGGGGAGTGTGCGAAGGAATTGCATGATTTAATTCCCCCATCTCCGTTCCACCATCGGACGACCCGTCGTACGGCTGGTTTCCACCCTTACGTTGTTACCACCACTACGATCCGGACGAAGTGTTTCGCCTCCTCCTTTATACCGCGTACATCGAGGGACTGGAACAATTTGCCAGCTGCGGTGTTTCCGTCGGAGTACAATTTGAGTGTCTTCAAGGCTAGAGTGAATAGGCTCTTAATAAACTAGTGCGCTTTACCATCAACGATTGCGTCACTGCTTACCATCAGGCACGATTGCGGTCAAGCGCTAGTTTATAATATATAAAAAAAAAAATAAACTTCGTTTCCTCTCTTTCTTTAGGAGTGCCACAATTCTCATTTATAAGGCATGTCCATTAGTATAAATGTCGATGGCTCGATAGGTACCTAAAGAACTTTGCCTCTAATAACCCTAATTTTATAGTCTGTGCAAGTGAGCACTTGTGTACACATGTACATTGTACATTTTTAACTGACCTGATTTTTTGTACAATCAAAAGTCAGGTTATTCTGGATACGTTTAGCGTGCATTCAATTGTATCAACCACGAAAGCCTTAATTTAAAAAAAAAAAAATTGTTCATATGTTACCTGTGGTCCAGTCATTGGCGCGAACTCTCTTATCATTCATCATAGTCAAATCAAGGAATTTCTATCTAAACTGGAATGTGAACTATCGATCAAAACGCGGTCCGAGGGAGATAGCTTCACAGTAGCCCTCTGTCCTTGTTGTGTAGGGTGACTATTATAATGGAATTTATAAGGAATGTAGGTACGTAAAAATTTTATTTTCACTTATATTACCTGAGTTTAATGAACATTTAGGCATGGATGCAAACTTTTTAATTTCATTATTGAATTTTAAAAATGGATGAATAAATTGATGATGTACGGACGACAGCAGGTGAATCTATCCAAAACTGTACCTTTAGATAAATAAAATATCTACAAGAAAGCAGAATTTAAAGTCATTGTAAATACCCAATAAAAGTCACTTACTTATTATGCACACAATGACTAACTGCACATTTATTAATTACTCCGAATTTTATGGTCATCCTACATGCAAACAAAATAACTTGTATATGATTACCGCAAAAACCTTACTTAAAGAATGATATTCCTCATCCAGAGTATGACTCACTATTGCAGACATTAATGGCACCTTCTTTCACCATCTTTTTTCTAATCGAAATTGTTGGTTTCAAACAAAATTACAAAAAATAAATACGGGTGACACTTAGAAAGAGACAGAGGGCTACTGGGACGCTTTCTCTCTCGGACCGTGTTCTCTTCAAATAAAGTTTTATTTCCGAACGACCTTATTGCTCTTGCGATAGAGTCTTCTTTTAAATAAGAGACTTATGCAAGTTCACATTCCAGTTTAGATAGAATTTCCTTGAGTCAAATATACTCAAATTAAGATATTCTATAGAGATTAAAGATTTGATTTAAAAATTGCTTTTAAAAATACGTCAATTTACGTTAGGCGCTGACTAATTTGCCTGGACCAATAATTAGCTTCAATATTTAGCTTTTATCCTTTATTTAATGAAGTAGAAAGAATAAAACTTAAATTTAGTTTGTGATCAAGGGGACTGACACCATTGTCTATGGCATATCTTAATTTGACAGGACTAAACTAATATTTTATCTTCTGTCCTTGTCTTAATGAAATAGAAGGAATTCAGGGCCACTATATTCATAAACAGAAGGTTCTCAGTTATCAGACAGCCTCCGTGGCGTAGCGGTAGCGGACGCAGCCGCTGCGCAAGGTGGCGCGGGTTCGATCCCCGCACAGTGCAAGTATTTGTATGCATGAATATGAATATTTGTACTGGTCTGGTCCTGCCTCGGAAAGCACGTTAAACCGTTGGTCCCGGTTGACCCACGAACATCTAGTGGCAGTCGTTATGGGTTGTTGGAGCCAAAAGCCCAAAAGCCCTACAATTGGTCTAACTGCAATGCTTCGATGTCGCCTTCGGGTTGTGGAGGTCAGACGGCAGTCGCTTCATGAAAAATGTCGAAGTTTAGCCATATCAGCAGTTGGACTGGTAAAAGCGAACCCCAGACTCCAAAGCTGAAAAGGCTTCGGATGCGACTGGGATTAACGCTGGGATGATGATGATGATGAGAAGGTTCTCAGTTATGTCTAATTCAAATAAAAATCCCATAAACGAGAAAAACAAGTAATTAACGGAACGGGTTTGATTTTGACAATTCAACAACATTCATTGCGTTATTTATGTTTTTTGGAGACACATTTTTTGAACTTGTACGGAGCAATGAAATAGCAATATGCTTCAAAATTATTCCAACTGATAGTTACAGTGTGCCAGGAACAAACAACATAAATAAGGAGGTTTTGGCGGGAAGCTAAGATGAGTGCCACGCTCAGGACTTTTAAATTATTTATAGTATCATTTACTAAATAAAAACGCGTGATTTATGTAGTAAAAAGTGCATTAAGTTAATAATTCATAAAGAACAGTGAAATATTGTAGCATAGTGGCAACATCATGGCTTTGTACCAAAACTTCCTCCGTGTTCGGTTCGCGCGGCCGTCTTTTTCGACATGAATAATTCATTACGTAACATTGGCTAAATGCACAAACCGTGCGAAGCCACAAGAGAAAGAAAGAAGAACTTTTGAAGATTTTTATTTTACTTGAAATTGGCACAAAGTCATAACTAGTGCCACACTACAAAAAAAAAACAGTGTGTCAATTAGGGTGCCGTTTGGATAGAAAATAGTTATAAAATAAGTACGTGTTTAATTCCCAACATCATCATAGTAGCCCCAGGCAATGTCTTTTGTCACTTCCGGATCCACTTTGTACTGTTGTGGGTTCATAGCGAACCAGTTCTGAAAAGCTCTCAACATCTTTGAGAGGAAGGATCCCGCGATCTGTAACATATAGATAAAATATCATGCCTGTATTTCCCGATGGATAAGCAGAGTTTTAGGGTTTGGTTATGGTTTAAGAGTCGTGGTGGCCTCGTGGTTAAAACACCAGCTTCTCAAGTATGAGTGCGCGGGTTCGATTCCAGGTCAGGCAAGTACCAATGTAACTTTTCTAAAGTTATATGTACTTTCTAAGTATATCTTGGACACCAATGATTGAAGGACAACATCTTGAGGAAACCTGGACACTTTAAGTCTGAAATCGCCAACTCGCATTGAGTAAGCGTGGTGATTACGCTCATTCCTTCTCTGTATGTAACTTTTCTAAAGTTATATGTACTTTCTAAGTATATCTTGGACACCAATGACTGATTATAAGGTGAGGGAAAACATCTTGAGGAAACCTGGACTTTAAGTCTGAAATCACCAACCCGCATTGAGCAAGCGTGTTGATTACGCTCAATCCTTCTCTGTATGAAAGGAGACATGTGCCTAGCAGTGGGACGATAAAAAGGTTGATAATGCTATAAGTACTAATGCTTCTCTGTATGAGAGGAGACCTGTGCCCAGCAGTGGGACAATAAAAAGGTTGATAATGCTATAAGTACTAATGCTTCTCTGTATGAGAGGAGACCTGTGCCTAGCAGTGGGACGAAAAAAATGTTGATAATGCTATAAGTACTAATGCTTCTCTGTATGAGAGGAGACCTGTGCCCAGCAGTGGGGCGATAAAAAGGTTGATGATGATGAAGCAGAGTATATACCATCTGGTAGCTGACCTTGAAAGGTCGTCACTACTTAACCGGACTATCCTGTGAATGTAAACTTAAAGCCTCCAGCCAGGGGCACTCGACGGACGAAGGGCCCGGGGAGTGCAAAGTCCGTCACATGGCCGAGTTGACATTGTGACGCGTTCGCACACGCCACTCAGATGAGGAGAGCAGCCGCTGAGGACTGCTCGAGCGAGAAGAGACCCGTCGAAGTCGCGACGACGGATCAAGACCTGCCGAGTGTACCGTAAAATTGGGAGGACCCGGTACCCCGGAAAGGCAGATGACGAAAGCTAGCTTAGGTGGTTTTTTAACCGATAAGAATCCGGTACACCCCTCCGTGTCCCCGAGCGGAGGATAGTCCATGAGTATTTTTACACCTTCAGAAACATTATTTATAATGTTGTTTACTAAATAAAAGTGCGTGATTTATGTAGTATATATATAAAGTGCATTCAGTAAATAATTCATAAAGAATAGTGAAATATCGCAGCATAGTGACCACATCATGACTTTGTCTCAAACCTTCTCCCTAGTCGGTTCACGCGGTAAACGAAAGGAGATAGGTTTAGGTTAGGTTAAGTTATGTAGATTAGTAAGGATAGGTTACGAAAAAAACACAAGATTACAACGAAGAAATGGCTCAAAGGTCTTAGCAACCAAGCCAAAAACTCCAAAAAAAAAAACACATGGTTAATAATCTACCTCTTGATGAGCAATGGTAAATAAATTATACAGTCTGTCCTTGTCAGGTACGTAATTTCTTTCCGCCATTATATCCATCCTGTCAGCCATTTTCGAAGACATATACGGGGGACTTTCCAAAGACTCGTAGGAATTTGATGTTTCTGTTTGGGAGATATACGACCAGCTTTCTGAACGAGCCGTTAGTATAATTGGCGTGTTCACTATTAGGCAGAGGGAATCTGAAAATGATATAGTAAATGTCATTGGCGCTAATTCTCTTGTTTACAAACTATTTTTTTTTTCTTTTTTTTTTTTAGCTAAACTAATCTTAAGTGCATCTTTTTGTTTCTATTTCATTAAGACAAGGACAGGAGATAGGTAAATGTCAGTTAAGTCCTGTCAAATCACGGTGGTAGGCCACAACATCGGCCGCCGGCGTAAGTTACCACCTATAAGCCCCGCACGATGATATTGCGATTGGCGGCCATCTTGGTGACGTAGTCGAACTCGCCCCGCCGGTACCGTTCGCAAGTTCAGTCCGCGCTTACCCACTTACGCATATCGAATATTTTTGTTAGCTTTTTGTTTTATTTATCCTGTTTTATTGTTGTTCTTGATTTTTGTTGTTTAGTTTTGTTAGCTGTTACTCGTTAAAATGAGTAAGAAATTAATTAACAGTCGTGCTCGTGAAATTATAATTAAAGTGAACAAGGACTGTAAGTTAGTTTTTGAAAGAATAAACGGTGCTTTAAAAAGTGCTACTGAGGACATTTTAATACCGAAGCAACTGCTAATAGTTATTAAAAATATTTTCAAAATTCTACTAAAGTCACGGAGCGTGTGGCATGTGCCACAGGCGTTGCAAAAAATACTGTGACGAAATTGCGACGAGAGCATGAGTCAGAAACAGCCAGTGGCAGCAAATTGAGAACTCCTACTAAAGGAAAAAGACAAAAGAAGGAATATTTCGACGGGTTTTCCTTATCAGCTTTAAGAAACATTGTACATTCAATGTATACGGTGAGGAGAAAAATACCCACAATGCGCAAAATATTGGCGACTTCAAAAGTAGACCTTAATTATACTGGTAGTGAAACTACATTAAGAAAAATAATTAAATGTGATTTAGGCTGCCAATTTAAACGATGCTACCAAAAAAGACTGGTTCTAATTGAAAGACCCCAAATTCAAGCGTGGAGGGCTAAATATGTATATATTACGGCTTAAATTGTAAATATGTATATATTATATGTATATATTAGGGCTAAATATGTATATAGACGTATGAAAGAAAATGACTCGCTTGGTACTAACAAAAGACCCGTTATTTATCTCGACGAAACGTGGATACACGCACACTACTCGGTAAAAAAATGTTGCCAAACAGCAACCGATGTCGGAGTGAGACGGAACGACAGCCCCGGCCGCCGGTGGATAATAGTTCACGCAGGAAGTTGCCCTTTTAATGTTTAAAGTAGACACCAAAACGGGGGATTACCATGATCAAATGAATGCTGAAACTTTCACCAAGTGGATTACAGAAAAATTAGTACCCAACATACCACGCAACTCCATAATTGTGATGGACAACACCCCTTATCACAGTAGGAAATAGAATTGGCCACCAAGTATGAATAATAAAAAACAGTTGATGGTTGAGTGGCTACAAGCTCACAATATCGACTTTCCCAACGACACTACAAAACCTGAACTGTATTAATTAATTAAACGGCACAGACCGCCGAAAAATTATAAAATTGACAATTTATTAGCTGGCAATGGCCATGAGTTCGTTAGATTACCACCCTACAACTGCGACCTCAACCCCATTGAGTACATCTGGAACCTGATAAAGATGAGGGTGTCAGAAAAGAATGTGGAGCAGTTGGAAAGTCGCATTGAAGCTCTGACGTTGGAGTCGTTGGCGTCAATAACTCCAGATGACTAGCGAAAGGAAGTCAATCATGTTAAACGGCTTGAAGAGGAATATTGGAATAAAGATCGAATAACTGACGAGTTATTTGTCATAAATACTGCAGACGACAGTGAATCGGAAACGACAGACATAGAAAGCAGTTCTGATTCGGAAGACTATATGAGTGGAATTGAATAAATATATTGAAAAAAATATAAACATTTTTTTACATACTATCCTGGTTTTATTTATAAGCTGATAGATGTAGGTAGTAATTAAAACATGACTGCTACACAGTGTACTCTGGTTCAATTCCCGCTCGCAAATTAACAGAAATTTAGTTAGAAAAAATTAGTATACATGTAAGAAAGATAATATATACGAATAAGCATTGATAAAATATAAAAAAAAATGTGCCGAACACAGCTGCAGCACACATGCATATTTTTATTCGGCATACATTGGTACAGTGTGAGTTTTAGTGCGCTAGTGACATATCTACCTTAGTTTAATATTTTATCAATGCGAATAAGTATATTTTTCTTACGTCTACAAGAATTATTTCCTTGAAATTATTAATAATGAAAGTTTATTTGTCAGATTATGGGTGAGTAGGTATAAAGAGTGTATGTATAATAAAATTATAAAATACAAATAAATCCTTAACCCCAGTTTATTAATTTTGCGTTTAACATTCTTTTGCTAGCTGTCCTTTTGTGTGACAGATGACGTCACAACGCTGTTATTGTGACAAGGTTCCATCGCAATATCATCGTGCGGGGCTAGTACCAGACAAAGTCATGCCGCCAAGCGATTCGTCGTGTTCCGGCATGATGTCTGGTGAAGCCGTATGGAGGACGGGACTGAGCAGTTGTGTTGCGATGTACGTGCCGGGTACGATGCGCGAAATGTTGTTGTGTCGGGAGTTTGGTTGTGGAGGGCCTCCAGATCAATCTTCCTCTGGCGCAGCATCGTTGGTCGTGTTGTTGGGTTTAACATTGCATCACCGCGCTCAACTGCCGTCTCCCTTCCTATTTACTTAGTTCTTTTGAGTGAGTAGGCTTAATAAACTAGCGCGCTTTACCATCAACGATTGCACCACTGCTTACCATCAGGCGGGATTGCAGTTAAGCGCTAGATTGTAATTTATATATAAAAAAAAAATAAGAGAGCGCCTGGCGTAAAATTGACGTATTTTTAGTCGCCATATTTTTATTGCATCTAAACTGTGTATGAAGTATCTTAATTTGACAGGACTAAACTAATATTTTGTTTTCTGTCCTTTTCTTAATGAAATAGAGGGAAAGAGATGCACTGAACTTAAAATTAGTTTAGTTGTTCAAAAAGAGAATTTAGGCCACTGGCAACCAATACAAGCGGAGGTCAACATTCGGCGCGGGAAATACTGTAGTGTGAACATAGTAAATAGCATGGTATTTTTTTTTTTTGTGGCAATTGAGTCTATGACGACTATTCTGCCAACGTCGAAGACATGGTAATTAACTATCGTAACTCACTATCGGCAACATTGCGTTTCATTTTGACAGTTCAAGAACATTCATTGCCTTATTTGTGCATGTGCAGACACATTTTTCGAACATATATAGCAATGGATAACCAATATTGACAGTGTATTAGAGTTTTGGCGGGAAATTCAAGATGAGTGCCACGCTCATTTTTCATTGGACTTTTAAAATTATTTACAGTGTTGTTTAGTAAATAAAAGTGCGTGATTTATGTAGTAAAAAGTGCATTTAGTAAACGATTCATAAAGAGCAGTGAAATATCGTAGCATAGTGGCCACATCATGACTGTGTCTCAAACCTCCCTCGCAAGACGGTGCACGCGGACGTCTTTTTCGACATGAATAATTCATTACGTGACATTGGCTAAATGCACAAACCGTGCGAAGCCAAAAAAGAAAGAAAAAAGAAGAAGACAGTGTATTAGGCGACTGGTATTACTCTCAATTCGCAACATATTCCTAATCTACTAATCCTCGTGTTCGAAATATTTATGGGGCTGCTCAACAACATAACTATCGTATTGAATCTTGTTGAATTGTCATAATTCAGTTCAAGTTGTTGCTACTGCGGCTCTAGTCTGCTATTTTTATAAATTAGTCATTCCAACGTCATTAAAAAAATATCAACTGCGGTCCAAACGATTCCAACTATTCGCAATCATTTGACTAGGGTTGTAACGGAGCTTCGCCTCCGCTTCCGTTACTGCGGAAGTTCGGCAATAAATCGTATCTTCGCATCCGCCTCCGCACAATTTTTGCAGAGTTATAACGGAGGTTTATTTACGTACTTATAAAATAAATAACGCGCAAGCTGCGACGCTCGACAACCGTACGGCCGCGTTTAAGCGCGAAATTGTCAAGAATCAACTAGTGCGAGGCGGGAATGCGGCAAACACAATTTGTTTCTCCTTAATTTTCATTACAAGAAGGTAATATTTTTTTTTAACAAGTATTCTACAATTAATGTACGTATTTAAAATAGAAATTTTGTTTTAATTAACTATAAATTTAATTTTTTTCTATATGTACTTTCACGTCCGCCTCCGTTAACCTCCGCATCCGCGGAGGTGAGACTCGTCGCCTCCGCATCCGCCTCCGCCTCCGCTAACAAGCCTCCGTTACAACCCTACATTTGACAATTTCGCCGATTAAGCTGCGAAGCGCGCGGAAATGATGATGATGATGTAAGATGATGATGTGCAGACTAAGGTCCCAGATAGCAGTGTGTTAGGTAATTAGTGTGCTAGTGGAGCCACTCTTCCACTCTCTCTTATAGTCCAATAGGACGCCAATAATTCATAAAGACCCTTTTTAAAATACAGTAGGGCCTCGTTAATCCGGAGAGGCTAAAACAAGACCCTTTTCGGATTATCAAGGCTCTGAATTATAGTATGCCCTATTTAATGTCAATAAAGCATATGTTTACCCTTAGTTTCTTTATGTCGCCTACAGTTGACCGGCCTATGCCAAACTTCCAAGCAATAACAGGGTAGCTGTCACCTTTATCTAACATTCCTATAATCCGCAATTTGTCTTTTAATGTCAATGTCGTATTGTTTATTTGGCGGCACTAAGATGTTAGCCAGCGCGCTAAATTGACACACAAAAAAATGGCTAAGTTAGCACATTGATTTGGTGTAATCACCAAAAGCGACAAACAAAAACCTGACGGACGGCGCATTGGTTCGACTATGACAGCCCACACCTACCCTCGCCGGCCTCCCCCGCGAATCCCATTGCCTGGCCGGATTATAGCGATCACCGAACAAGAGGGAGTCCGGATTACCGAGGTCCTACTGTATATTAGGTGTATAAAAAAGTTTCCGCCGTTTAACAAAACATGTCCTCACTAAGAGGTTTCGTTGAAATCGTCAGATGTAAAATGTGATATCGTAAGTTCGGACATCTGGTAATATACACTTATGACTCTGTATCAGTATCACTTCTTTATTTTTGTGCAAAAATGTCAAGTTTTGTGCCGAATAAGCGTCATTTGTGGGAACTTTTGTTAGATACTTCTTTAATTTGATGAAATCTACAGTTGAGGCCCATCGATTGCTTGTAGAAGCTTTAGGTGAGAGAGAGAATTTGCGTGTGTGGTTACAATTTTTTTTTAAACTGTGAAGACAAACAGCATAGTGGAAGACCGAACTCGTAGGAAGACATGGAATTGCAACCAATATTGGAGGAAGATAGAAGGAAGCGGAAAAAAGCGCCCACATATGATAAAATTATTCTCCTACATGATAATGCTCGTCCGCATGTTCAAAAACCCGGCCAAGTGCGTGTTGGACTCACGCACAAAGGGTACCATTGATTTAAGTATGAAATTAAAGGAATTAAGTTATTTGTATGAAAGATTACGCGGTAATAAGCGGTTTACGATTTACGAGGTATTAAAAAAAAAACTACTTACTAGATCTCGTTCAAAATAATTTTCGTTGGTAGTTTTTATAGTAGGTACTTAATGTACAGTCAAGACCAAAAGTCGAGTTGCAATCTCACAAAATTATGGCCAAGCAATACTAGTTGTAGTTACGACCTTCTTCTATAATAAAGTTTGATACACACTCATACACTTGCTGCCCGCTTATGATTGTTAGGTACTACTTACTAATTTCAACGTCTACAGTAAGTGTTTCAATGGCCTAACGGTTTTCGCCTTGATAGGCGTTCAAGGTGGTTCGAGTTCAAATCTAATAACTTGCAAAAATATTTTTTAAATGTTTATTGGTGAGTTATGAATGCTGACAACAAAAATATCTAAAAATACCGATCTGCAACTTAAAGATGATACTTTCTTTTAAGATTTTTTCTATATTAGAGTCATTATAAAAAGATGACGGTAGACTTAAAAGAATCTGAATCACTACTTCACAATATTCCGCTACCTACAATAACTATTATTAGCTACAATAACTCAAATAATATTACTTAGCTGTTGTTGGTTGGTGAACATATAGTTACCAGTTTGTGTTATTAGTTTTACTTTTTTAATCAATATGCAGGCATATGCAGCAATATATCTCAAATATCATATGAAACCGGCTTTTGTGTAAGTTGTTTTTATTATTATTTGTGTTAAGGTGCAAACTAAACGCTTGTTGCAAGTCTGTAATAAAATTGTTATTGTTTTAGAGAAATACTGTAAGCCGTTGGAGGTCAAGGTCAAGAGGTTGGAGGACGAAGGTAGCTGTCGAGACAAGTGAAACGAAACGACAATATTTACCGTTGAATAAACTTTTAAATCGTGCGAAGAAGATAGGTTGCATTTGTGGTTTAAAAATAAATTAGCGAGGCTGGTGGAGTGTTATCGAGCTAAACAAAAAAAAAAACTATTTATAACAAAAACAGTGCAGAAGTGTCCTACAGAGTGTTTTAAATATATACCAATAAATATCTAAATAACGGACTCTAAACCATCTCTAAAGTAATTTAGCTAAGTGACAGTAATATGTTCGGTTGGCTTAATGGCTAACAGATGTCGCCTTTTGCAATTTCAATACAAATTACTTTTGGTAAATTATAAAACAATAATTTCGGAATTCGATAAGAAATAAGTTCGTTTACTTTTGAACTAAGAAAGCGCTTGAAGATTATAATCTCATGCCATCAAACTCCGAAAAAAAGTCACTACAAGATGGCAGCATTAGTACCATGCTATACACGCAAAAAAAATTATAAATGTAATAAGCTCTATTATGTGTTCTAAGTATAGATTATTTTATGATTGCAATAATATTCAGGTTAAGCTTCAATCCTCTTTTCTTTAAGAAAATGAATAATTAAGCTATAACCTCTTTAATCATAATATACGTATAATATTATAATTTTCATATCTAACAACCAAAAATGTTTTTGTATTTTTTACCATAACAATATCATAAGTTTGTCAAGGATTACTTTTATATAAAATATTACAATGCTGCCGTGTCAACGTTTGTTTCATTTGTTAGTATAAGTATATCTATACCGAATAATATATAACTTTATAATATATTGCATTATAATATGCTCATTGTTTTATTTTTATATATTTTTTAGTATATTACCCCTATAGTAAACTAAAACATATAATAAAACCCTTTTTTGGGATAAATATTCAATAAATTTTCCTATTTGTTTAAATATTATTTGCAAACATTTTTACTTTAAAATACAAATCAATTATCATAATTTTAAATTATATGAAACAACAAAAAGAGTTGCCTATAATAAGGATCGAACCCACAATCGCTCGCTTTTGATAGCACCATTGTTAAGTGCCGCCGCTAACTCAACTTCAAATGAAGTAACGAAATTTTGCATTACTTTAAAGAAAGACGAAGACTGCGATAAAAAAATAATGCGGTAGTGTGCGTGGCCGGTTTAGCGCAGGCGACAGTAGTCTTTAAGGTGGAAATGGACTTCTACAGCTGATAGTACCTACATCAATTTCTTTTTTAGATTTTTCATTTTCTTATTGTAGAAGATAGAGGGGGGGGGGACCAACTTTTTTCCACTTTGGAAGCGTCTGTCATGCAAACTATTCGGTTTAGAAAAGAATATTTTAGAAATCTCGATATCATTTTTGAAGACCTATCCATAGATACCCCACAAAAATGTGTTTGATGAAAAAAAAATTGAGTTTCAGTTGGTAAGTATGGGGAGCCCCCAATATTATTTATATATATATTTTTTTTTGCATCAAAAAATCTTAATGCGGTTCACAGAATACATCTACCTACCAAGTTTCAACAGTATAGCTCTTATAGTTTCGAAAAAAAAAGGCTGTGACATACGGACGGACGGACGGACAGACAGACATGACGAATCTATAAGGGTTCCGTTTTATGCCATTTGGCTACGGAACCCTAAAAACGGCAGAAACTTATTTGTACACCTATGAGAATTAAGTTATTATTTAGGTTATTTAATTATTTTTGTACTTATGTTTTTCAATTTTAATATCAATTAAGTTAATTAATTAATAAAAAAATAATTAATATCTAATGTAAACCGTTTTTTTGTGCATGTTTTTTTTTAAATACTTATAAACTAGTCCTTGACTGCAATCCCGCCTGATGGTAAGCAGTGATGCAATCGTTGATGGTAAAGCGCACTAGTTTATTAAGCCTATCCACTTAAAAAACTTAGGAATAGGAAGGATGACGGCAGTTGAGCGAGGTGATGCAATGTTAAACCCAAGACCAACACGACCAAATGATGCTGCGCTAGAGGGAGATTGATCTGGCGACTCTCCACGACCAATTTCCCGACACAACAACATTTGGCCCATCGTACCCGCCACACATCGCAACACAACTGCTCAGACCCGTCCTCCATACGGCTACACCAGACATCATGCCGGAACACGACGAATCGCTTGGCGGCAAGACTTTGTCTGGTGGGTGGTAACTTCTGCCGGCAGCCGATGCTATGGCCTAGCACCGAGAACTGTAAATGTGGAGTTAACCTGTAATTAATTGTTGCACTTGTAGGGGGAAGTGGGGCACCTTGATACGGTTTTTACTTAGACCCAATAAAAGACGATCTAATGATAGTTACATCCAATTTAATAACCATAATATATTCAATATAATTCAGTTAACTTGTTACATACAAATTAACCGATAGATTTAATCACAAAACGTAATATAGCATAGTTACTAAAAAATCCCCTTCCCCCTACCCCCTACCCCCTCCCCAGACTCCAAAGCTGAAAAGCTACGGATGCGACTGGGATTAACGCTGAGATGATGATGACTAAAAAATGAAATTTGTATCAATGTACCCCACATGCGGGGTACATTGGTACATACACTGGTACTTTGGTTCATAGAAATATTCCTATAAATTAAACAAGTTTTATTGATTTTTCTGACTTTTATTTATTGATTTTTTTAAATTATATTTATTCGCTGCTTTTGCTATTGATAATTTTTCTTCCAACACATCAGATATCGCAGAAGCTACGGAAATTTCATTAATGGAACTTCTATTCATCTTGCGTTTAAATGTTCAAACCATTTTTCTATAAAGAAAATAAAATATATTACTTACCTAAGTCTCACATACATGTATATGTAACAAAATATTGGGGTATCAATGTGCCCCAAGACCACCTGTATGTATGTGCCGACAGAGGCACAATGGAAATCAACATTTTATAAAAATTAAAGCAATAAATAAATAATTGAAGTCTATTTAATGTGATGACAGATATGTACTTACCAAATGTCTTAATATAACACAGGTAACACTAAATAAATTAGAAGAATTACATCCGAAAGAAAAGTACGAAAATTTTGTTGCGAACATCAGAAACAGTTTTTTACGTGCTAGTCGCTAGTCGTCGAGTGAACGTTGCTCTGCGCTAGTGTGCGTGTAGGCTTTACTATATACCTCCTTATCGGTGGCGTATGGCTCTTCTAACGCGTTTTGTTTTCGACGAATATTGACTGTATCTATGTGCCCCTTGTATCAATGTACCCCGTCTCCCCCTAAGTGTTACTCTAGTCATCGAATCACAATAATGTACAGTGTACCTAAACAATTGTTGGTTAACCTAATTATATAAAAAAGTAATACTTACATAACAATAAATTGCCTAACATATCGGTTTCCTTCACCGATAACACTGAACAAAATGGCCCACAGCTTCGTATCGTATTCGTATATAAATTATATAAGTAGGGGGAAGTGGGGCACCTTGATACAGTTTTTACTTAGACCCAATAAAAGACGATCTAATGATAGTTACATCCAATTTAATAACCATAATATATTCAATATATATTCAGTTAACTTGTTACAAACAAATTAACCGATAGATTGAATCACAAAACGTGTTAGAGCCTATTTACTAAAAAATGAAATTTGTATCAATGTACCCCACATGTGGGGTACATTGGTACATACACTGGTACTTTGGTTCATAGAAATATTCCTATAAATTAAACAAGTTTTATTGATTTTTCTGACCTTTATTTATTGATTTTTTAAAATTATATTTTTCGCTGCTTTTGCTATTGATAATTTTTCTTCCAACACATCAGATATCGCAGAATCCACGGATATTTCATTGATGGAACTTCTATTCATCTTGCGTTTAAATGTTCAAACCATTTTTTTATAAAGAAAATAAAATATATTACCTAAGTCTCACATACATGTATATTCAACAAAATATCGGGGTATCAATGTGCCCCAAGAACACTTGTATCTATGTGCACCTGCCTACTACAATCGAAATCAACATTTTATAAAAATTAAAGCAATAAATAATTAAATAATTTAAGTCTATTTAATGTAATGACAGATATGTACTTACCAAATGTCTTAATATAACACAGGTAACACTAAATACATTAGAAGAATTACATCCGAAAGAAAAGTACGAAAATTTTGTTGCGAACATCAGAAACAGTTTTTTACGTGCTAGTAGCTAGTCGTCGAGTGAACGTTGCTCTGCGCTAGTGTGCGTGTAGGCTTTACTATATACCTCCTTATCAGTGGCGTACGGCTCTTCTAACGCGTTTTGTTTTCGACGAATATTGACTGTATCTATGTGCCCCTTGTATCAATGTACCCCGTCTCCCCCTAAGTGTTATTCTAGTCATCGAATCACATTAATGTGCAGTGTAAACAATTGTTGGTTAACCTAAATAAATAAAAAAGTAATACTTACATAACAATAAATTGCCTAACATATCGGTTTCCTTCACCGATAACACTGAACAAAATGGCCCACAGCTTCGTATCGTATTCGTATATAAATTGTATAAGTACCTATAGGTACATATCGTATTTAAATTGATTATGAAAGGACAAGCATAATTTATACGATAAAGTATATTGAACACGGAATAAATTAAAAATCGTTGCTAATTCTGCCTGTAGTAATTATGACGGAAAGTTATTATAATAATTTTAATTAAGTTATTAATTAAGTACTTACAAGGTTTTCGGCATCTGCACTACCCATGTATTTAAGTTCGGCCATGTTTAATGAACAACAAAGCCGACGCGAAGCAATTACAAGCTACATAATTATATTCTGCTTTATGCTCGTGCCGATCGGTTCTTTCGGCATTTCGGCTCGGCATAATTCGAGCTAAACCGAACGGCTGCTTACGGAACATAGCATAACTAAATTCAAAACACAAACTTAACTAAATTTAAATTTAGTGCATCTTTATCTTTCTATTTTGTTAAGAAAAGGACAGGAGATAAAATATTAGTTTATACTGGCAAATTAGTGCGCGCCATGTTTAAAATTGCGTCTACAATGTATACAATATGTAAAGAAAACCCTGTCCGATCCATTAGGATAATAAAGGTTAGGTAAACACATGACCAAATATAATATAAAAATTTACATAATCATCATAGTAACAATACTAATGAATTTTGAAATAATCATTTTTTACCGGGAATTAATTCCAATTTCCCCGAAATTTGGTAATTTTAAAAAAAGTGGCAACACCGGTTTTATTATAAACGAATAGCGACGCGACCACGTCACAGGTGCCGAGTGCCCTGCCCCCCGCCTCCCGCGGAAGGGGTTGCGTACCGCACATGTACTATCAGCTGTAGAAGTCAATTTCCACCTTAAAGACTACTGTCGCTTGCGCTAAACCGGCCACGCACACTACCGCATTATTTTTTTATCGCAGTCTTCGTCTTTCTTTAAAGTAATGCAAAATTTCGTTACTTCATTTGAAGTTGAGTTAGCGGCCGCACTTAACAATGGTGCTATCAAAAGCGAGCGATTGTGGGTTCGATCCTTATTATAAGGCAACTCTTTTTGTTGTTTCATATAATTTAAAATTATGATAATTGATTTGTATTTTAAAGTAAAAATGTTTGCAAATAATATTTAAACAAATAGGAAAATTTATTGAATATTTATCCCAAAAAAGGGTTTTATTATATGTTTTAGTTTACTATAGGGGTAATATAATAAAAAATATATAAAATAAAACAATAAGCATATTATAATGCAATATATTATAAAGTTATATATTATTCGGTATAGATATACTTATACTAACAAATGAAACAAACGTTGAAACGGCGGCATTGTAATATTTTATATAAAAGTAATCCTTGACAAACTTATGATATTGTTATGGTAAAAAATACAAAAAACATTTTTGGTTGTTAGATATGAAAATTATAATATTATACGTATATTATGATTAAAGAGGTTATAGCTTAATTATTCATTTTCTTAAAGAAAAGAGGATTGAAGCTGACCTGAATATTATTGCAATCATAAAATAATCTATACTTAAAACACATATTAGTGCTTATTACATTTATAATTTTTTTGCGTGTATAGCATGGTACTAATGCTGCCATCTTGTAGTGACTTTTTTCGGAGTTTGATGGCATGAGATTATAATCTTCAAGCGCTTTCTTAGTTCAAAAGTAAACGAACTTATTTCTTATCGAATTCCGAAATTATTGTTTTTATAATTTACCAAAAGTAATTTGTATTGAAATTGCAAAAGGCGACATCTGTTAGCCATTAAGCCAACCGAACATATTACTGTCACTTAGCTAAATTACTTTAGAGATGGTTTAGAGTCCGTTATTTAGATATTTATTGGTATATATTTAAAACACTCTGTAGGACACTTCTGCACTGTTTTTGTTATAAATAGTTTTTTTTTGTTTAGCTCGATAAGACTCCACCAGCCTCGCCAATTTATTTTTAAACCACAAATGCAACCTATCTTCTTCGCACGATTTAAAAGTTTATTCAACGGTAAATATTGTCGTTTCGTTTCACTTGTCTCGACAGCTACCTTCGTCCTCCAACCTCTTGACCTTGACCTCCAACGGCTTACAGTATTTCTCTAAAACAATAACAATTTTATTATACATTTAACAAGCGATTAGTTTGCACCTTAACACAAATAATAATAAAAACAACTTACACAAAAGCCGGTTTCATATGATATTTGAGATATATTGCTGCATATGTCTGCATATTGATTAAAAAAGTAAAACTAATAACACAAACTGGTAACTATATGTTCACCAACCAACAACAGCTAAGTAATATTATTTGAGTTATTGTAGCTAATAATAGTTATTGTAGGTAGCGGAATATTTTTTGTGAAGTAGTGATTCAGATTCTTTTAAGTCTACCGTCATCTTTTTATAATGACTCTAATATAGAAAAAATCTTAAAAGAAAGTATCATCTTTAAGTTGCAGATCGGTATTTTTAGATATTTTTGTTGTCAGCATTCATAACTCACCAATAAACATTTAAAAAATATTTTTGCAAGTTATTAGATTTGAACTCGAACCACCTTGAACGCCTATCAAGGCGAAAACCGTTAGGCCATTGAAACACTTACTGTAGACGTTGAAATTAGTAAGTAGTACCTAACAATCATAAGCGGGCAGCAAGTTTAGTGTATGAGTGTGTATCAAACTTTATTATAGAAGAAGGTCGTAACTACAACTAGTATTGCTTGGCCATAGTTTTGTGAGATTGCAACTCGACTTTTGGTCTTGACTGTACCTATTAAGTTACCTCTTTTTGCGAAATAATATTTATTTTTTTAGGGGGATTTTTTTTTTAAGTTTAGCCTGTCTTTGTGGGCATTAGTAGAATCGGTTATCGATACCTAACAATACCTTCACGGATCGGACAGGGTTTTCTTTACATATTGTATAGAGTACTAGCGGCCGCCAGCGACTTCGTTCGCGTGGTTTAGTTATGCTCCGCTCCTATTGGTCGGAGCGTGATGTTATATAGCCTAAAGCCTTCCTGGATTAATGGGCTATCCAACGCAAAAAGAATTATTCAAATCGGACCAGTAGTTCCCGAGATTAGCGAGCACAAACAAACAAACAAACTCTTCAGCTTTATATATTAGTATAGATATACATACGGGCTAGGGGTACTAAAATGCCGTTTATAGATGACGAAGTTTATTGACAACGAATGTACACTCGATAGCAGCCAATGACAAGTAGAATGTAGCTGATGTCGCACCGCAGTCTTCCCTTATAACCACGTAGTCCGTGACGTACCCACACAACAGCACCACAGATGTTACTTCACGTACTCCTTGAAGTTCTAGTAGCATTTGTCGCTGTACATGCTCTCAGTGATCGCTTGGTTCGCTTCGATAGTCAAATGCAGACTGGCATCTCGGAGTTGACCTTGAGAGATTGTGACTACTTATCCGGATTATCTCGTGGCTGTCTTAAATGAATTTAAAGCCAGGGACATTTAAGGGTCCGTCCTGTTAATCTGCTCATTTTGATCAATTTTGTTCCATGATTGTGAGAATATGTTACATAATATTAGTAAAATTATGTATGATATGGATAGTACAACTCTTCATCTAGCTGCTAGCTTGACTACTTTTTTCAAGAAACTTCATAATTAGTAGTAAATCTACAATTTCCGATACTCTTTTTCTCAAATTTCACGTTCGAGTGAAGTTTGACCATAGTTTCTGAAGAAACTACAAGCGATTTTGCCTATAAAAAAGTACTATTCACATCAGCATATAACTATCTTGCTGCTAGCTTGACCACTTTTTCGAGTTTATTTCATAATTCAGCCAAAAAAGAAGACAGAAATTAAGAAATTCAAGGGAAAACTGCAGCCAAACAAGTATGTTTTTTCTATAATAAAGTAACTTTTTTTAAAAATTAAAAAATGCCTCATTAATTTTAAGGTATTTTTATAATAGAAACAAAAGTTTATTTTCTAAAAAAAATTTTTTTCATCATGAAAAACAATGTCAAAATCTACTATATTTACGAGCGCGCAAAAGCAGCCGGCTCAGTGGTAACTCGGCTAGCGCAAGGAGAGGACGTATCACTTTGTGTCGCAAGAGCTCGCGAGTTTTACGTAGGTTTATGTAAAAAATATACTGCGACTACCACAACTTGGTCCTTTAATTATTTTTCTTTCTTACTAATATTATATTAGTTGTGAATTATATTAGGATATTTACGACTTATCCCTTGGATTGCTTTAACTAATTTTTAACCGACTTTAAAAATGAAGGAGTATATTTTTTGTGAGTTCGTAGATTTTTCCATCATTTGTGAACCAATTTAAAAATATCTTGGGTTTTTTAGTTTTCTATTAAAGTCAATTCACATAATGCTTTTGTTATACCTAAACTCATTTTTTTTAAGATAATGGGGCGAAACAAGGGAGCACATTACCAATGTATCAATAAAAGAAAGAGGAATAGAGAGGGAATGGCAAGAGCCAGACAAGTGCTTAAAGAACGTACTTTTAATCAACTGGATACCACTTCGTCATCTACTATGAGTGTCGAAGTTGATGTAGGCACAGTACGTTTCTGCTATCTCATTTTTTTTTAATAGCCTACTGTTGTCTCCTCTGCTGGGCAAAGGCCTCCCCTTTTTACTTCCAAACCTCGCTGACCTGTGTTATCTCATGAATAACCTACAATTATTTATTAATTTTATTTCACAAGTCTTTCAATCAAATACAGCTTGTTACTGTTTTCTTTATATAATCATATGCTATTTATTGCAGAGTAAAGAAAATAATCCAAAGCTTCCATAGATTTGCCACTTATGAATAAATCCATTTATGAAAAATCTCACGTCAATTTATTTAACTGGTGGAAAACTACAGCCGAAGCCACAATGATAGAAGCTGGTAAGAAAGAGGCTTCTATAGCTCTCGAAAGTGGCAATGTAAGTCCATCAGGTATACCAACTATAGCCATAACAGCTGATGCTGCTTGGGAAAAACGTTCATATAAAACAAATTTTTCTTCCGCAGCAGGCGTTGGAGCTATAATAGGGGTGAAAAGTGGCAAATTATTACATGTTGGTATTAAAAATAAATACTGTGTTACATGTTCCCGTGCAGCTAATAAAAATATTACACCCCTGAAACACCGGTGTAATAAAAATCATACTGGCCATACTAGTGTATGGAGAAATCAATAATAGTTGAGGGATTTAGAGAATCTGTGAAAACACGTAATTTGGTGTATGCAAAACTTATTGCTGATGGTGACTCAAGTGTGTATAAAAACATATTGGAAAGCAGGCCATATTCAAACGTTACGGTTGAAAAAGTGGAGTATACCAATCACTTAATGCGCAATTATAATGGGAAAAATTTAAGTTTGATGAAAGATACATCCATCCCATTAAACTAACGCAAGCTACTACATTCTGATCGAGTGAACCGATTACGCATTGCTGTGAAAGCAGCAGTAAGATTCCGAGGAGCTCAAAATGTTCCATTTACTGAGCAAATCAAAAACTTACAAAAAGACATTATCAACAGCCCAAAACATATTTTTGGAGACCATTCACAATATGAAAACTATTACTGCACAGACGAAAAACCAACTTTTGCCTAATGCCCGAAATTGTCGATCCAAGAAAACCTCGTTCAATGCCTCTACGAGACACTTCATTTTAAAATAATAGGAGGCTAATGCCGGCAGCTAAGTCCTGAAGTTCATCTAAGAGATTTCTTTACGGTATTCTTACGGTTGCTTTACAATTCTTTGATAAATAATATTTTAAACATGTTTTTGTTTTATATATCGTTTACCTAAATACTGGAAATCTGTCCTAACTGGAGGTATCTATCGTATTCCTAAATGCTGCATCCGGTTAGACTGGAAGCCGGTCCGAACATAGTTGGGAAAAAGGCTAGGCAGATGATTATGATATTGTATATGTAGGTACTTACACTACACTTTAATATTAGTATCCATAAACTAATCATTTAGTTATTGCAAAAACTCAAAAGGAAAATTAATTTATTTATATGTACTTACTAGAGTAGGTAGGACATAGATATCGACGCTTGAAAGGCAATCATATCTTCTTCTTCTTCAGCCTATAGATGTCCACTGCTGGACAAAGACCTCCCCCAAGGCTTTCCACGCTGACCGGTCTTGTGTTGCCCGCATCCATCGGCTTCCCGCGACCTTCACCAGGTCATCGGTCCACCTTGTTGGGGGCCTCCCTACGCTGCGTCTTCCAGTACGTGGCCGCCACTCCAGAACCTTACTGCCCCATCGGCCATCGGTTCTACGAGCAATGTGCCCTGCCCACTGCCACTTAAGTTTAGCGACTCGCAGAGCTATGTCGGTGACTTTGGTTCTTCTGCGGATCTCCTCATTTCTGATTCGATCACGCAGAGAAACTCCTAGCATAGCTCTTTCCATTGCCCTTTGTGTGACTCTGAGCCTTCGTATGAGGCCCATTGTGAGCGACCACGTTTCAGTTCCGTAAGTCATCACTGGCAACACACACTGGTCAAAGACTTTAGTCTTGAGACACTGTGGTATCTTGGACGACGAGAAGATGTAGCGTAGCTTCCCGAACGCTGCCCAACCGAGCTGGATTCGCCGAGTCACCTCTTTCTCGAAGTTGGACCTACCTAGTTGGACTGTTTGTCCCAGGTATACATACTCGTCAACAACTTCGAGTGCAGAGCAACCAACTACAATTGGAGTGGGTGCGACATGAGAGTTCGACATGATCTTCGTATTATCCATGTTCATTTTTAGACCCACTTGTTGGGAAGCTCTGCTGAGGTCATTGAGCATTTTGCCCAAGTCTTCCAGGGTCTCAGCCATGACCACGATATCATCTGCGAAACGGAGATTAGTGATGTACTCGCCGTTGATGTTGATGCCAAGTCCTTTCCAGTCCAGGAGCTTGAAGACATCTTCCAACGCAGCAGTGAACAATTTAGGAGATATGACATCTCCTTGTCTCACTCCACGCTGCAGTTGGATCGGTTTCGAGTCCTGATCCTGGAGACGGACTGACATGGTGGCGTTTTTGTACAAACACTTTATCACCTCAATGTATCGATGGTCAATTTGGCACCGCCCAAGTCTCAATCGAATCGAAGGCCTTCTCATAGTCCACAAACGCCAGCATAGTGGTTTGTTATACTCCTCGGACTTCTGTATAACTTGCCGCAGCGTATGAATGTGGTCTATGGTGCTAAAGCCTTTTCGGAAGCCTGCTTGTTCGGGAGGCTGGAAGTCGTCGAACCTGCGAGCGAGACGATTCGTGATGACCCTAGAAATCATATCTAAGCGACAAAAATTCGTAAATTGAGTTATATACACCATTCGAACCGCCAGATTTTTCTGCGTCGGTTGGTGTATAATTGTATATAACTGAATTTACGAATTTTTGTCGCTTAGATATGATTGCCTTTCAAGCGTCGATATATTATCGCGTAATAATTATGTTAACCCTAAAATTTTGTTAATAGATTTCTAAATGTGAGGAATATTAAATTAAACTGATTACTTATTCTAATGTTTCATTTTACCGTATATGTTTTTATTTCTTAAATTGCCTATGTAATAAACTATCATTACACCATATTTTTTTTATGTCAAAATGTATCAATATTCATCTAAATTGTGATAAATATACAATGTGCACTCGTTTCCGACTATTCACAAATCATACTTTATATAGAATAATATCTTCTAAAGGATCAAAAATGTTTAAGCGTTCACTAAGCTCGATATTTACGCCCGTGTGCGTCTAGCTGCTAGAACGATGCACACAAAGATAGCATCGCAACGACAAGCGCGGATCCAGGGGGGGGGGGGTCATGGGGGTCATGACCCCCCCCTGGGCTGGGTCCAGGAGGACCCAGCACAGGAGGATTTTATTTATGTACTTTGAATATTTCATCAGTTTATATAAGTTTACTTCGTTTGACGCAAACGTATTCGAGATATATCGAGAATGAACGCATCCAAAATTTGAATTTTACCGTGCTACCGCCGCCACGGCCGCCAACATTCAAATGTCACATATCGTATGACACTTGCGCGCGGTCTGTTTATTATTTAGTAATTTCTTCATTATGCCAGTGTGTGTGTGTGTGTTCAAACTCAAATATTATTATTGTAATGTTCTTAAAATAACTCGTAGATAAATAAGTAGTTGCCTACTTTACTTAGTGAAAGAGGGGGATTTATTTAAGGACGATAGCAGGTCAAGCTACCGGAACCTGACAAATAATCACAACCAATCTACAACCTTCACAGTTTAGCAATAAGGTTGAAAATCTAATAAATAAATTTGATAGATTTACCTACGTATTTTTTTATTGGGTGTAGGTACTTTTTTCCGAAGGTGGAAAAAGCCTCATGGACTATCCTCCGCTCGGCGACGCGGAGGGGTGTGCTGGCTAAAAAACCACCCAAGCGTTTGTCATCTGCCTTTCCGGGGTTCTGGGTTCTCCCCATTCTACGGTAGTCCTAAGCTCACTTTTTTGTTTTCGTTTCCGGGGTGGAAAATCTTCATGAATGGCCGCCGCCCTGGGGTGGGCCGCGGTGTCTCTCAGACTCTTACTGACTAAAAACCACCCCGGTGTCACACCTCACAGGTCTACACCGGGGGTTGTAAGAACAAACACTGCTTCCGCAACCGCCGATTGGTGGTGCAGGGAGGGGAGTGAGGTGTATGACTCCCCTCTAACGTCTAAGAGTGGCGCGCGTGGATCACTTCGCGCCGCCACCTCGGGTCCTGATGTTTGGGGGCGACAAATTTTCCCGAGTCTATCGCCCCTGGACCCATTTAAGGGGCTGAAAGAGGGCGCTATCCATCCTGCGCCTGCTGCGGGTCGGTTGAGGAGACGAGATCTCCCTCTCCCTTTCCGCAGCCTCCTTCTACGAGACGATTGTATCACAGAAGGAAACCACCGCATCCCAGGACTTTCGCTGCCGACTATCGACTCGATTACGGCCGGTAGCGACAGGTCACTGCCTACTTCAGAGATGAGGTCACGGCGCACGCCACCCAAGCGGCACACTCTGTCAGCGTATACCGCGCCGTGTCCTCCCGGCTGACGACGCAGTGGTGACACCGGGCGTTCGGTTCCCTGTTTATGTGACACAGGTACTTCCCGAAGCAACCATGCCCCGAAAGTACCTGTGTCATCCGAAACGTCAGGTAGCCGTGCCTTCTCCCGAGCCAGTCCGCTAGTACCGGCCGGATCGCCTCGATGGTGGTGAGGCGTGGTAGGGCGTGAAAGCCTGTTCCGCCCTTCCGCCACCAGGACCTCTCGGAGCTGCGACCGACGCTGCTCGAGCTGACAAAGCATTGGCCGTTCGCCCCGCTACCGGAACAGTGACACGAGGACCTTCGCCTCCAAGTCCCAAGGCGGGGATCTAGCCAGTAGGCAGGCCGCCTCATAGGAGATCGTGCATAATTCATGACCATGTATAACTCTGATGGCCATCGCTCTCTGCGGTTGTCGCAGTATAGCGATGCTGCCGGTCGTCAGGTCGGAGGCCCACTATCCCGTGAAGAGCCGCCTGCAGGCGGCGCTCGGGCCTGCCAGATTGGGAAGCAACGTTGAAAGTTGGGGCGCTAACTTGGGCGCCAGCCGCCGGAAGTGGGGGCCGAAATCCCACCGGCTGTTGAGCACCAGTCCTAGGTACTTCATGGTGGACTCGACACCGATTCGAACCCCCCGACCACGATGAAACACCATGGCCTCCGACTTGTTAAGGGCCACCTTCAGGCCTATTCGACGTATGCGGCCCACCACCTGTGATACCGCAGCCATCGCCAGCAACGTTGCTTCCCTGTGCGAGCTCCCCCGGGCGGTGACCAGCGTGTCGTCCGCATAACATGTCAGGTCTACCCCTGGTCTGAGCTAACCTCTCAGCATCCAGTCGTACGTCGTCGACGTTACGAAAAATCAAAGCATGGTAAAGAGCTTCAATGGTTGAAGAACGTCTAAGCGGACTGGCACTTCTCCACGTCCATAAACAAGCACCTATCCATTGAAGTAGATGAAGTGATAAGACGTTTCGGAAGAAGACGTGAAAGAAAAATTGATTTCGTTATTTAATTAGGTATTTATAAGTTCAGTACTTATTACTTATTAATTAAATACCTTCTTTTTAATTGTCCCTATTATCAAAGTTTAATTAAATCTTCTTATGACTTGACCACGACTATGTGACCCTCCCCTGGCGCCAAAGCTGGATCCGCCCTTGCGCAACGATTTTACCTAAACTGTAGCGAGAGAATTTTGTGCACGGACACCACCTGTAGGGTACGAATCTTGGCTTGGCGCGTTGTTACAGTGAACAGGGAGGGGCGACTCTAATGTTTTTTTTTTATTTGGTTAGATGACTGCGGCATTTCCTACTACTAGCTCTGAGAAGAAACACCGAAACAAACTCAAAGATCACAGTTGGGAATTTATATTTACTGGCTCAGCTGCGGCGCGGGCTGGCCTACATTGGACAAGGGACGAAGGGAGGCGGTTACGTGGAACGCGTTACGGTCGACCTCGGTCGGAAGGTCGGTGGTTTGTAATTTGTACTAGTGGCCTTATTGGTCTCTTGGAGGGGTTTTGGAATTGGCGAAGTATGTTAATTCTGGAGGGGGTGTGTATTAAGCTGCCGCGTCAACCAGGAAACACGAAAGTTGTAATAAATGGAAGTAACAATTGTTAATCTATCGATAAGCTTACTCCGTGGTACATGAGACTTTAAGATAACTGCGGAGTTTTAAAACCGTACAACAAATTAATTATTTCTAAGCAATGATTTCATGTCGCGGCCACGGAATTAATTAATATGTTTCCCTAATAGTGTGCACTCGACGTCGGTTAACGGAGATCGGTAGGTAATTGCGTAACAAACTACAAATGGGATATTGGCAGTTCACTATATTTCATTGTGTAGTTTATTTTGTTAAGCAAATATACTTTTACAACAAATGGAGCAATGGATTACCAATATGCTTCAAAATGATTGAAATTGCGAGCAATAGTCATCATCATCATCTTAGCGTTAGTCCCAGTCGCATCCGAAGCTTTTTCAGCTTTGGAGTCTGAGGTCCGCTTTTACCAGTCTAACTGCTGTTATGGCTAAACTTCGACATTTTCCGTGAAGCGACTGCCATCAGACCTCCACAACCCGAAAGCGACATCGAAGCATTGCAGCTGACCAATTGTTGGACTTTTTGAGGGCTCCAACAACCCTTTAACAACTGCCACTAGATGTTCGTATGGCAACCGGGACCAACGGCTTAACATGCTTTCCGAGGCACGACCAGAGCAGTGCAAATATTCATATTCATGCATACAAATATTTGCACTGTGCGGGGATCGAACCCGCGCCACCTTGCGCAACGGCCGCGTCCGCTTCCGCTACGCCACGGAGGCTGTCAAATTGCGAGCAATAGCTATAGGATGCATTTCGGGGAGTGTGCGAGGGAATCGCATGATTTAATTCCCCCATCTCCGTTCCACCAGCGGACGACCCGTCGTACGGCTGGTTTCCACCCTTACGTTGTTAACACCATTACGATCCGGACGAAGCGCTTCGCCTCCTCCTTTATACCGCGTACATCGAGGGACTGGAACAATTTGCCCGCGGTGGTGTTTCCGTCGGACTACAATTTGAGTGTCTTCAAGGCTAGAGTGAATAGGCTCTTAATAAACTAGTGCGCTTTACCATCAACGATTGCGTCACTGCTTACCATCGGGCGGGATTGCGGTCAAGCGCTGGTTTATAATTTATAAAAAAAAAAAAAAAAAAGCTTTACGCAATTTGGATGCTGTTTGCGAATGAATGGAAGATGACACTATTGTTATAATATGATATCAAAATGAGATATGTGGCGCCATCTAGTAGGAAAGATGTAAAACTTCTGTGACATTGGTACTATAAAATAAATAAACGTCAGTTGTAAGTCAGTCGTCAACTCGTGTTTTATTATAACGATCACACTGTTTGTGGGAATCTCGCCCAGGGCGGTGGTAAAGTTAAAACCGGCCCTGGGTGTGCCAGACTCTTACCGGCTAAAAAACCACTTAAGCGTTCGTCATTTGCCTTCCCGAGGTACCAGGTCCTCCCAATTCTATGGTACCCCCGGCAGGCCTTGATCCGTCGTCGGGAGTTGGACGAGAAGAAGAAGAGACCCTTCTCTCGCGAGCAGCCCTCAGTGGCTACTCCCCTCATAACGAGTGGCGAGTGCGAACGCATTATAACGTCAACTCGGCCATGTGACGGCGTTTGACTCCCCGGGTCCTTCGCCCGTCGGCCATTATCATCGAGGCAGTAGGTCGGTCTCGGCGCTACGACGGCGACCCCCGCGCCGTCGCCGGGAAGGAAGAAAACTCTGTGCCGCTCTCTCCCTCTCGGCCGTCTCCTTTACTTGCAGTACTGCTTCGCAGAAGGAGACGACCCTGTCCCATGCGTTCTCGCTCATGACCGTGGCTTTGCAGACGGCCGGAAGCGAGAGATCGCTCCCGCTTAGCGCCGGTACTAGCGCACGGCGCGGCTCGTCCCACGCCGGACTCTGTTTCTAGCGTATGCCGCACCGTATCCTCAAGGCAGCCATCGCAGTGGAGGCATGCCGCCGTCACCTCCCGGCCGATGCGGTACAGGTACTTGCCAAAGCAGTCGTGCCCCCCAGAAAGGATCTGAGTTGTCCGGAAGGTGAGGGCGACATGTCCTTGGCCAATCCACTACTCCATGGTAGATCTTACCGCCACGATCGTGGCGTGCCCTGCGCTTGGTTGCGCAAGTCGAATCTTTTACTCCACCACCAGGGCCTGGCGGAGCTCCGAACGCTTCCGTCGGACCACTTTTGGGAGCAGTCATCTCATGTGAGATCGTGCGGTATCACCCTGACGGCAGCGGGGTTGGCTTGAGGTTATCTGTTGGCCTGGGGATTTGGCTTATGTCTTGGCCTGAGGCCCTGTCTTATGTGTTGGCCTGGGGCCTTGTCTTGTGTGTTGCCCTGGGGCCTTGTCTTTTGTCTTGGCCTGGTGCCTTGGCTAATGTCTTGGCCTGAGGCCTTCATGTTCATCTGATATTCATCTTCCTGCTCGGGAGCATGTACGGTCCAACCGTACATCAGCATAGCATCGTCAGCATTTACGCCTCGCATTCACTTTACTTTATAATAACCATCAGTTCGCGTCACAGAGTACATTATATATATAGGTTCGCGTCGAGCCATCAAGCGGTCGGGCGTTCTCATCACGGCCAGCAAAGGCCACGCGTCACTCATTTCACACACATCAGTCCATTAGCTCATTTTAAATATAACTTTGGAACAATATAGTAGTTTATACATTGATATAATATTAAACAGATATGATATATGCTAAGAAACTAACCGAAAAAAATGTGTCCGAACGCAGCAGAGGCACACATGCATATTTTTTATACTGCGTATATTTAACTACATTGGTACAGTGTGAATGAGATGGGGCGCAACTAAAGCATAAAAAAGAAAAAGATGGCTAGTGATTGTCGTTTGCGCTTATATGGAAAAAAGACGTTTGCCAACCAATCACTGACACTTTGCACACACTGACACTGACTGATTGCCAAAGAATAACAAGAATGCAGATAGGAAATATAACAGAGTAGTAGGTAATTTGGTAGGTGGTAGAAGGTGCTCAATTTGGTGAATATATTTTTTTTACATTTTTAAACTTCAATCAAGTATTACAAAACTTTAATGTTTGTGATTGAAGTTTTGTAACACTTGATTAAAGTGTACCTATTTAATATTTTGTGACTGTGATTAAAGGAAACCTAATGCAATAAAATAAACAATTATAAACCATAGTAATTAGTGAAATTAATTCGGTTTAATCTATATTTACTATATTTCAAATCCTATTTTAATTTTTCAAATGTAAATCATTATGCAAACATTCTGTATATATTTTTATATACTAGGCTAATTGTTGTGAGCGTAGGTAATATTTATTTATATTATTGTATACTTCATGTTCATTTAATATTGACTCACACTGTCGCATTTAATAATTTCATGTCATTTGACTCTATTACTTAGCAACGCAAAATAATCTCGTAATTTTATCAATGTTTTACTTAACTGTTGTAATAAAATGTTAATAAATTGTAACTAAGGACACAGGCGCGAAAATAAAGTGACACAGAACTATAATTGTAGGTATAAAAGTCACCATAAACATTATCGCTTCTGTGCAACTAATCTATGTCATATGCGTTCCCGTCTTTGTCACACTCGCAAGAAATCCAATTAGCTCTCTCTTTCTTTACTTACAATGGCCGCCTAAGCATTAGCAGTAAGAATGTTTGACAAAATAATTGAAACTATTTTATTTATCTAAATATTTTGGAATATTTACTTATGATATGTGATTCCATGACTTTTGTTGGCTTTTCTACCATAATTCGTGCATTTACGCAGTACACAAAACGCCATTTTGAATGCGAAAAAGATTTTCTTAGCCACCAAGGACACACGCGCGTACGGAACCAGAGTATCGGGAGTGACTAAAGCGACTTGCAAGACTTACGTTCTTTTGTACGCTTCATTTTCAGTGCGCTACTGACGTATCTATTTAATATTTTATTAATGAGTTTATACAAATTTATCATCTTTTATTGTATTCTGCTCACATCATCTAAAAGTAGTGTGTGATCTAGCAAAAGATCATACATCTTTTGCCTTTCTTGGCCGTAATGAGAACGCGACGACCGCTTGATGGCTCAAAGCTTATGTGCTGGCTTGGGCCTTGTCTTGGCAGAGGCCTTGCCTTATTTGTTGGCCTGGGGCCTCGTCTTACGTCTTGGCCTGGGCCTTGTCATATGTCACGGTCTGGGGCCTTGGCCTCAAATCCTGGCCTAGGAACTTGTTTCATGTCTTGGTTCGGGGCCTTGTCTTACGTCATGGCCTGTGGTCTTGTCCTAGTGTTGTGCCTTGGTTTATGTCTTGGGCTATGGCCTTGTCTTATGTCTTGGCCTGGGCCCTTGGCTTATGTGTCGGCCTGGGGCCTTGCCTTATGTGTTGACCTGGGGCCTCGTCTTACGTCTTGGCCTGGGACCTTGTCATATGTTTCGGTCTGGGGTCTTGGCCTCAAATCCTGACCTGCTTTATGTCATGGCCTGGGAACTGGTCTTATGTCTTGCCTTGGGGCCTTGTCTTATGTCTTAGCGTGGGGCCTTGGCTTAAGTGTGGGCCTGAGGCATTGTCTTAGGTGTTGGCCTGGGGCCTTGTCATGTCTCAGTCTGGGGTCTTGCCCTGTTTTATGTCATGGCCTGGGAACTGGTCTTACGTCTTGGCCTGTGGTCTTGTCTTATGTCTTGGCCTGGGTTTGGACCTGGACCAGGACCTGAGACCTTGTCATATTTCTTGGGATGGGCCTTGTCTTATTTCTTAGCCTTGGGCCATATCTTATGTCTAGCCCTCAGACCTTGTCTTATGTCTTGGCCTGGGCCATGGCCTCAAATCCTGCCCTGAGGCCTTGTCTTATGTGTTGGCATGAACCTTGCCTTGCCTTGGCCAGAGGCCTTATCTTATGTGGGCCTGGATCTATCTCACAATCTTGGACGTGTATAGTTTTAGAACTTATGCTGCCGGACAGTCATACTTTTGTGAGTGACGCGCACGGCCGTCGGCGCTGGCTGGACCACTGTCTTGTCACTGCTGCGCGACACACTGTGTCGGGGGTTAACGTCCTCTATGATATTTATTGGTCTGATCATTATCCTGTGTCTTTAATATGTGATGTTGATTTAATTAAGCCTAAGATTAGTATACCCACTATATGTTTAAATAAAATAGTATGGGGTGAACGTGACTCGACTCAGATAGACGAATACAAAAATGCATGTCACGCTAGACTTCGTGATATTGATTTCCCCACATAATTAAGAAGTTGCTCGGATAGTATGTGTTGTAATAAAAATCATAATTTTCTGTAAGATAAAATGTATGACGAAATTATTTGTGTATTGTCAGATGCCGCTGTGGCTTCTTATTATGTTCATGAGAAGCGTAAAGGTAAATACATATCAGGGTGGAACAGACACGGCCGCGACGCTCACAGAAGGGCGCGGCTGTGTCTCCAAACCTGGCTGTAGCCTGTATGGAGGCAAGCCCAGGGCTGGCCGACTTTACAAAGATATGTGTGACACTAGACGAGCTTTTAAATCAAAATTAAGGTGGTGTCAGAACAATCAACACCAAATTAAAATGAATATTTTAACTGAACTTCACTCTAGTAAGAAGTTCGGTCAGTTCTGGAAAATCACTAATAAAATGAATCATAAGCCGGGTCTTCCTGTGAGCGTGGCGGGAGTGCATGAACCAAGTGAAATTGCCACTTTGTTCTCTCAACTTTTTAAGGTGGATTCGCCACTGGGGCCAGTGCGGCAGGAGCTTGATGCTGAGGAAGGGGGTATTCGTAGTGCCAGCTTCACTACGAAGCAAGTGTGTGCAATTATTAAAGGCACGGTTAGGGGTAAATCCCCGGGTCACGATAGTCTTAGTATCGAGCACCTGCAGCATGAAGGAGTGCACCTGCCCAGAGTGCTTTCAATGTTTTTTACCTTGTGTTTAGGCCACTCACGTTTACCTGAAAAGCTAATGCGTACTGTTGTTGTACCAATCGTCAAAAATAAAACTGGTGATGCATCCGATATAAGCAACTACTAACCCGGCACGATGATATTGCGATGGAAACTTGTCACAATAACAGCTTTGTGACGTCATCTGTCACACAAAAGGACAGCTAGCAAAAGAATGTTAAATGCAAAATTAATAAACTGAGGTTAAGGGTTTATTTGTATTTTATAATTTTAATATACATACACTCTTTATACCTACTCACCCATATTCTGACAAATAAACTTTCATTATTAATGATTTCAAGGAAATAATTCTTGTAGACGTAAGAAAAATATACTTATTCGTATATCTTTCTTACATGTATACTAATTTTTTCTAACTACATTTCTGTTAATTTGCGAGCGGGAATTGAACCAGAGTCCACTGTGTAGCAGTCATGTTTTAATTACTACCTACATCTATCAGCTTATAAATAAAACCAGGATAGTATGTAAAAAAATGTTTATATTTTTTTCAATATATTTATTTAATTCCACTCATATAGCCTTCCGAATCAGAACTGCTTTCTATGTCTGTCGTTTCCGATTCACTGTCGTCTGCCGTATTTATGACAAATAACTCGTCAGTTATTCGATCTTTATTCCAATATTCCTCTTCAAGCCGTTTAACATGATTGACTTCCTTTCGCCAGTCATCTGGAGTTATTGACGCCAACGCCTCCAACGTCAGAGCTTCAATGCAACTTTCCAACTGCTCCACATTCTTTTCTGACACCCTCATCTTTACCAGGTTCCAGATGTACTCAATGGGGTTGAGGTCGCAGTTGTAGGGTGGTAATCTAACGAACTCATGGCCATTGCCAGCTAATAAATTGTCATTTTTATAATTTTTCGGCGGTCTGTGCCATTTAATTAATAAATACAGTTCAGGTTTTGTAGTGTCGTTGGGAAAGTCGATGTTGTGAGCTTGTAGCCACTCAACCATCAACTGATTTTTATTGTTCATACTTGGTGGCCTATTCTCTTTCCTACTGTGATAAGGGGCGTCGTCCATCACAATTATGGAGTTGCGTGGTATGTTGGGTACTAATTTTTCTGTAAGCCACTTGGTGAAATTCTCAGCATTCATTTCATCATGGTAATCCCCCGTTTTGGTGTCTGCTTTAAGCATTAAAAGGGCATTGTCAACAAATCCGCTTTAACTTCCTGCGTGAACTATTATCCATCGGCGGCAGGGGCTGTCGTTCCGTCTCACTCCGACATCGGTTGCTGTTTGGCAACATTTTTTTACCGAGTAGTGTGCGTGTATCCACGTTTCGTCGAGATAAATAACGGGTCTTTTGTTAGTACCAAGCGAGTCATTTTCTTTCATACGTCGTATATATTTAGCCCTCCACGCTTGAATTTGGGGTCTTTCAATTAGAGCCAGTCTTTTTTGGTAGCATCGTTTAAATTGGTAGCCTAAATCACATTTAATTATTTTTCTTAATGTAGTTTCACTACCAGTATAATTAAGGTCTACTTTTGAAGCCGCCAATATTTTGCGCATTGTGGTTATTTTTCTCCTCACCGTATACATTGAATGTATAATATTTCTTAAAGCTGTTAAGGAAAACCCGTCGAAATATTCCTTCTTTTGTCTTTTTCCTTTAGTAGGAGTTCTCAATTTGCTGCCACTGGCTGTTTCTGACTCATGCTCTCGTCGCAATTTCGTCACAGTATTTTTTGCAACGCCTGTGGCACACGCTCCGTGACTTTAGTAGAATTTTGCAAAATATTTTTAATAACTATTAGCAGTTGCTTCGGTATTAAAATGTCCTCAGTAGCACTTTTTATAGCACCGTTTATACTTTCAAAAACTAACTTACAGTCCTTGTCCACTTTAATTATAATTTCACGAGCACGACTGTTAATTAATTTCTTACTCATTTTAACGAGTAACAGCTAACAAAACTAAACAACAAAACTCAAGAACAACAATAAAACAGGATAACAAAAACAAATAGCTAACAAAAATATTCGATATGCGTATAACCCGCGCAGATAAAGAAAAGATCTGTAAATGGCGTCCGCTCGCATGCGTTCTCACTCACTCTCTATCGCTGTCTATACTCACACAGTGAAGTAAGCGCTGCAAAAAAAAAAAATCATCGATCAGGAATTCAGGATTCGCTTTCCAAGCTACTTTGATGCACTCACTGCACTCCGAGTTATCGTTAATTTCGTTCCGTTAAAGTCTCTGTTATTTTGTTGTTATTGTTGAGTTTGAACAATCAAACTCAAGAAAAACAACAATAAAAACAAACATAACAACAAACAAGTAAAATGTCAAATTTACGTTGTAAACGTTGTTGTTGTATGTCATATTTACAACGTAAATTTCACATTTTACTATCTTAGCATTTGGTTTGTGATTAAACAATGGCATGTTTTGTCAACCGTACCATAAGTATCCGTCGCCATTTTCAGATCTTTTCTTTATCTGCGCGAGTTATAAGTGGGTAAGCGCGGACTGAACTTGCGAACGGTACCGGCGGGGCGAGTTCGACTACGTCACCAAGATGGCCGCCAATCGCAATATCATCCTGCGGGGCTTATACAGGCCAATCTCTCTAGCTACAGTGGTCGCCAAAGTGTTGGACGGTCTGTTTGGTCAGCACTTGAATGAGCGCGTCTCGTTAAATGATGCGCAATTCGGCTTCAGGCCTGGTCTCTCCACCGACAGTGCTATCATGTGCCTCAAGCAGACTGTACAGTACTACACAAGTAGAAAGACGCCCGTGTACGCGTGCTACCTTGATTTGTCCAAAGCTTTCGATCTAGTATCGTACAGTATTTTGTGGGGTAAATTAAGGGGGGAAACTTGTTTGCCTAGGGAGATTGTGCTACTATTTAAACATTGGTATAGCAACCAAAATAACGTTGTAAGGTGGGCAGGATCTCCCTCGGAGGAGTATAGGCTGGAGTGCGGGGTGAGGCAGGGGGGGGGGGGGCTGACCTCGCCCACGCTGTTCAGCCTGTACATCAACAAGCTTATCGGGGAGCTCAGCGGCACCGGCATCGGGTGCCATATAGATGGTGTCTGTGTTAATAACATTAGTTACGTCGACGATATGGTCCTGCTGAGCCCCTCGATTGGTGCCATACGTAGGCTTCTGAATATTTGTGAGTCCTATGCGGTGACTCATGGGCTCAAATACAATGCTGGAAGGAGTCAAGTTATGATTTTCAGGCCAGACGAGAAGCGATACAAATTCGTGCCGAATCTGACTATAAATGGTACTGCTTTAAACACGGTCAAGCAATTGTAATTATTTGGGTCACTGGGTCACCGATGACCTTAAAGACACTTTAGACATTGAAAGGGAGCGCACGGCGCTGTCTGTCCGGTGCAATATGTTGGCTCGCAGGTTTGCACGGTGTGGGGGAATGTCAAGATTGTGCTGTTTAAAGCGTATTGTCAGTCCTTCTATACGTGCAGTCTGTGGGTTAACTACACGCAGCGGACATACACCGATCGGCGCATCCAATATAATAACGCGTTCCGGGTGCTGATGGGGCTGCCGCGCTACTGCAGTGCCTCCGCGATGTTCGTGGCGGCTGAGATCGATAGCTTTGCGGCAATGATGCGCAAACACGGTAGGCGGTAGTCTCAACACCATCCTGGCCGCACTGGTGGATCGGTGGGATTCTCCGATGAGCGACTAATAGCGTCATCGGGGAGTCTTTCCAGTCTAGATAAAACATGTAAATAATAACATCTTAATTTTATTTACTTCTTAATACAAATTTTTATGTAATTTTATTTTTATAAAACAAATTATATGGATGAAGAATCTGAATTAAATAAAAATTATTATTAATATTATATCTTATGTCTTGGCCTGAATTCACGTCTCTTGTCTTGGCCTGGGGCCATATCTTATGTCTTGGCCTGGGACCTTGTCTAATTTCATGGCCTACGGCCTTGTCTTATGCCTTGGCCTGACTTCATTTCTTACGTCTTGGCCTAGGGCCTTGTCTTATGTCTTGGTCTGAGTCATCTATTGATATCATTCTCCTGTCTAAGGTCTAGGTCAATTCCAAGGTCCAGGTCCAAGATCAAGGTCAAAGTCCAGGTCAAGTCCAAGGTCCAAGCCCAAGGCCCAAGTCCAGGGACAAAGTCCAAAGTCCAAGTCCAACTTGCAGGGGCTGTGCCTGCGAAACTGAAAAAAACATACTAATTTCAATTTTGCATAATCGCGTACTTTATGTGTGACTTTTCCGCATGTCAACATTGAATTGATTTTTGTGCGTCGCCATAATGAACATCGAAATATGTGATTGATGGTAAGAACAAGTCACATAAATGATATCCATTAAAGTGATGATGAAGTACAATGTATTTTTAATTGTTTCTTTAATAATGCCATTATTAAAGAAACAATTAAAAATACATTGTACTTCATCAATTTGTTTTAATAATGCCATTATTAAAGAAACAATTAAAAATACATTGTACTTCATCAATTTGTTTTTTTAATTGTTTCTTTAATAATGCCATTATTAAAGAAACAATTAAAAATACATTGTACTTCATCAATTTGTTTTTTTAATTGTTTCTTTAATAATGCCATTATTAAAGAAACAATTAAAAATACATTGTACTTCATCATCACTTTAATGGATATCATTTAGGTGACTTGACGTGATTTAACGTTATTACGTTAAATAAAACCACAAAACAAGATTATATGCGTTTATTAAATAAATTATTGAATTTAAATATTAAAATATGTAAGTAAATTATTCACTTGGATATTAAAATATGTATTTTCTAAAAATGCATTTTTTGCACATTACTATTTATACACACATTTATTTACATTATAATCTCTATTTAGCAGCCATTTTGATTTACACCACTAACGCCTCTAGCGCTCGAAAATGGAACTAACGTGAGTTGTCAAACTGAAATCATTTCAAGAAAAATACACACAACAATGTCTAGGGATATTTGAGGACGGGTCTGAGCAGTTGTTGCGATGTGTGCCGTGTACGATGCGCCAAATGTTGTTGTGTCGGGAGTTTGGTTGTGGAGGGTCTCCAGATCAATTTCCCTCTGGCGCAGCATCGTTGGTCGTGTTGTTGGGTTTAACATTGCATTACCTCACTCAAGTGCCGTCTTCCTGCCTATACACTGTTATTTTGAGTGAATGAAAATGAACGCAAGTTACTCATAAAGATGTTTCATTTTGGGCCACCATTGTGTACAGTTTAAAGAAAAAAAGAAAAAAAAATAGATTTGCATAAAAATACTACTAAATTAATTTGAATAAATATACAAGTATATAATAATTAATTATTTGAAACGTTTTTTAGTGAGATAACCTTTTTTAAAGGTAGCCATGACACTTTTTATGACGTTTGATTGGCGACTTTGACAGTTCTATTTTCCCGTTGTGTTCGTGTCGAGTGTTGATTTGAGTTGGTTGTGTTTATTTAATGGGCCGTATGTTCGGAATTCATATTTTGTTTTTTTCGTAGTCATATGGTAGATAATATAGATACGATAGCCTTAGATAAATGAAACGTCAATCAAATGTCACTGGCAAAATCTTATTTCGTTTATTGCTGACCACCATATTTATTAGTAGTTGTGTTGCACTCCTTGGCCGAGTTAAATTGAATCTGTATAAAAACTAAGCCAAAATATAGGAAATTAACATTAAAAACAGTTAACTATAGCGTAACTATACCTAGCATTAAGTGTACAATGTGCTGACCCAGGCTCCATACATTTCTGTAACATCTCTTTTAACTTAGAATGTGAACAAGTGGTATAGCGGACACTCTACAAAATTACTCTACTTTTTTTTATTCACCGACAAATAAGAAATTAGACCTCTATTCATAAATGTTGCACAAAGTAGTAATTACTGTTAAACGGAGCGTTTTTGATATTTAAACATCACATAACTTTAATCACCGTTTACAAATAAATCCATTAATGTTTCTACAGAGCCAATGAATATTTATAATAAAAAAATACTGGAAGCCATTCAGAAAAATATATTAATCTCATACTTTACTCTCAAGATCTATTGTCCACGCTTAAATTCTTAATATTATGCTATTATTATGACTTCTAAAATACACACAATAGGCTATTTGACAGATTTACAATTTTTATACCTTGAATTACTTGGTTGCGGTTAAGAAGTTCACCGAAAGTATTTTTTTTTTAATTTTATAACCTATTTCGTAAGAAATATGCAAATAAAAATTCAAATAAGCCGCGAAAACGATTTATTCAGCAATATGGCGTCGCGCTTTGTAAGTGACGTCAGAAGCGGTTTTCGGTTCTCAGTGGTGTTTGTTTTTATTTATTATTTGTTGTTATTATCTAATAAAATGGTTTACAAGTGGTGTGATGTACCGGGTTGTACAAATAAATCGATAAAGAACCCCCGAAAAACAGTTTATAAGTTTGCCGAAAACAAGCGTTGATGCGTGTATGACGTCATCGCGAGCGATTAGCCAATCCGGATCGTTTCACAATGTGTGGCGCGAGAAACAAGAAGCCAAACATATTTTTGTGTTTTGGTTATATTAATTGTTATTATTTTTTATTAAAACTCATGTAAATGACGTAAAGAACCCTCATTTTATGCAATTAAAGCAAAAAAAGAAAAACGAAAAATTGAATACTGTCAAATAGCCTATTAAACATAAGTTCAATACATAATTAACTTATACAATTATACATTATTTTTGCTTATGCGAAACCTGAAACACGTGTCCAGTATTTTTAAGTAAAGAATCTACGCACAAAATTTCAAAACGGTATCATAAAAAACCACAAAGTTATGAGCTTGTTATCTTAACTGGTTGTCCCGACAAAAATATGGTTAACACACCACGGCAGGCGCCCGCGCCTACGTGCGTCGTGCGTCTCATTGTGCGCCTAGTACCAAGATCTACCATCAACAGTGTTGTACGCTCGGTAACCACACTGCAAAAATTTCTAAATGTATTTGTGGAAAAATATAACATGGTGTAAAAATTATTGGAATCGATTCAGTTGCTTATTCTGAACAAACTGCATATACAGAGTGGTGCTCACAATACGACAATAAATTAAACATCGTGTACCTCAACACATTATCAGTCTACCCATAAAAAATCATATAAATATATCCATTAGCTTAGTCACAGGAAATTATTTTTCATTTTTCACATTTTCTACATGATGTACATGTTGATAAGGAAGCGCTTACAGGTTAATGACCGCCGCATCCTGCAGTACTAAACTTTAATAATAATGGCGCGAAAAAGCAATTCGATACAGGATCGCGCTGACGCCGATCGGAGGTCAGTAAACCAAAATTTTTAAAGGATGTTCTATTCCGTTTGCAATTTTATGCGATTTAGTTTGTTTGAAATTTTTTTTTTTTTATTTTGAATACTATTTTTTTTTTTATGCTTTAGGATTATTCCTATGAACCAGCATTGTTCGTGTTTTCATTTATTGTCGTATTGTCAGCACCACTCTGTATTCAGGTTTCGTATAAAGAAAAAAATACTTTGTCTACAAAATATATTGATGTTGTGGAAATTAATACAGGAAAGTAGTTTTAATGTCACACTGAACAGAACTTTGTAGAGAGCTACGTAATCGTAAATAACTATACAATATGTAAAGAAAACCCTGTCCGATCCGTGAAGGTATTGTTACGTATCGATAACTGATTCTACTAATGCCCACAAAGACAGGCTATACTTAAAATAAAAATCCCCCTAAAAAAATATTATTTCGCAAAAAGAGGTAACTTAATACATGTGCGGTAGCAACCCCTTCCGCGGGCGGCGGGGGGCAGAGCACGCGGCACCTCTGACGTGGTCGCGTCGCTATTCGCTTATAATAATACCGGTGTTGTCACTTTTTTAAAAATTACCATATTTCGGGGAAATTGGAATTAATTCCCGGGAAAAAAGGATTATTTCAAAATTCATTAGTATTGTTACTATGATGATTATGTAAAATTTTATATTATATTTGGTCAAGTGTTTACCTAACCTTTAATATCCTTATGGGTCGGACAGGGTTTTCTTTACATATTGTATACAGTAGGGCCTCGTTAATCCGGAGAGGCAAAAACAAGACCCTTTTCGGATTATCGAGGCGTCTGAATTATAGTAGGCCATTTATGTAATGTTAATAAAACACATGTTTAACTTTAGTTTCTTTATGTCGCCTACAGTTGATCTGCCTATGGTAAACTTCCGAGCAATGACAGGGTAGCTATCACCTTTATCTAACATTTCTATAATCCGCAATTTGTCTTTTAATGTCAATGTCGTATGTTTACTTGGCGGCACCAAGATGTTAGCAAGCGCGCTAAATTGACACTGGATTACACCAAAAGCGATAAACAAAACACTGACGGGCGGTGCATTGGTTCTTGCATGACAGCCCGCACCTACTCTCGCCGGCCGCCCCCGCAAATCCCATTGCCCGGCCGGATTACAGCGATCACCGAACAAGCGGGAGTCCGGATTACCGAGGTCCTACTGTACTTTTATTAGCTTATTAAAACACTATAGGTACTTATATTAAGCTGTACATTTTTTCAAGTCAGATCTACTATTATTTTTAAATAATTAATGCCCATGTGGTACCGGGCCAAGAATAGTACCATCCCATATCCTCTGGTGGGTGTCGTAAGAGGCGACTAAGGGAACTCTCGCCAGGGAAGTGGGCAGCAGTGCTCCTCTTGTGGAATATCAAATTACTGCGATCCCCAACCTGACGACAAGCGTGGAGATAATGGCAATGCCCCCCAATGGAATGAAAGTCTTGGGGGACACGCATATATTATATATTACATATGTTTTATCAAATCAATAAAAATTGACAAATATAAAAGGCATCAAATATCAGGAGTGCCGGCTGGTGACGTCACTGGCCGCTAAAAAGTGTAGCGTATAGTGACGTCACACGAGTTTTCAACGCACTGTGTCGTCTTAATTTTTTGTTTATATGAAAAAAGAAAAAATACGTGTCTAGTATTTTTTGGAAATCTGACTGATGGCCTAATTAGTTTTTTTTAGTCAAATACCCTATTGTGTATTAAAAAAAAATCTCGTTGCTTCTGTGATTTCATTATCAAATCTGGTGAATTATATCTGTAATTAAGCTTACATTCTTGATTATATTATTAATCTTTACGTAATTTGACTAAAATATATCATGGCCGTTCAATGTTGTAATTTCACTAGCATAAGCAATATAATATACATATAGGTTCAAATTAAATTATCTAGCGAAACTCCACAGCTGTTATGAGTATCGATATCTTTTAATCGTAATCTTTACTAATATATAATGCTGAAGAGTTTGTTTGAACGCGCTAATCTCAGGAATTACGGGTACGATTTGAAAAAATATTATATAATAGCCCATTAAACCAGGAAGGTTTTAGGCTATATAACATCACGCTGCGACCAATAGGAGCGGATTATAACTAACTCCACGCGAAAGAAGTCGCTGGCGGCCGCTAGTAAAATATATTTTCTCAATAACAATACTAATTAGTCATCTAGATTTGGTTACGACCAATCTCTAAAGCCTGGAGTCAGCCTTTCGGTATTCTATAGGATGCATTTTGGAGAGTGTGCGAAGGAATTGCATGACTTAATTCCCCCATCTCCGTTCCATTACCGGACGACCGTTCGGCGAGTATCCACCCTTATGTTGTCTTTTATACCGCGTACATCGAGGGACTGGCATAATTTGCCTGCGGCGGTCTTCCCACGTGATTACAATTTAAGTGTCTTCAAGGCTAGAGTGAATAGGCTCTTAATAAACTAGTGCACTTAACCATCAACGATTATATTATTTCTTACTATTAGGCGGTATTGCGGAGAACCACTAATTTATAATTAAAAAAGAAATCAGCAACAGTCATTGACCATTAGAAAAACCACCACGACATCCTTTTTATTTTAATATTTTTCAATACTCATCGCGTCTGGAGTTTCGCTAGCTAATTTAGTATGACTGTTGTTTCCCTGAAACGTTATTTTAAATAATTACACTCACTGCTATTATTATAATCTCTGAGATCTTATACTTAAATCTTCAAATTAAAATAAACGGGTTTCGGTTCCTGGAGCATGGGGCCTATTTCCCCCAACTTGGGGTCGCACGGGGGCCACAAGGGGGCCTCCATGTCCATGTCCTGGTCTTGAGGTATCTGGCCCTGAATGACAAAACAAAACAAATTACTAAATAATTCTGCTTCTGTAAAACACATTTTTTTTCGTGCGTACGTAAAAAGAATTTGCACGCACAAGCACGCACGCACGTTCGTTATTTACAAAAAAAAAAAGGAATTCCATCATGAAAATGCACAAAGTTATGAGCTTGTTATCCTACTTGGTTGTCCCAACAAAAATATGGTCCACGCTCAGTTTGGACGGACGAGCCGGGTGCATTGACCTGCGACGTCAGCTGAGCGCGGGCATGCACACGCGTAACCAGCGTAGCGCGCTCAGTAACCATACTACAACAATTTCTAAATGTATTTGTGAAAAATATAACATGGTGTAAAAATGACTGGAATCGATTCAGTTGCTTATTCTGAACAAACTATATTCAGGTTTCATATAGGCAAAAACTAACGTTGTATAGCTTCATCATCATCAGCCTTTACTCGTCCACTGCTGGACATAGGCCTCTTTCATGGCACGCCAACAAACTCGATCCTGAGCAGTTCTCCGCCAGCCACTACCAGCCACCTTTTTGATGTCGTCGCTCCATCTCGCCCAAGGGCGTCCCACGCTACGTTTGCCGAGACGCGGTCTCCACTCAAGGACTCGTTTACCCCAACGGTTGTCGGTCCTGCGGCATATGTGACCAGCCCATTGCCACTTCAGCTTGCTAATCCTCTCAGCTTAACTCTGGTCCTCTGTCGGATCACCTCATTTCTGATGCGGTCCTTCAGAGAGACGCCCAACATAGCCCGCTCCATAGCTCGCTGAGCGACTTTAAACTTATGGACTAGTCTGACCGTTAGTGTCCACGTCTCGGCTCCGTAAGTCATGACGGGTAGGACGCACTGGCACGCTTGTATAGCTTATTTGATACGAAATATCAGCCTTTTAATAAAAAAGGACACGCACGGGCAGATGGCATCAACAATTCAACATAGTATTTTTACCAAATAATCACAATTAATTTGTGATTAAAAGTCGTGATGGCCTAGTGGTTATGACACCAGCCGGTCTCCGTGTCGCAGCGGTCAACACGCCTGCCTGCGACGTGGAGGCCCCGGGTTCGATCCCCGGCCAGGTCATGATGGGAAACGATCTTTTCCTAATTGTCCTGGGTCTTGGATGTTTATCTATATATGTATCTATTATAAAATATAGTATCGTTGAGTTAGTATCCCATAACACAAGTCTCGAACTTACTTTGGGGCTAGCTCAATCTGTGTGATAAAAAAAAAAAAAAAAAAAAAAAAAAGTACGAGTGCGCGGGTTCGATTCCAGGTTAGGCAAGTACCAATGTAACTTTTCTAAAGTTATATGTACTTTCTAAGTATATCTTGGACACCAATGACTGAAGGTGAAGAAAAACATCTTGAGGAAACCTGGACTTTAAGTCTGAAATCGCCACCCGCATTGAATAAGCGTGGTGATTACGCTCAATCCTTCTCTGTATGACAGGAGATCTGTGCCCAGCAGTGGGACGATAAAAAGGTTGATAATCATGAATTTGGGATTCTTCTTCAGCCTATAGATGTCCACTGCTGGACAAAGGCCTACCCCAAGGCTTTCCACGTTGACCGGTCTTCTGCTGCCCGCATCTATCGGCTTCCCGTGACCTTCACCAGGTCATCCCAGGCCTCCCTACGCTGCGTCTTCCAGTACGTGGCCGCCACTCCAGAACCAGAATTTGTGATTATTTGGTAATAATACGTCGTTTAATATTGTTAAATACTAAAAAAGTTCCCACGACTGGAATGTTCATCATCATTCCAGCCAAAAGACGTCCACTGTTGGACATAGGCCTCCCCCAAGGATCTCCGCGACCGGTCCTGCGTTTCCTGCGACCTTCACCAGGTCGTCGGTCAGCCTTGTCGGAGGCCTACCCACGCTGCGTCTTTCGGTGCGTGATCGCCACTCAAAGTTTTCGGCAGCGTTCACCGCCGATAAACACAAAAATCAAAGGAGATATTCAACAATATTTCTAACAGGCTGTAACCAAGATCTGACTGTGAAAGCTACTTTTCGTCCTTACCTGTCTAGTGTCAGGTCTTCGCTTCCCTCTCGCTCGCTTCGGCCACGGCTTCTTGAGGTGTACGTACGTGATGTGAGCTCGTTTCTCGCTAGCGTGTTTGAACCCTTTGCCACACATCTCACATTTGAAAGGCTTCAGTCCGGTGTGGATCTATACGAAAAATATAACAGTTATTACACTAGATTTTTATTAAATAAGCTTCTGGGTAAATAATTAACAGCCGCACGAGTCGATAGATCAAATATCGCTACACTCATGGGGGTACCCAGCTTCTGACCTAAGGTGGGTGTTAATTGAAAATCAACATGTTTTATTATCTGTATTCTGCCAACATTTGTAAACGTCAATCAGACTGCCAGGATCAAAGGGCTAAGTATCGAGGTCAAAATGTCACCTGTCAAGCGTGACACCTGTGTAAAAAAAGCATACATTCCGCTCGGGGTTCGCATCATGGCCGGCTTGGTTAGAGTATTGTTTCATTATAATTAATTTAAGTCAATCATGTAAATAATCAATCACAATAAACGGCAAGAAATCAAGAAGTTTCATTAAATCAACCGGTTAGACCAATACGCTACTAATTTCATACAACAGTGGGTGTAGGTAAAATTTTTAGAGTGAATAATCTTTGTGCGCTAAAATCGCAGCATTTGACAGCCTCCGTGGCGTAGCGGTAGCGGGGGCGGCCGCTGCGCAAGGTGGCGCGGGTTCGATCCCCGCACAGTGCAAGTATTTGTATGCATGAATATGAATATTTGCTCTGGTCTGGTCGTGCCTCGGAAAGCACGCTAAGCCGTTGGTCCCGGTTGCCATACGAACATCTAGTGGCAGTCGTTACGGGTCGTTGGAGCCCTCAAAAGTCCAACAATTGGTCTAACTACAATGCTTCGATGTCGCCTTCGGGTTGTGGAAGACAGACGGCAGTCGCTTCACGGAAAATGTCGAAGTTTAGCCATATCAGCAGTTGGACTGGTAAAGCGGACCCCAGCCTCCAAAGCTGAAAAGGCTTCGGATGCGACTGGGATTAACAATTCCAAAAACAACAACAACAAGTAATAGGAGGTATGACATAGACACGGAGTCATTGCAATCTCAACTTGACCATCTGCAAGATAAACTTATTTCAATGACTAATAAGTATAACACCTCAGAAGACCTAATTAGAGAATATGTGTTAGCGATGAATGAGCTGGTTAACTCACAAAAACCCAACTGTGAGTGCGGTCTAACATCAGATGTGCTTACACCGGATCAGTCGTTGACATCATGTAATACCACCTTGCCGCAGCCCTGTGTTAATGTCATAGTTCCTTCTGCTAATAGTACCAATAGCCCTGATTGTAATGATCTTATTAGTCTTAAACAAAGCTTGACCAATGATGTTGTGTTGTTCTGTGATGAGATAGGTAAGGGCTTGGGGCGGTTGTTGACTGATGAATGTCCGGGTCACTCAATATTGAACTACTGTATGCCTGGTTGTTCTTTATATGGCATTATGGAAAAAAATGTTAAATGTAACTTTTCTCAGAATACAACTTTATTAATTTTTGTGGATAGTAGGGGAAATTTGGGCAAAAGAGAACTGCTTAAGTGTTGTGAAACGTTAAGCAATCTGAATATTGGAAAGGTTGTCCTGTTTACATTCCCTTACAGTGACCAGTTGCCACAGGAAGAAAATAGGATTAGATTTGACCTTAATATGACAATGTCCAACTTGACATTTAATAACAAAATACTACATGTAATTGACATTAATAATTATTTTAAGAATAATTTGTATTTGACAAGAGATAGACATAACAATGTTATGTATTATCTTTCTAATTATTATAAAAGACAAATAGCTGTGTCGCTATCATATTTTTTTTCTATTACAGCCAAGAATTTGGCTAAACAACTTGCTTCTTTTGAGCAATGCAATGTCATTAAAATTAATTCTGCCAATAATTTGGTCTCAGTTGACATTATTAATAATTTAAATTAGAAATTAAGACAATAGAGCCAACCTCTAGCTATAATATACATAAACTCAAAAGCAACTCGGGAGGAAATTTAAGGTCAATAGATAATATCAATCTGGTGCATCAAAATATTCAAGGATTTATGAACAAAGATTTAGAGGTAGATTTATTTATAAACCATTACGATATTGATATTATTTGTATAACCGAACATTGGCTAAAAAGTCACCAGTTCTTGTTTAATTTTAAGAATCACCAGGTTGGTAGTTCGTTTAGCAGAATAAATGCTACACATGGTGGCTCATTAATTTTAGTTAGTAACATGCTCAAATTTAAAAATCGTAAAGACATTGTGAGCCTGTCTGTTGAACGAACAGCTGAAATTGCTTGTATAGAGTTGGAGGGCTTCATTGTGTTAAGTGTGTACAGACCCCCTTCAGGATTGTATGACTGCTTTGAAAAGGTAATGGATGAAGTTTTACACAAGATTTGTGTTTCAAGCAAAGACATTATCGTTTGCGGTGATTTTAATGTTAATTTATTAGAGAACTCTGGTTATTGTAATAAAATTATAAGTCTATTTCAGTCCTACAATCTTGTAAACCTATTTTTGGAGCCCACGAGAATAACACCTACTTGTGCCACATGCCTAGATAATATTTTTACAAACATAATACCAAGCCACAAAGAAATTGTAAATTTACTTGATTCTGATCACTGCGGACAAAGGATTACTATTCCAAACCATAGTAGAAAAGTGGCCAAAAAGGATATCACTGTTAACCCCAAAACTGAAAGCCGCTTGGAGGTTTTTAGATTTAATCTCATTAATAAATTGCCAGTCTTATCCAGTGCTGTTAATGCTGATCCTAATCATCTCTATGACAATTTTTTTTAATATATACTGTAAGCTATTTGATTCCACCTTTGTTCCCAAGACTATCTCTGTTAATAGTAGCGCATCTTTCTCTGATTGGGCTACCATCGGTATTCATAAAAGTAGAACTCGGCTTTATGAACTGTATAATGAGAGAATTTATATTAACACTGTTGAATTCAATTTGTATGTTAGAAAATATTCAAAATTATTTAAACAAGTTTGTTATATGGCCAAGTCACGTTACTTGAGTTCAAAGATAAAAAACAGTGGCAATGTAATTAAAACGACTTGGAAAATTATTAATAGTGAAGCGGGAAGGTCCAGTGATAGAAATACTGACTATAGCCTGTCTATTAATGACAACATAATTAAATCAGACTCGCAAGTCTCCGAGGCATTTGAATATTTCTTTTCGGATATTCCTGTTTCAACTACTAAATCCCTAAACTCATCATCTTCTGTTGCCGAGTCTTTGGTTAAAGAAAATGTTAATGTTTGTGATTCGGAGTTTCATTTTGAATATGTTATCAGTAGAGATATAATTAAAATCTTTCACACTCTAAATGTAAAAAAGACTGCTGACCTATGGGGTCATTCGGTGGAAGTTGCTAAGTCTATTATTGATATTGTGGCACCCACTCTAGCTGATATCTTTAATGCTTGTATTGACTGTGGAGAGTTTCCTGATCTCATGAAAAATAGTAAAATAATACCTTTGTTTAAATCAGGTAGTACATCAGACCCCACAAATTATAGACCTATTTCTGTACTACCTACCTTTAGTAAAATTTTTGAGAAATTAATTTTAAACCAAATGCTAAATTTTTTTAATAAACATAAATTATTACATTGCAAACAGTTCGGTTTTACAAGGGGTCGTTCAACTACTGATGCCGGTGTTGAACTTCTAGGACATATCTATAATGCATGGGAGGATAAATGCGATGCCTTGGGCATCTTTTGTGATTTGTCTAAGGCATTCGATTGCGTTCTTCACGATACGTTAATCAGGAAACTCCGCCACTACGGGATCCGGAATTCTGCACTGGATCTTATTACATCTTACTTGAGTGGTAGGATTCAAAGCGTTGACGTTAATGGAACAAGATCCTCCGGGTCTTTGGTAACAATGGGAGTCCCACAGGGGTCAATTCTTGGTCCTTTTTTGTTTCTTATTTACATCAATGACCTGCCGTACCTAATAAAGGATAACCACGATATAGTGTTGTTTGCAGATGACACTTCACTTTTATTTAAACTGAAACGTCAGCAGCAGGTTACTGATGATGTAAATAGCGCGATCTCCAAAGTAGTCCATTGGTTTAATGTTAATAATTTACTCTTAAACGAGAAAAAAACCAAATGCATTAAGTTTACTCTACCTCACGTTAGGCAGGTGGAAACTAAAGTGTTGATAAAGGGCGAAGAATTGAAATCTGAAGACAGCACAGTATTCTTGGGTATAACTCTGGATGCTAAGCTTCAATGGGGTCCACATATAGAAAAATTGTCAAAAAAACTAAGTTCTGCTGCATACGCAGTTAGAACAATTCGTAATTTGACTGATGTTGAGACGGCCCGTTTAGTGTACTTTGGCTATTTCCATAGCGTAATGCCGTACGGCATTCTGTTGTGGGGAAATGCCGCCGATATTCAAACAATATTTGTTTTGCAGAAACGAGCTGTTCGTGCAATTTATAAATTAAGTCCGAGACACTCTCTCAGAGAAAAATTTAAAGAGATTAATGTACTGACCGTGCCGTCTCAATATATTTATGAAAATCTTTTGTATGCTCATAAAAATATAAAATTGTTTAAAAAATACAGTGATGTCCATAATATAAATACTAGGAACAGGCACAAATTTATTGTACCTACAACAAGGCTTAAGAAAATAGGTGGCTCTTTCAGATGCCAATGTATACATTTTTACAATGGACTTCCAGAGGTGGTTCAAGATCTGAGCCTGAATAAATTCAAATCCTTCATTAAACGTAAGTTGTGTCAGAAAGCATTTTATAGTGTGAAGGATTATATTGAGGACAAAAAGGCTTGGGCTTGAGCTGCGTCCGATTATATACACTGATTGTTCTCTGATTTTTCCTCTTGTAGTTTTAACATGTAATTGTTTATGTTATTAATTCAAAGCCTGTATTACACACTATGTAGCCAAGCATATTGTACGTTACGGAATTGTATCGCTGACAGAGGTGTTCGGCACTTGTACAGCTACAAAGGAGCTAAACTTTCCACAGATTCGGGAACACTGTTGGAGCTGCTGAACCTTGGACAAAACTATCTTAGCATTGTGTAGATTCAATTTCTTAATATTGTATAATTGCATGGCAAACGTGTGAGCACAATGTACGAATGTGCTGTAAGGCATTTTTTTGTTGGGTTAGTCTTTTTTATTGACTTGATAGTGCTCTGGCTGTTGAGAGTATGTCATGCTCACTCAAATGTCTCGCTGATGGTGGCGTGTGTGTTGGGTCATTAGGTTCCCTTCAATATGGTTGAGCTGAATGATGCTGATCCATTCGTCATGTTCGTGAACGGACGCCGTCAGAGGGGACTGGTCATCTCTTAGCTGCCACGGCGTATTTTAATTTCTGAATTGATTTTTGTGTGTTTTACATAATGGACGCTCTCGGCGTACAATTTATTTCTGCATCGTTTTCACACGGTTGATTTCAACATGAATGATGTAATCAAATATTTGTAAAATTAGCTTGAAAATTTAAAAGAGTGTCCATGGAGTTTCTTGCCCGTTCTTCTCCATAGGTACCTACTCTTTGGAATGGGCGACTAGCTTCATCTTATTGACTGACCGACCTTCTGACAATTCAAAAGTGCCTGTAACTGGTTTATTTGAAATAAATGCTTTGATTTCGATTTTGATTTTGAACGCTGGGATGATGATGAATCTTTGTGCGCTAAAATCGCACGAGTTTTTCTTGGCAATAACACCGTACATTTTGTCAGTGTCTAACTGACTACTGCGTGGTTTATTTAAAAGTTAGAGATAAGTCCTCTTTTATACTTTGTATAGTAATAGGGATGTATCCAAGGTATGAAAATCAAAAAAATAATTAGTCCGTCTTATACAATATGTAAAGAAAACCCTGTCCGACCCGTAAGGATAATAAAGGTTAGGTAAACACTTGACCAAATATAATATAAAATTTTACATAAGATCATCATAGTAACAATACTAATGAATTTTGAAATAATCCTTTTTTCCCGGGAATTAATTCCAATTTCCCCCAAATTTGTTGATTTTTAAAAAAGTGACAACACCGGTATTATTATAAGCGAATAGCGACGCGACCACGTCACAGGTGCCGCGTGCCCTGCCCCCCGCCGCCCGCGGAAGGGGTTGCTACCGCACATGTATTAAAGTTACCTCTTTTTGCGAAATAATATTTATTTTTTTAGGGTTTTTTTTTAATTTAGCCTGTCTTTGTGGGCATTTGTAGAATCAGTTATCGATACCTAACAACACCTTCACGGATCGGACAGGGTTTTCTTTACATATTGTAGATAAGACCACCACCACCTTTTTGACCAGCAGCACCTTTGTACTCAGATCTTAATTTTGTCGTATCGCTATATATTTTATTGTGTGTACATAAATAATAAAATAAATAAATAATAAAAAAAAATTAAGACCCGTATTTTTTATTTTGTCGAAATTACCAAAAACTACTGAGTTACAGCTTATGAAAGTTACGGAGTGGGGGCTAATTACGTCACGCGACATTTCAAATCAATATATCTTCCTAAGTATTTGAATGAAAGAAAAATAAAAAATACGTGTTCAATATCAATACATAGTATAAAACAAAGTCGCTTTCGCTGTATGTCCGTATGTATGCTTAGATCTTTACAACTACGCAACGGATTTTGACGCGGTTTTTTTTAATAGATAGAGTGATTCTTAAGGAAGGTTTGTATGTATAATAAATGCATAATATAGTAGAGAAACACTGAGAAATCTAAAAAGCGCGATAAAACCGAACTCCACGCGGGCGAAGCCGCGGGCGGAAAGCTAGTTTTTTATAAATCTATCTAATGGACATTAAATATTTTTTTAGGATACTACCCAATTAGGCCATTCGTTTTTAATGTAGAGTATTTTAACATGCTGAAGTGTCTGAATAGGAGTGACTTCGATTATGCAGAAGCTCGTAGAGACTATGAGATCCGTTGTATACCACGGTGCCGTCTGAGCGTGAGTTCCAACGTCTGCACAATCGCGTCTACGGACAGTGTTCATGGTCTGCATCGCGCACCCAGGATCCGGATATTGAAGCAGGTGCTCGAGTTATAGAACGAGGACCTTTTTCTCGGTGGTAGGCAACAACATCAGCCGCCGGCATAAGTTACAACCCACAAGACAAAGTCTTGCCGCCAAGCGATTCGTCGTGTTCCGGCATGATGTCTGGTGAAGCCGTACGGAGGACGGGTCTGAGCAGTTGTGTTGCGATGTGTGCCGGGTACGATGTGCCTAATGTTGTTGTGTCGGGAGTTTGGTCGTGGAGGGTCTCCAGATCATCCTCTGGCGCAGCATCGTTGGTCGTGTTGTTGGGTTAAACATTGCATCACCTCGCTCAACTGCCGTCTTCCTTCCTATTCACTCAGTTTTTTGAGTGAATAGGCTTAATAAGCTAGTGCGCTTTACCATCAACGATTGCATCGCTGTTTACCATCAGGCGGGATTGCAGTCAAGCACTAGTTTATAACTAATAAAAAAAAAAAAAAAAAAAAAAAAAAAAAAAAAAAAACCTCGCTCTGAGTACTCTTTGTGTGGCATGAGAGCTGGGCACTAACCATATGCTGATATGCAAGTGTGGAAGGTCTTAGACGTAGTCGGACCTTTCGACACCGCTACAGATAAGCGATTGTCGCGTGTGCCCTGCCCCCGTCGCGCGCACCCCTTTATAATATAATATATATATATATATATATAATTATATAAATAATATACGGACAAATCACACAGATTGAGCTAGCCCTAAAATAAGTTCGAGACTTGTGTTATGGGATACTAAGTCAACGATACTATATTTATAATAGATACATATATAGAAAAACATCCAAGACCCAGACCAATCAGGAAAAGATCGCTCTCCATCATGACTCGACCGGGGATCGAACCCGGGTCCTCCACGGCGCAGGCGGGCGCGCTAACCGCTGCGCCACGGAGGACGACCTATTATGTTGTGGATCGCAAAGGGTTAAGGTTCAATATTGCGTGACATTGCAATACGTAACTGTTAAACCCTATATCTTGAGATCTAGGCATTGTAGAGGTAGATTTAAAAACACATTGCCAGACTTAGGATGGCCTATCGAATGGTACAGGTTTCATCAATATTGCCAGCAAAGTGTCGACATCGAAATTACTAGAAACTCGTCTCCCAGGAAGTACTTGTGGGTACCTGCTGAATGTACTCGAAATTATGCGCTATTTTTATTAATTCTAAACAGGTCTGGAATGTTCGATCAGCTGACCTATATAAAACGCCGTGACGCCAGCGCGCAGTCAGTCTGCATTTGACTATCGACGCGAAACAAGCGACAAATAAAAAGCGAGAATTAAAGGGATCTACAGCGACAACCCAACGAGAACTTTGAGGACTACGTGAAGCAACATCTGTAGTGTTGTTGTGTGTGTACGATACGGACTTCGTGGACGTAAGGGAAGACTTCGTTCAACATCAGCTACGTTCTACTAGTCATTGCCTACTATCGACTGTACCTTTGTTGTCAATATACTTCGCAACCCTTAACCGGCATTTTAATACCCCTCGCCCGTAACAGTACCTATATTAATCCTGGTTATAACCCATATGTATGACAATTTTTCTCTATATTCGTTTACTAATTTAAGCATTAAAGAGAAAATTTTCACTTTTTGGTAGGATTTATACTACTATACTTTATTGGTAGGATTTATACTTCTACGCTTTATTCATAAGATTTATACTATTACACTTTGTTGGAAGGATTTCTACTACTATACTTATTGGTTGGATTTATACTTCTACACTTTATTCATAAGGTTTATATTATTACACTTTGTTGCAAGGATTTCTACTACTATACTTATTGGTAGGATTTATATTACTATACAGGCAGTCCTCGACTTACGTCGTTTTAAGTTACGTCGAGCAATATTTTGACATTATTCCTCAAACATACGTCCATTGTTTTAATTTACGGCATCGAAGAATTCACTCGTCGGGAGGTCAATGTCAGTAGGGCCGGCTACTAAGCCCTTTTGATAATAAAGGATGGAGGATTATATCTTTTGTTTTAAATGCAGTTTCTTTTTTCAATTTTTAATCCGTGGGGATCCTAATACTTGACGTTCACATGTGTGTTAAAAATATGTCTTGACTTACGTCGTTTCGATTTACATCGCGTATTTCGAGAACCTAACATGTCGTGAGTACGAGGACTGCCTGTACTTTATTGGTAGGATTTATATTACTATACTAATTGGTAGGATTTATTCTACTTCACTATATTGGTAGGATTTATACTCATCATCTCAGCGTTAATCCGAGCATCCGCAGCTTTTTTCAGCTTTGGAGTCTGGGGCCCGCTTTACCAGTCTAACTACTGATTTTGGCTAAACTTCGATATTTTCCGTGAAGCGACTGCCGTCTGACCTCCACAACCCGAAGGGGACATCTCAGCATTGCAGTTAGACCAACTGTTAGACTTTTGAGGGCTCTAACAACCCGTAACGACTGCCACTAGATGTTCGTATGGCAACCGGGACCAACGGCTTAACGTGCTTTCCGAGGCACGACCAGACCAGAGCAAATATTCATATTCATGCATACAAATATTTGCGCTGTGCGGGGATCGAACGCGCCTCCTTGCGCAACGGCCGCGTTCGCTACCGCTACGCCACGGAGGCTGTCAGAGGAGGATTTATACTAATATACTTTATTGGTAGGATTTATATTACTATACTAATTGGTAGGATTTATAATACTACACTATATTGATAGGATTTATACTAATATACTATATTGGTAGAATTTATATTACTATACTAATTGGTAGGATTTATAATACTACACTATATTGATAGGATTTATAGTAATATACTATATTGGTAGGATTTATATTACTATACTAATTGGTAGAATTTATACTAATTCACTATATTGGTAGGATTTATACTAATATACTTTATTGGTAGGATTAATACTACTATTATACTCACAAACATGTGCCTCTGTCGGTTACTGTGGGTCGAGAAGTGCTTCCCGCAGACCCCACACACGTAACTCGCGCGCACTTGACTGTGGACCCTCCTGTGGGCAACGAGGCGTTGCTTCATCCTGAATGACTTCCCGCAGGAGTCGCATTTGAATGGCCTCTCGCCGGTGTGGACCCAGGTGTGGTCTTTCAGAAGGGCGTAGCTCTGGATAGAAAAAAAAATTGTGACGACACATTTGATTCAGTGGCTAAGTGATCAACTGCTGCACTGCGTATCGCGGGTCCGATTCCTACACTGAACAAATATTTCGATGGCGTACTGGTTAGTTCTTCCGGGTCTGACTTTTTGTCTATGTGACTTTAAATTGATTGATTGATTTTTTAAAAACGTTCGGGTGCGTTCACAGACATATAAACTCACATACACAAACATCCAGACCCGGAACAACTACCAGTAGGCCATACAATAATATTTTGTTCGAGACGCGCGTGGATAAATATAAAATAGACATTTAGAGATATGAGGAACAGAATGTGAAGTTCACTCTTTTTCTATAAAAAAGAGAAGATCTTCTGACCAGACCAGACTTCTGTTGTGTTTGGCGGGCACTTGCAGGACAGTTACTGTCTTGCAAGTGCAAATGCAAGTGCCTTAATGGCGCCGATTCCGTTGTTTTTTCCGTTGCATTAAGAAAACGACAGAAGATAAAATGTCAGTTTAGACTAGGGTTGTAACGGAGCTTCGCTTCCGCTTCCGTTACTGCGGATCCGCAATAAATCGTATCTTCGCTTCCGCCTCCGCACAATTTTTGAGGAGTTATAACGGAGGTTTATTTACGTATTTATAAAATAAATAACGCGCAATCTGCGACGCTTGACAACCGTCCGGCCGCGTTTGACTGAGCGCGCAATGGTCAAGAATCAACTAGTGCGAGGCGGGAATGCGGCAAACAATTTGTTTCTCCTTAATTTTCATTACAAGAAGGTAATATTTTTTTTTACCAAGTATACTACTATTAATGTAATGTAAGTATTTAAAATAAAAAAAAAAATTTTTAATGAACCATATATTTCAATTTTTTCTATATGTACTTTCACCTTCGCCTCCGCCTCCGTTAACCTCCGCATCCGCGGAGGTGAGACTCGTCGCCTCCGCATCCGCCTCCGCCTCCGCTAACAAGCCTCCGTTACAACCCTAGTTTAGACCTGTCAAATTAGTGCGCTTCTGACGTAAACTGGCGTATTTTTAGTCGCCGTGTTTATAATTGCGTCTAAACTGTCTATGGAGTATCTTAATTTGACAGGATTAAATTAAAACGTCATCTTCTATCCTTTTCTTAACGAAATGGAAAGAAAAAGATGCACTTAACTTAAAATTAGTTTATTTTGTGAAGAACAGAATCAGCGCCAATGTCTGCTAGTTGCGCCGTAAACTCTGCTTGCGAGATGCAGGATTTGCGGGATATCAGTATGACGCGTAGAAAATAGCGATTCGTCGTGTTCCGGCATGATGTCTGGTGATGCCGTACGGAGAACGGGTCTGAGCAGTTGTGTTGCGATGTGTGCCGGGTACGATGCGCCAAATGTTGTTGTGTCGGGAGTTTGGTCGTTGAGGTCTCCAGATCAATCTCCATCTAGCGCAGCATCGTTTGGTCGTGTTGTCTTGGGTTTAACATTGCATCACCTCGCTCAACTGCCGTCATCCTTCCTATTCCTAAGTTTTTTAAGTGAATAGGCTTAATAAACTAGAGCGCTTCACCATCAACGATTGCATCACTGCTTGCTTTGCCATCAGGCGGGATTGCAGTCAAGTACTAGTTTATAATTGTTAAAAAAAAAAAATGAAAAATAGCCCGCGCGAAGTCAATAAGGCTCGTATCTTAGCATCATAATCAATCTATAAAGGCGCCACTGCTGGGATACAGAGCTCTCCGTGCGAGAGAGTTGGCGGGTGGAATTTCCTTCAATTCATTCTTTTCAGTAAATTGCAAGAAATTCAATAATCATTCGATCTGCTCGGTCTGATATTCAGCAAACCAACTTTAAGGCCAGAATTGCTATTAAGCTGATGTTAGTCGCGTACAGTATATAGCACCGGACGCGCGCACAATGAACGGCATGGTGTTCAACGGTCGATCAACGAACACGCCGTTAAAGTACCATTACTTTAACGGCGTGTTCGTCGCTATATAGAACATAATGTATATTAATACGCGCGACCCACGTACGCGGCAGACATTTATTTATTTATTTTATTTATTTAATTATGGCACACCAACGACATATTTACAATAATATTGGTATAAAAAGCAATCACAGGTCTTCAGTTTTGTGTAAATACATCACTTATAGGTATGCACAACATTCACAATAGGAGATCTTAACTATCAACAATTCCATTCAATAGAACATATATTAAAATTAAATGACAAACTAAAATTAAATAACATTGAATTACAATTTATAAATAAAATAAAATCAAATAATACGAATGTTAAAAATTGCAGTTTTGGTACTTATATGGTTTTTGGTGGACAATCTTTTTATCAAAGTGGCGGTTAATGTAGGCAGCTGATTACAGGACAATTCTTTTAATTTTAGATTTGAACATTGGCAGGGTATCAAAGAAAATGTCGATGCTTCTGTCGATCGAACAAGCTCTGTTGTAGGAGGTCAACATTCTGTTTAAGGGAGCATAGTGGCCCAGATTTGTGCGACACGGCTTAGTGGCAAATGTCTCAGAGGAGCGCTTGGACCGGGGATGTGAATGACGAGGCACATTTATGTTTACTCTGCTAAGGAGATCTGGGGTTGATGTTAGTCCGTTTACAATTTTATATAGAGTTGTCAAATCATTTAGAGCTCTGCGTTGTTTCAACGAGTCTAAATGAAAATATTTTAGCCGTTCTGAGTAATCGGCTCTAAATGGGCATTTGTGATCTTTAAATCGTAAGTACCTCGTCATTTTTTTCTGAACGCGTTCGATACGGTCTATATAAGTATTATAGGTCGGACTCCAAGCGGGAGATGCGTATTCTAAGAGGCTGCGCACAAATGCGTTAAAGAGCACTTTCAGTGCCAATGTTCCCCTAAACTCCTTGCCAACTCTGCCGATAAAACCGACCATTTTCATTGCTTTTTTAATGACATTATTAATGTGTGTGGTAAATGAGAGATCGCTGCTAAGTACTACACCTAGATTCCGTATGCTTTTGACGTGTTGCAGTAATATACCATT